>VZRW01014032.1:321992-398610 GCA_013398125.1 Aegotheles bennettii
CGAACGGGGTTCAGAGCTCGGCAGGCGGCCCCCGCCGAGCCCCGGGTTCCGGGCACGGGTTTGGGAAGGAGCCTCAGCAAAGCGAGCCTGGTGAGGTGGCTCTGGTGCGTGTGTCATCAGCCAGGGTTTTTTCCCATAATCACGAGAGCTCACGACTTACTCAGAGGAGCGATAAAATCAGACTCCCAATGATCGCAGCGTTCCCAGAGCTGAGACTTCAAGAAATGTACTCGCTGCAGGAGCCGCACAGGACAACCTCAGGAGCTCACTCCGCGTTGGCAGACTCTCCACACGCTTTCTCTGGCATGCATAAATGACTATTAAAAAACAGACTGTTGCCAAAAATACATAATAAAATGAATGGCCAGTTGGTAGAAACCTACACTGCCTCTTCTTGCCAGTGCTTTCTCTGAAGTAATAAACTAGGATGTGAAAATAAATTGTGGAGGAGGAAGAACTGAAGATTTATCATAGAGAGATACTGTGCTGCTGGGGAGAGACCACTCTGAGACCTAAAGAGAATGGAGAGGGTGACCTTCAGCATGGAGCTGAAATGAGGATGCCCACAGAAAGCAGAAGTGAGCAGCACCGGCTGTCGAGCAGGAAAGCAGGGACACAAGAGGGAAGGTGAGCTGGGAAGGAACTAAGGAGAAGGACGGATTGTCGGAAGGGGTTGTCCTGACATCAGAGGACAGGGCAATTCTGCGTAAGGACTCTGCCAGTTCTGAAACACTGCATTAGGTAAACAAGTAAAAGTTTTGAAGACAAATCATGCTGAGACCAGAAGGACCCAGCACAGAAGATTAAAATCTTTGTGGCAAAAACTGCCGTGAATGCCAAAATTACTTTCCAGGACGTGGCAATGCCAGGGGACCCTCAGTGTCCATCTCACAGATTGCTCAGTGCTGTGGGCTGGTTTGGACCACCATTTCAAAGCAGCTCCAGGCAGCATTTCCATTAGCAGAGTGCAGTTTCAATGCGTTGAATGGTGTATTATTCACTCTTTGAAGAAAAATTGTAAGGAGAAAATTATGGAGCGAGGAAAACAGCACAGACTGTCCTTGGAGCTTTCTGTAACAATGCCTGCTTTGAAATAAATATAAAAGAGTAAATAAAACCTAATCAAAGAAACAAAAAAAGCCTATTTGTAAATTGTTCAAATACTTTAAAGCAAAAGCAGAGAGAAACGAACTCTCTTTAAGGCTATTGCACATTTCCATTTGGGAAGCAGCAGGACAGGGACATACAGATACTGGCTGCTGACACCGCAAGCTGCACCTGCCACATCCAATAGACAAGTCTTAATTAAGTGACTGACAGGACAAAATGTGGTGTTCAGCCCCGACAATGCAGCCTGAAAGAAAACAAGCAGCTCTCCTGGGCCCCAGCACAACCTGCCAAGGCCTTGGGTGGGCAGATTCTTCCCGATAGCTGATATAAAGGCAGGAAATTGTTGTCAGTGCACAACAAATGGCCATGTCATTGATCTTTCAAAAGCCAGGAGCTACAGCACATATTCTTGAGCACCTGCTAGAACCTTAGTTACTTGTTATTTAACCACACACAAACGTCTTACTGCTTTGCCACCCACTCTCCTTCCCGTTATGTGCCAGCTTGTGTTGGGCATATATATTAATTTGCTGCTAATAATTACAGTTCCACAAAGTGAGGAGCAAATAGAGAGGGACCCGCGACTCTGCCAAGCTAGATGTTGTCTACTCTTATATGCCTTCCTAGATGATGCTGTTCCTCCTTTGTCTCCGACAGTGCACAGACTCAGCAAAATCATCTAGTCACAATCTGTAATACTGATGGTTTTTTCTTACTTTCGATGCAAAGAGTTAAGAGCATTTTTGTTTAAAGAATGTAAGTCATTGTTGCCAATGCTCTGAGGTGTGGAGGTGGTGAAATGAATGCATAGCAACACATACTCTGCAAACACAAATACAGCTGGTGAAAAGATTAATCAAGCAAGGGCAGGAAGTAAGAACATTTGTCACAGAAAAAAATGGCTATGTAGAGCTAAAAACCAGGGTGATGGACACACAATGGGACAGGAATAAAAGACTAGAGTAGACTGTCAGGGTTGATGAGCCTTGTTCTCTCTGCTGCAGCCTACCCCAGCATACAGTCCTTTCAGAGACTGAACAGGGCTATAGTAGCAACACAGTGATAATATGGGATATGACAGTAGACTGAGAAAGGTGTCTCAGTTGGGATATGTGGGAATAAATCTAAACCATGCTCTAGACCTGTTTGGAAGCTCTCTTCCAGTTGATGCAACTATAAATGGGTATCTGAACTAGATGTATATGACATTTCTGCTCTCATTAAGCTGTACTCAATATAAAACTGGAAGGAGGTTTGTGGAATCTAAAAGTGGTTTCACCCTATCTAACTATGCTTGCATCTGAGCCTTGCTGAGGGCTTGTCCGGACCTGAAAGTCATCAGAGAAACAAGGCAAGACTGGAACCAGTTTTCTCAATGGTGCATCCCATCATGGGCTGATGAAGGATGGGTTTAGAAATATTCTGCTTGCTCTTACCAGTCCAGGAAATTTTCCAGTGCTGGGTGGGATCCTCAGTGGAGCATTCCCCCAAGCATTTTTATTCTTTCAATTCATTTCAGTCCTGTAGTGATCTTGTGTTCACAGAATCTTCCATTCCTCGCCCTGTACGGTCACAGGACGTTGGGTTTCCAGTGGTCCCTGTGCAAGTGTTGCAAGACTTCATAGCTTCTAAGATAAAGGTGCACTCCGTCCAGCATGGATCAGAGCATAATATATTCCGACAAGTCTAGGGAGACTATCACACGAAATTCCCATTTGCAGTCGAATATATCATATTGCTGAGTAAAGTAAATTGCCTAGGGAGCCAATAACAAGGGGCTGCAGAAAAACTTAAGACGTATTAAAGAAATATATGGACCTGCGTACAGGTCTGTGAAAAATAACAAAGGTAAGAGAAGTGAATGAAGAGGCAAAGCTAAGCTTTTGTGTAAAGTGCAAAAGAAAAAAGTGGTATCTTTTTTTTAACTTAGAAAATGTAAGTATTCTGAGGATAGCAAGCAAATATTTGGACAACTCACTAGGAAAAGAAGTATCCAGCATTTCCATGTGTTTAAAACACATTACTGTCACTGATCTATTGATTTATAAAGTAAAAGTAGATATGAAAGTAATTTAGTCCTACTTTGGTTGCTTCACTATGCACATCCAATGTGCATTAAGAAAAGACACAATAAGTAAATAAATTTACAGAGAGATGAAGAAACTGTACATGTGTGATATGATGTACCAGAATTGTCAGCTGCAGATTAAATCCTTGCTGAAGTCTTCTGCTTCCCATGTCTGAGTATGTGAAATCATGGTTTGGATAACTAGAGCTCCTGAGCAAGAACAGAAGGAGCCATTCCTTGGTCTTAGGGCAAAGGGCCATTTGGAGGAGCAGGGGTGGAAGAGTGGGCCCATGACCACTTGAAAAACACAGTTGTTATAGCTCAGTTTTTTTGAGTCAGCTCACTTGGACATTTATAGCTATGTGCAAATATACTCTGAAAGTGGGAGAAATGCAACTTATAAGTGCACATCAATTACTTACAAGCTCACAGACAGGAAGGACAGCTGTCAGGCTGAGGTCTGCTTCCTGGTGTGGCACCCATGGAGGCTTTGCTGGACTCAAGGTCACTGGGAGGGGAAGGGTCAGGTCTGAATGTCATGGAGCTGCTGTGTCCCACCTGCTCTGCCCACACCAGTGACTCAAGATGGAGACCTGAATGACCCTGATGAACCCAGGCTTTGCTGTTCATCCTGGCCAGCCTGCCTGCTTTTCTCCTTCAGGAGCTCATACACAGCTATTTTCCCTCATGCATCCTTGTGCGACTGACTACCCCCTTCTCAACACCCCTACCCTTAACTGTACCTTTATTTCTCTAGCATGCCACTGACCTTCTCACAGTGCTTTCTCAGCAGTCTGGGCTCAGGTTGCACTGTGGAACACACCCGAGCTGGCCCTGCTGTTTTTGCCGCAGACTGGCTGCCTATTGCCAGGCACCTGGACACCACTGTAAGCTGTTGGACACTGAGGTGGTAGAGATGACTCCTGCCTCCCTGCATGCCTCCATAAGGCTGAGCACTGAGCTGTGCATCATCCTCTGAAGGAGCCATGGCAGAGCCTGGCCACCTCCCTGCCATGGGCCTGGGGCAGCCACACTTCCCACAGGTGTCTGCCCACTGATGGGAAAATACTGGCACTGTGCTGTCTATCACACCTAGGAGAGCCAAAGTCGTCATTCATTTCCCATCATGGCCATTCCTGGGACATTAAGGACAGATTTCTCCCTGGGTCACCCCACACACTGGAGGCTGCAGCCCTGAGTGCTCATGCACATGACTGATTCCTGTCATTGCCTTTTCCAGGTGGTTTCCTGGATGGTTGTTCTCATCACCTTCCTGCACATTTACATGGAAAGACAGTCATTCACCTCCAGTAATCACATGTTAGATCTTGGAGTTGTAGTCAACTAGATGTCCAGCACAGGCTGTTACATACTGATTATGGAACAGAGGAACGTAAAGGAGAAGTGAGATGATAGACTAAACTGCAGCAAAGTCAACCTGAAAATCGGAAGCTGCCTAGGGAAGAAATAAAGAAATCACCAAGGAGGTATTAAGCAAGGGATTTAAAGGACAGAGGATAGTGCAGAAGAAACATAATATGAGGAAGTAATAGCTTGTCCCATAAACTAGTGCTTTTTCTTTATGCTAGATCTGGAAACCAAAATTACTCGTGGCTGTTGCAGTACACATAAAACTATGGGTGAAAGAAGAAAGTGAAGGCTGCAGTTTCTGACAAGACAAGGACACACAGCCTTCAGTAAAATATATATTGCTGGTGACAGAATGAGGTTTTATACAAATTATCAGGAATAGTAGACAGAGATTCTGTATTATCAGTGAAGTGTTAAAGAGTAGCTTCAACAACAACAAAGAAGATGTGTTCAAATTAGTGAGATAAAGCTCATACTTTATGGAATAAGACTGTATCAAAAAGACAAAATATATTAAAAAAAATAATAAAACCTTCTTGCCTTGTTAGTGCTTTATGTCCACACATTTCAAAGTACGTTAAAAAAGCTGAAATCATTATTCCCATGTTAAAGACGAAGAAGCAGAAACATGGGAAGCTGGTGTAATTTGTTACAAGCCAGATAACACATTAACCAAAATCAAGGCACCAAAATTAAGATGAAAGAATAGGGGCTTGAGCCTTGTTCCTCCTGCCACCACTTTCAGCCAACTGAAATGTGCAAGTGGTGACTTATGAGGGAACTAAAATCTTCATACCCAACTGGAGGAGAGCCATTGGCATGAGGGAAGAGAGCCATGGAGCTATATTAAGATCGTAAGTCATAGCATCAGAGTAAGATATGCCAGGAAGGTATCTCAGTGGGGTTTCAAAGCAGTGCTAGGGCCCATGCAGACTGCTGATGGTGGCATTTGTATCTCAATTAGCAGCCAGAACAGCCCAGATTCAAGAGTGCACAAGTCAGAGCTGTCCTCCTCTTTCTCTTCCTCTCTCCCCCAGTTCCTTAAGCTGAGTATCATGCTGAATTTATGTGTGGAGCAAAGTCTTGCCTGTGTGTCTAGTCCTGGACCCATTAAAATCACTGTAGCACTTTTGTTATCAACTTTAAACAGCCCAGGATTTCTCATTGACCTTCCCCATCTCCTGGGGGAAGTTTCCTTATAGGATGTTTTCTGCAAGGAATGGAAAAAAAATGGTGGGATATAACAGCCTAAAACCTGGGGTAGATGAACAAAAGGGGAAATGTGAGACCAATTACAGTAATACAAACCCTGAGAGATCTGGCAAACTCTTCCAAAGGGCAACATTCCTTGTTCAAATATTGAAAGACAGTTTGAACAAAGTGCTAGAAAATAAACTGCAAGGAGCAATCCTTCTTGAGGCCACGTAAATGAGTTAGACCATGTACCTAGGTACTTCCCTCTCTGAAGTCCAATGCTCAGATTTGATCCTGTTTGCTTTCCAAGGGGGTGTGATGAGTGTGAAGCTAGAAGGAAAAATATTTCATCTGTTTCAACAGTCAAACCTTTAAAGTCCAGCCTACGCCCTGAATTTTGAGAATGCAACTTGAGGTTTTTAAACAAGACCTCTATTGATATCAGTGGCAAGCATTGCAGACTAAACACCCACAGAGTAGTAACATTTAATTCATCAGATATGGTTAAAGCTGTTAACATTCTTCTTGTCACATAGCCACTGTTCATATTCCTGAGGACTTTCTATTTGCTGTCCCTCTTTGATAGCCTTGGAGGAGGGAATAACACCTCTTCTTAAGGCTGAGCTTAGTGGAGACATCTGGAATCAATAGAGGAAAAGAAAACCTGGCCTGATGGTTTTGTTTTTCTATAGTTAGGAGGCATGGGAGGAAATATGATGTAATCCTCTATGTTAAACCAACTCTCCTACAGCTTTTAATTGCAGTGTGTTTTCAAGCCATGTATTCAAATAGGGATAGCACACTGTGTTGGCTCTTTCATGAACAGAAGTCTTCGAGAGGCACATGCTGCTGAAGAAAATGTTTTACTGTTTTCTGCTCATGACACATGAGAGTCATGGTTACTATGTTATGCATGCAATAGAACTGCAATGATAGTAAAATCTGGTTCATACAGACAGGACTGTGGGCACAGTATGAGAAAAAGCAGGCACTTACTTGAAATCAGTATTTGTAAGAAGTACATATACGTGTCTATCTACCCATTCACGAAAGCAATGAGGTCTCTGTCCCACTGTTGATGAAAAGCAGAAAGCAGGACCATAGAGGCCTTCGTTTACATTGACTAATTACCAACAGTTCCTTTGGTAGCATCTGGGGAGCGACCACAGACAGGTTGGGTTTTGCAGGAAGGTTGACTCTTGAAAAAGAGAAGGTGATTTTAACTTGTGTCAAAGACCTCTTTCCTGGCCACGCAGGTCTCTGTTACACAGGCCTGAATGCTCTTTCCATTGAGATGGGGATTTCAGTATAAGAGACAATGACACATAGCAGGCTTTTTGATAAGAAATGTCATAGTATGAGGCCTCCTTGAGTGAGTGGGATGGGGCAGTGCCTGGTCAGGCTGAGCAGACAGCTTGCGGGCACCAACAGTTCCTTGCAGGAGATGCCTTCTCCTGGATGAGTGACATCTGGAGGTGGGTGAGCAAGGGAGGGGGATTTACTCTTACTGTGTGTTAAATGCATCACCATTTTATCTTTCCCTGAATAAAGTTTCATTTGCTTGCATTCTTTCTCAGCGTCTTCCTGAGTGTGGAAATCAGACCTAGTGAGGGCATATGGTTTTCTGGCACTTCTTAGGTTGGGATTTATACTTGGTTTAATATTTTGTCTCAAGAAATGTGAGATACATTGATGCTACTGATTTCTGCTCTCATTAACCACCTGGCTGAGGTTTATATGTAGACATTATATTAAGATATTATGATTTTTTTTTGTTATTCTTACTTCTGAGGCATCCATGTGTGGATGCACACACACAAACATGCAAAACATATGCACACACAACTAGTTATATGGAGACTTTCATGGTAAGTGGGAGGTCTGGAGATGAATCTCCACTTCTTTTACTCCAAGTGACACACTCTCACCCCCGCACAACACTATACATAAAATGAACCGTGGAGAGCTATTTTCCCAAGCAGACGGAAGTGCTGTATTTTGAGGTGGGTAGCTGCATTTCAAAGCCAGGAATCTGCATGAAAGACATTTGTACAGTGCCATCTGGACAAGTTTTTAATTAATGTGGAAAATAAAAAATGAACAGAGAAACCAACAATTTCTTCATCTTCAAAGGCATAATCCTGCAGGGGAAAAAATACCGATGGTTATACTTCCAAAGGATTAATAAGGGGCGTCTACCATGGATTTATAAAAATAAATTCAGACTGAGAAAGGAATATTTAAAACATTTATGGTTATTTTTTAAATTTGATTAATTTAGAAGAACTCAGTTTTCTGGAAGCAGAGATAGCAAGAAAGGATAATGACAGCAGATGAAGAGAAATTTGTGTGTATTCTGAATGATGGATTCTTTCCACCTAATCAAATAATAAGTATAACTTCTGAGGAGGAAACAAGGAGATGAGTATTGTTCTGTTTTGGTACACATAATGTAGGAGTTTAGCTATCTGACCATTTACAACGTGATCACCCTTTTTGCCACCTGAGCATCAGAAGGTAATAAAACATGGTTACACTGGAGACTGAGTTTTCTGCCTGTCTTCTGAACTGTTGAAATAGAAAGTGTGTGAAGGCCATTTGACTTGCATAGCTTTGCAATCTTTGATAAATACTGTCACTTTTTAACTACTGACCTGCTTTTTTGTCTGGTTTTCTTGTGGTATTTTTAAACCAGAAGCATTTACATCCCTATTTTTGGATGACAGGAGAAATCAAAGGATACTTGTGACCATGAAAGATTTTATTCAATTTATCTCAGAACAGATACATCCTTCTATATCCATATATAGCCACATATCGTTCTTGTCTCTGAAACTTATTTAATGAGTTTCAATCTGAGAGGGTGTTTTCACATCTTGGAATAAAGTCCTCTGGTTTTGTCCATTACAACAAATCTATCTTGTCCTTTTCCTTCCTTGCGTGGATTCTGCAACACTTTTTTTAATGTTTAATAGATGATGATTTCTTGGGATAAAAGACAACTGACAGTTAAACAGAGATGATACACTTGTAGTAGAAACAAGCAAACAGTAACTCTGCAAGTGTGAAACCAAAGGCAGAGGGAACATATGTCTCCCATTGGGATCAGGAGCTAACATTCAATGTGAGCAAAGGATGCTAACATTGCTGCATGAAGCAACATCTGGGCTTAAAGTGAATCACTCCCCACATGGGCCAGAATCTGAGACAGGAGAAGAAAAGATTATGGCTCTGATATTTAGGTTATTATGAAGTCACTTCTTTACTCTGCACTAACACCATTCATTAAATAACTTAGTAAGTACAACATCCATGGCAAAGTCTAAATTTAGGAAATGTACTTCAAGCAATAAGACAAGGAGTGTTCAGAAGAAAATATAATTTTATTTCTGACATTATTTATGTTTGAAAATTACATTGTGTCTATTTAGCATGCTAAAAGCCATGAAAGGTAGTGTATGGGTTAGTGCAAGATGTTCCTGTGGCCTCCCAATGTTTCTCCCTCCTTAGGTATCTTCATTTTGTGCAGACAGATAAGACTATATCCTTTTTTCTTTCTCCAAGTTTCTGATTGTGTATTTCTAAGTCTGGATTTTTCCCTGACTTGCTCTAACACTCAACATCAAAAGTAATCTGTTTCATTGCAATTATTCAAGTGGAGTCAATGGAGTCAGCTTTGGCATTCATCTGACTAAATGTGGAGCTAAGCAACGTAGACATCTACACTTCAACCAGCAGTCTTGGCTACCATTGTAACTGGGAAGATCAACTCAACACAGTCAACCAAGTTGAAGGTGAGATTCATCAGACCAAATGTAGGCATTTACTTTAGGATGAGGTGAATTGGGCACTAAACTCTGTTGACTGTGATTGTTGCTCACGTTGACTCCGTCACACACTGGCATTCTCACTGGAGACAGGTGCATTTAGATTAATCCCATCCTAAGTGAGTATTTGTTGTCATTGATTTTCTGTGGGATTACTGTAACAATCTCATTTTAAAAATACTACCTGCTTCCTTGGCAGTGAGTCTCCAAAAACCCTATGCCTGATCCAGAGTGAGGAGGTTTCAGTTTCTCTTGTCTTCTCTTCCTCATGTCTCATTGGTTTTCCCTGTTACACTCTTCTTTACTTCTTCCATGCTTCCCTCATATGTTGAACATGACTTTATGGCAGAAAAGAAGGAATGTTTTCACTTCTCTGAGCCACCACTACAGGACAGAAGTTTTTGCTGACTTAGTCTATTTTGATCCATATCTGAAGCATTGCTTTGAGTAAGGGACCAGCTCAATGGTGAAATGGGTATGTGTCAGTTCCTCTAGAATCTAGAAATGTGCATAAGAATTAGTAGTTTCACAGCTTTGCAGCTAATATATTTTGTTGACCAAGGACTTGTGTCTTACTTACTGCCTGTTGTTCATCTGTTGAGACTGTAAATTCCTCAGGACAAGTATAGGGTTTGTATTCCTCATCCACCTCACCATCCACAAAGATGGGTAGATGGACGTGTGGAAGGGGGCAATTATCTGACTATTTTGCTCTCTAGTTTTATATTTATTCATCATTCATATTTAATCCTTATTCTGCAGAGCACAGAGGCAGCTACTGACACTGATCAATACTCTCACAAAGTCACATGCAACTATAACTTTCAATTATTTGCTATTACAACAAAAATGAGTGCATGAATTTTGAATGCAGATGTAGAGATGTAATTTTGGAGATGTGAGCATTAAACAGTGGGGGTTGCCAATTAGACCAGGTGTTAAAACATATATATAGCTGTCAGCATATGTATAACTCACTCTACTTATGTGTTTAAGGTGCCTTTTGGATATGGGCCTAGAAATTAAATTTAATAATACATATGTATTTTCTACTACTAAATTACATTTCTGTTTAACGATATTTTTTCTACTTACATATTTAACTTTTGATTTTTTTCCTGTAACTAAAATTAAAAATTACTGCTTTTAATTATGAATATATATTGATGGGCCAGTACTACATAAAACTTACTTCCCCAGCCATACTGAAGTTTGTTCTGAAATTTTCTATAAATATGGACAAATGATGATTTAATCTAGATGTATAGAAAACACGCAAGCATCTTGAAGCTTGTTTTGGGCAAGAATATGTAAGAAAGTATTGAAAATTACTCTTAGGAAGTATGAATTATGAATGTAGTTTGTTATAGATAATGTTACATCATAAATATTACTGTTCATTTTAAGCCTGCATGCACTTTCATCCAGGTATTGCAAGGATGATTTATGCATTTCTAGAAATGCAAACACTTCATTTTCTACTAGTCTGGAGGTAATGCCAAATGCCTGCTCGTTCCAGTATGTGCTGTTTGTAACTTCGGCTACAGCAAAACAGCAGCTTGATTTAACTTCTGTCTCCAGGGTCCATTCTAACACCAGCTACTGGAGAAAATAGCCTTACTTTCAGCTATTGAATTTAACTTTACAAATAATGCTTAATAACTAGAAAGTAGAGGTAGCCAAGTGGACACATTGTTCTCTGCCAGCCTACTCTGTGTAATGACTATCCATTTGTCTCTGTCTAGGGATCTGTGCGAACCCAAGACCCAGAGAACAGAATTGTTCTCTGTTACTCCTGTCCACCCTCCCAGGGGAAGATAAAAGGGGAATAAGTAAGACAGACTTAAAGGTTGGAAGTTGAAACTATAACAGATTTAATAGAACAAGGAAGGGACAGTGACATGTGGGAAAAGAAACAAATATACAAACATATATATAAACAAACCCCAATCATGATGATTGGTGGTGTAAGTGCCTGAAAGTCCCTCACGACAGAGCTGAGGCAGCAAAAAGGGTCCAAGGCCCTTCCCAGCACCTGATGGATTTGGATCCTGCAGAGCATGTGGCAAGCTGATGACGGAAGAGCAGGAGCCTCTCTCCAAGATCTCCAAGTGCAGCAAAGCAGCAAGGAAGATGGGAGCAGACTTCCTGTCCTTCTGGCTTTTATAGAGTATGGCAGGAAATGGGAGGGAATACTGACCCCCCTATCTGTCCTGTCCCCCTGGATACTAACCACCACCCTCTCTCTAAGTCCTCATATTGATACCATAAATTTTACCTATGCGCCATCAAACCATAACACCATTCTTCTTCTGAGAATAAATACATTTGCTATTGTGGAAAAATGCTGCTAAGTAAAGCTGATCTTTAGGGCATGAGGTTATTGGAATATTGTTTGAAGACATGTTGCTTTTGTGCTCAGTCTTTATAAATTACAGGAATTTATTTCTAAAATTACAAGCTGGAAACAACCTCAATATAAAATTAAGTCACCATCTTTGAATTCTTCATTTTGGACCATGCTTCTTTTGATATTATTTGTCACATAAGATGTCAAGAATTTAGAGGAATAATTGAGGTTTCTGAGAATAACTTTCTGTAGAAACTTTCAGAAATGATTGTCATATATTTAGGTAGATGGTAAGCTCTTGGACACTTAAAAAGTTACTTTAAATTGATTTTTATGATTGTTTATGATGTTAAAAAATAAATTATTTCTTTCAAGAAGGGATACTAGTTTTTTATGTTATTAAGGAGAATATATTTCATAAGGGAGGGAAATTGTAACCATCCTCCAAATAGAGTTCCACTGGAGAACTCTAATCAAGTTTTTACCCTTCATAGAGAGCTATGCTGAAAATAAAATGGAACAATACTATGCAGAACAGAAGAAAGAGAACAGTAATACAGAGATACAGAGTTAAAATAACTTTACAATAATGTTTAAGTAACTTTTAAGATGATGTTAAGGGAAAGGACAGAATGAACCATTCAGGTATCAAAATTGAGACTTCTAGTGTTGTTTTAGATACTGAGTAGCAGATATGACAGCAAAACCCCAACTATCTAGAACAAAAGCCAGGTATAACACCCTAACACATCTAAAATGACACTAGACATCCATGTTCCAGCAACTGAATCCCACCTAGAGACCCTACCTTGTTTTGGTAAAAATATTCCAATGTCAGTTTAGAAAACAGGTTTAAGTTGCTAAAAGATCACATTCAAACTGGAGATCCCTTTTGCTCAAGGTAAAACAAGTTCTTGTAATCATGTGTCAAAATGATTATTGTCTGAATGGCTGGAGGAAATTTGGATGCTGTAAAACCAAAAGATTCATTTAATCAGCGATGCAAGAGACTGAGACATGCCTGGGGCCTCGGTAACGTCCCCTGCCACTGTGACTGAGTGCCTGAACATGCTCATACCCTCCTTGCAGAGCAAAGATCTCTCTTTTTCCTTGAAGAATCCTAAATTATTTCCTTGTTAAGATAAGGAGAAAACAAAACTTATGTTCAGGAATTATTGTTTTTTACATACCCGATGGGCTGATGTAGTGAAAGACCAAAGCATACCTAAGAGAGGGGTATTAATCTAACTGCAGATTTGAATAGAGTCATAAAATCATAGAATGGTTTGGGTTGGAAGGGACCTTAGAGATAATCTAGTTTCAACCCCCCTGCTATAGGCAAGGACACCTCCCACTAGACCAGGGTGCTCAGAGCCCCATCCAATCTGGCCTTGAACACTTCCAGGGAGGGGGCAGCCACAACTTCTCTGGGCAGCTTCTTTCAGCATTACACCACCCTCTCAGGAAATAATTTCTTCCTAATATCCGATCTAAATCTACCTTCTTTCAGTTTGAAACTGTTTAGCCTCATCCTGTAACTCCAGGCCCTTGTAAAAAGTCCCTCTCCAGCTTTCCTATAGGCCCCCTTCAGGTACTGGAAGGCTGCTATGAGGTCTCCCTGGAGCCTTCTCTTCTCCAGGCTGAACAACCCCAACTCTCTCAGCCTCTCTTCATAGAAGAGGTGCTCCAGCCCCCTGATCATCTTAGTGGCCCTCCTCTGGACTCTCTCCAACAGCTCCATGTTCTCCTTGTGTTGGAGGCTCCAGAACTGGACGTAATACTCCGGGTGGGATCTCATGAGAGCTGAGGGGGAGAATCACCTCCCTCAACCTGCTGGTGATGCTTCTTTTGATGCAGCCCAGGATATGGTTGGTTTTCTGGATTGCAAGCACACACTGCTGGCTCATGTTGAGCTTCTCATCAACCAACACCCTCAAGCCCTTCTCCTCAGGGCTGCTCTTAATCCATTCTCCGCCCATCCTGGAATAGCTATGAAAAAGTTCTGCTGCTGCTGTTTTGTTTGTATGAAACGTTTCTTCATTGTGCTTTTAAATTCTTGTCAAGGGCATTTAGAGTGCTAACAGGGCATCCTGCACTATGGAATTTTAAAATGAGAATAGGGAAACATCTTATTCGATGGAGTGAGGTGATTTTCCAGTAAAGACAAACAAGAAGCATAAATCATCTGGCAAGATGTCATGCTGCACCCTTATGATAAGGCAAAAAAAAATTCTCACAGAATATCTGTCTTAACTGTCACTGTCTTCTCATAGATGATAAATCCCAAGTGGAAAAAACAATGTATTTTTTACCTATATCAAGGCACAGCACATGCTAACACATGTGATGTTGAGGTCAGGCAGAACCCAGATGTGAAAATCTCCATGTGCTTCATCAATTTTGCAAAGGATTGGAAAAAAATCCCGGTGAGAAGATGCATTGGATAGCCAAGAGCACCTTACCATGCTGCAGAGAATTGTCCTTCCCCCAATCTGCATGGCTAGGAAAAGTGATGTTTGCTTACAGAAAGGAAGAGAGGCCACTGGATCTTTGGCAATGGTGATCTGTGGCTTCAAAAGCCAAATTATGATTGTGGTGGCTGGAGACACCTCAGCTGGGCAAAAATGAGATGATGGAAGAAAGAGAGGACGGGAACAAGGGGAGAAGGAAGCAATTAATGTGATTATCAATAGGATCGATATGATGTAGGCAGGAATGTCCTTTCCACCCTTACTCAGACCCTCACGTTTTCCTCAATTCTCTCTACATTTGACTTTCAGACCTGTAAGCATATGATAGCACTAGCACATTTCTCAAAAGATCATCCTGTTTTGCTTTTCTACTCCTCCAAAAAGGGAGGAATTAAGTACACATGCATATTTTAATGTTATGTGATCATTCCAATGCCACTACCAATTTGGACACAATAAGTTGAAGGTAATGTCTTTATAATCTTTGTGCAATGCTACTGATGTGTGGATTTCTGGTTGTAATTTATTTAGTATAATAAAGACAAATCAAAAAAGTGAAAAAAAATTACTAGTAGAAAATGTAGGATTCACCTCTACCACATCTGTGTTATTATAAATTCAGAGTTATTTCTTTGCAGCCATTGAGTTATATCAGTCTAAATCTGCATATTTGCTATTTGTTAAGTAAACAATGGTTCAAACATGTTTTGATTTTGATATGCTTGTTGTCATCCTTGTTAAGCCTTTACAATGACATTTATGTCTATGATTTGAAAAAGAATGTCATTCAACTTAAGAAGATATGTCAACATGACCATTTACTATTGGAATGGGTTATTTTCTTTTAGTCCAGAAAATTTCATGTTGAATTTTTTCGGGTAGGGAATTAACCAGAAAAAAGATAGGATGGCATTTAAAAAAAGAAAGAAACAAACCAAACATCTGTTAGTGTTGTTATTGACAGCTTCTAATTCGTCAATGACAAGTGTATAATTTTCACAGTGGAAGATTTTATTTTTCATTTAGCTGGGTACTCTGAATGAGCTCAAAATGAGAAGCTGAATGTGTGCTGCTGACATTCCCTCCCAGCAATAGAAATGCTCGAACAGTGGTACAGCTACCACCAGTCAACCTTTCTTCTAATCCCAAAATTGGTCCATTGTCTGAACATTTATTCCACTGATATGTTTGTTTCTGCAAAGTGCAGAACAAGGTCTTCTTGGAACAAGAGGATGTCTGTCAGTCACAGTGTAACTTACGTTTTCTTAGGGATGATTTCTGCAGGATAATTAGAGATTGCTTTGGCAAAGTGGAGAAATTTTTGGTCTACCTGTTCATTTTACTATACTGACACATTTGAGAATTAATAGACTGCTTTGAAACTTCCAGCTTTGTTGCCATAGAGGTTGTGAAATAGAGCTCTGTTCCAAAGAGATCTGTATGGTAACATCAGAGGCTGGTTTTCTTCTGGAGACTTGATGATTCTGAGTACATGCAGGCTCAGGTTCAGTCTCTAAACATGTTTCCCATGCCTGTTAGGTACTTCACAAAGTTGAAGTCAATAAGAAATGGACACAGGTGATTTGGGAGGATTTCATCTGGCTTCATCCGGGCTCCACTGTCCCTGTTGTGCGTGGTGGGCCTCACTCCAATTTTATGTGCGTGCTCATAGCCCCAGCCTCTGCCAGGAGCAGAAGCAGGTGCAGTGAGGGTCGCACCATGCTACGTGCTGGAGCGGGGATGCAGCGCATGCAGCACTGTCCCACCAACTGCATTTAGGGGATGGTGCTGAAAGGAGAGACAATCTGAGGTGGAGAGGAAAGCTGCAATATTGTTCAACACTACTTCTGACACAATAAATTCAATTCATGTCACATCAGGTGGAGAGGAAGAGAATTGTTTAGCGTAAGTTTATATGGAGCACAAAATAATAGACCAGCTGAACATACAAGGGCATTCTAGATGGCAGTGCCATTTTGAACATATGCTACAATTATTTCTGCCTCTTTGATTATACACATACAAATATCAGAGAGGGCATAATTTAGAAATTCACTTGCACTGGAGCGAAGCAACATTATGACCATGTCACTGTTTAGCTCCTGCACAGTGACCTGTGTAATCTCTGCACAAATGTCCTGCAGGGACATGGCTCCTGGTGCCACTGCAGCAGCAGCAGATGCGGTGTCCACAGACTCAACTCCCAGCTCTGGAATAAGTAGCTCTTTAGGCAGCATCACTATGTCATTTATGGACAAATTTTTTCTCGACAGACATTTGAGAGGTATGTATGGCATTTTGGACTATAATGCCAAATTTAGGCCTGACGTTAATAGGCACTGTCACAGTTCAGCATTTCTGAAAGTCAGCAGATATAGGAATCTAATGCTGGACTTTGGTACTATCTGGTTTGCAAATGTTATTCCTGTTAGAAATTGGCTTTATTGTTCACTTAAGTGTTCAGGCAATGCGTACAAACAGTGAAAATATTGGGAAATGCAGCAAATAATGAGGGAGGCTGAAAATACTAAGTTATGAGTCACTATTCATTAGCTAAATTAAATATATTAATTAGTTAAAATATTAAATTTATTACTGAATACTATTTATTTTTAGTATTTATTCTAGGAAAGAATAGAGGTGGGCGGGCAGCCCCAGGCTAGGCTGTGGCCGACCAGGTTGGCATGGCAGGGACCAGCAGGGAGGATGGTGTCGAGCAGCCTTGGATGCTTCCACAGGGAGAGCAGGAGCGCTGCCCTGCAGTTATATCTCTGGAGGATGACTTTCCCAGCCATTGTCTCCTTGAATCCATCACTCTCATCATGTCCTTAAATCCCTGCCTCACCTGCAGAGCCATGCCAACCCCAGCATGGGTTCCCAGCCCTGGGAACCATGGGCTGTTCCCAGGGCTTGAGGACGAGGTTTGCTATCCCCAGTCCCTCCCAAGGGATTGTGACATTTAAAATTATATTCAGCACGTTAAATTGAGGGGGAACTGAGAATAGAGGATGTCCAGAGGAAAACCAAGAGTGGGAGGCTTTTAACATCGCGTGCTAAAATTGCCCAGTGCCTTGTGTGAGCCAGTGCCAAAGAACCTACTGCCTGTGGGGCACTGGCTGGGACCGGCAAGGGGCTGCAAAAAACTTCCACGATGGCCAGGGGCCAGGGCTAGCCACAGCAGATGTGGGTTCTTCTCTTGTCCCTGAGCAGGACTGAAATACCACTTTTTACCAGAGGATGAGGTGGTTTCAGTAGTCAATGTCAAGGGCAAAATGGTAATACGGGACTATTTAGAAAAGTTATGTGAGAAGCATTGCCTGCTTCATGTGCTTCATCTAGGGAGTAAGCATCTGTCATTTATTTAAGATTCTGGCCTCTATTTAATTACATTTTCAATTAGTTTGCTTTATGAGTACTTATAAATAGATTTTCCCTGAAAAATGTAATGGCTTCAAGTTAGTAATAGGTAATTCACTGACAAAAAATGGAATGGTGCCTTAATAGAATTAATTGGTAATGAAATTCTTTTGTCAAAGTCAGCTGTGAGATGTGATTTATATGATATATGATGCCAAGAGAATATTCTTACCATCTCTCCTGGAAGTCTTCAGACTGGTGGTATGGTGTCCAAATGCATGCTTTACTGTCATTTCAAAAAGGAATTGAAGGTAGTTCCAGCATCCCTTTTTAAGTCTTCCAGATAAAAGAGGCTTTTTTAAAGTATACTATACAATTATTTCCTCTGTAAAGTATTTTTCAGTTAAAAGAAATTAATGTGCTGATACATTTAAAAAAATCCTTTATGAAATTAAGAACTGGGCATAGTTAGCAGAAGTTATATATATGTTTCTTCAGGCAAAAGCTACAGTTAGAGTAAAGGGTTTTTGGGTGAGTGATGTTATCACAGAAAATTGTTAAAAAGCACTTCCTACTTTTTGTACAAAACAGCAAGAGAAATTTGTCACAGCTAAAAATTATTTTCTGTAGCTAGGTAAGTTGTTTATTCCTTTCTAAGTGACAACCTTTAGATAGTTTTAGATTCTTCAGAAAGCCCACTTAGACTCTCCTGGTAAATTTCTAAGAGTTTTTTGCATCACGGTTCATTTATTCTGGTAACCAGGGACAGATACAAAGTCAATACAAAGTCAATCAGCCAGTGTTTGGTAGAAATTTATTGTATTGCCTAAATTACATGAGTGTTGTGTGACTATGAATTGACTAAACACTCACTGAAGTTAAAAACAAAGTTTAGCTGAGAAGTTTATCAGCAGGATCTTTCTGTACTACAGAAAATCTTGAAAGCACTGTAAATGGCTGAATTGTATTAGATACCTAAGGACAGAGCATGTCTTACACACCAGCTTTTGCTTTCAAAGCTAATTGAGCAGGGATTACTGAGAGATTTGTATTGGCCTTCAAATTATCTACTTGTTTTTTTCAAACTTACTTCACATGCTGATTTTCTGGCATAGCCACGCTCAGACCCATCTGCTAGAGTGCCGTTGTGCTTCTTCACATCATAAACTGATGTATCAGTTGCAGATGAGCAAAGTGCCAAGCCCACTTCAATACATGTTCTGGGATAAAATGTGAAAAACACATATACAAGCTTGCTGGGAACAATGAGATGCAAATTTTGTCTATGTGCTTCCTAAAAAGGGCCACAGAGTGAACATTTGGTGTCTTGCCATTAACAAACACTTTTTTACTTAGCTACCTTTGCTGCACATTCCTCTTTTCACATTTTCACAGGAAAGGAATAGCAGTACTCTGGGTTAATTGGGAGCTCAGGTCTCTGCATAGTCACTCTCTGTGACAACTAAAAATAACTGAGTTTTCAATACATTTTTCAATACAGTCTTTCTTTGTCACTCTGCAGGATCACTTAGAATAGCAAAGTTTTGACATTTTTTTGTCAGAATCAAAAAATGTCATAACATGACTATAATATGTTCAGGCTGAAGCAAGCCCAAATCCATGCTTTCCAGCCCCAGCTACAGCAGAGTTTTCCTCTTCTTTATTCCCTTCATCTCCTGCGCCTAGAAAGAAGACAAGCAATGCTGTTTTTCCTCTCTTCCTCTCCCTCTGCCCAATATAAACTACACATTTCACAGATAGGCCACATCTGCACCTGCTCAATATTCACTAACACAGAAATGGGACTTAGAGAATTCTGCATAAACCAGCAAAAAACCAAACAAATAAACAAATAATACTTATCATCCTGAAATGATGCATGGGAAATTATATAAATAAGGACAGGGAAATATAATCCAAATGGCATGGCGAAATGTCTGTCTGCTAACTAGCTCAGAGAGTAACTCATTGGACTTCAGTTCTGTATAAGAAAATCCTATCTGAAGCAGCTCCTAAGACAGGCATTTAAGAGGAAAGTCACCTTGGATAACCCCTTGGAGGAAAACTATTATCTGTCTGATTCCAAATGAGGAGGTTTGCATCAGGGGCTGGTGATATGCACCCAGGCTGAGAGTTAAAAATGTGGGTGAAAAACCATATGACAGAAAGGATGGCACTGGATGGATCAGGAAAAGATGTTAATGTATTTTTGCCTAAGCTCAAAATGAGTTTGAGTGGCGTAAATACTTTTTGGATCTTCTGTGCATTTAGTTTGCTATAGGGAGAATCTGTGACTTGCTGCAATGAGTGACAAAACTCTCATAGACTTCCAAGAGAAAAGCGTTGATACCTTTTGGAAAGGGGCTACATTATGGGGCTGTGCAGCACATAGTACAGGGAGGCCTTAATGTCCTCAGGGTCAATAGACGATACAGTAATAGGGCTCAGAAATTAGTGAGAATAAGCAGAATCTGACTCCTAAGGCATCTACAATCCTACTTTTGCCAATTAAAAGAGTATAAAAGGAACAGAAAATGTAAACGGGCTTTGAATACATTTGCCAGCATTCTTTCCTGGGAGGGCCAAATGGAATTATTCTGATAAGAGGGAAAATATAAAGAATGTTTTTTCTGAGTTATTTATCATATTCAAATATGCACAGAGGAAAAACTAGTGCTGAAGAACAGAAGAGGATTTTTTAAAAATTTATTTCATCATATTTCAGCCACTGACTAAACTCATCAGACTTCCCAAAATACACTTTCAGACCCATGTAATCAGCAGTGGCTTAAGATTTACTGATTGAAAGACAGTGCAGTTCAACATTTTCATTAGGAGGAGTTTGTCACAAGAAAAGAATGATGTGGTATTTCACTTCATTTACCTCCAGGGGATTGTCTGAGCCATGTGGTGCAGGCACTGACATCTATTCTCTGTCCATGCCTGTTTCAGTTGGACTACTGATGACACAACTAACAAACAACCATCATGTCAGTGAAAAAGGAGACAAAGTCGACACAGATTGGGGGACTTGATCACATTTGTGCTTATGATGTTTTAATGGCTGTACAATGTGTGAACACTGCTATTTTTTTGTAGAAGTTGTGCAATGTTGTCTGTGCTTGCCCAGAGCTGTCACATTTGCTTTAAAACACCTGCTGTTTCTAAGGCCCAGTGATTAGCTAAGGTTTATTAACTCAAGATATAGCTAATGACAACTGAGGAAGCTGTAACTATCTCAGGTTTTAGCCTGTGATAAAGGCTAAAACACAACATATTCTGACCTTTGTATCTCAAATGAATAACTTTTGATGCTCAGGCTGGCTGGGTTGCCAAGACAGAAGGGCAAAGGCACACAGTGAGAGGTTCATAACCCCAGCACGGAGCATGGGACCAGTGCCCTTCTCCTCTTGGCCCCATAACCACCTCCATCATCTCACCCAGCCATGGCCAACTTGATGAGTACAATCTTTTCATAGAACATAATGCTTGTGGTTGAAGTGATTAGAGCCTCTAAGATGGACAATCATAAAACTTGTACATAGGAGGAGACTGGTGAATGACAAGGCAGAAAAGTGCCTTAGAATTCACATAAGTTCTACCAAATAAACAGACTGTCTGTCTGAGCAAGACTTTTAAAGACTTTTGATTTTCATCCTAAGCAGAATGATACATCTTTGCAGCATGTTCTTGCTCTGCAGCAAAATACATTTGTATTTACTGAGCATTGAGAAGCATTCAACTAGCTTAAATGATGTGAAAGAGAATGATGTAGTTACGCCTCAAGGTTTAACCTCTACTAATGAAAGACTTGTATTAAAAACTTCCTCTACATTTAAAAGCCTGACAGTTGTCTGCATATTTGCCCAGGGTTTCACACCTGAGGGTCAGTAATGAGTTGGGGAACAGGAGCAGACATGCAGCAAATTGTGCCTTTCTTACCTGATGATCATCAGGTGCACAGAGAGCAAGGAAGGCAGTTATTTTATTTTTTCCAGTTTTATCTCCTTGTAATTTACCAAGGCCCATAAAAATAATGATGAAGAGATCAGTCATCCAATTACAATGAACCTACTTTTTTTTCCCAGTGAGGGAGCCTCTGGCCTTTCATATTTTACAAAATACGGGAGGGAGAATATTAAAAGGTGCAGTTAAAAATTAAAAGATTCAAAATAAAATAGAACTTATAATTTAACTCCTGGATTTTATTATACTTAGAGAGATCTCACAGAATCTAAGGGGTTGGAAGGGACCTCGAAAGATCATCTAGTCCAACCCCCCTGCCAGAGCAGGGTCATCTAGAGTACAGCACACAGGAACGCATCCAGGCGGGTTTTGAATGTCTCCAGTGAAGGAGACTCCACAACCTCTCTGGGCAGCCTGTTCCAGTGCTCTGTCACTCTCACAGTGAAAAAGTTTTTCCTGATATTCACATGGAACCTCCTATGCTCCAGTTTAAAACCATTGCCCCCTGTCCTATCATTGGTCATTACTGACAAAAGCTTGGCTCCATCATCCTGACACTCACCCTTTACATATTTGTAAACATGGATGAGGTCACCCCTCAGCCTCCTTTTCTCCAAGCTAAAGAGACCCAGCTTCCTCAGCCTCTCCTCATAAGGGAGATGTTCCATTCCCTTAATCATTTTAGTGGCTCTGCACTGGACTCTCTCAAGCAGTTCCATGTCCTTCTTGAATTGTGGGGCCCAGAACTGGACACAATACTCCAGATGTGGCCTCACCAAGGCAGAATAGAGGGGGAGGAGAACCTCTCTTGACCTACTAACCACCCCCTTTCTAATGCACCCCAGGATGCCATTTGCCTTCTTGGCCACAAGGGCACATTGCTGGCTCATGGTCATTTTCGTGTCCACCAGGACTCCCAGGTCCCTTTCTCCTACACTGCTCTCCAGCAGGTCAGCCCCCAGCCTGTACTGGTGCATGGTGTTGTTCTTCCCCAGATGCAAAACTCTGCACTTGCCCTTGTTGAATTTCATTAAGTTTCTCCCCGCCCAACTCTCCAGCCTATCAAGGTCTCTTTGAATGGCAGCACAACCTTCTGGTGTGTCAGCCACTCCTCCCAGTTTAGTGTCATCAGCAAACTTGCTGAGGATACATTCTGTACCCTCATCCAGGTCGTTGATGAAGATATTGAACAACACCGGTCCCAGTACCGACCCCTGAGGCACTCCACTAGTCACAGTCCTCCAACTAGATTCTGTCCCATTGACTACAACTCTCTGACTTCTTCCCTTTAACCAGTTCTTGATCCACCTCACTACCTGATCTCCAAACCCATACTTTATTAGCTTATCTACAAGGATGCTGTGGGAGACAGTGTCAAATGCCTTACTGAAATCGAGATCTCAAACATATATATCTTGTTCTTCTCCCTTGGCTCTCACTAGTATACTACCACATAATGGCTAGAAAAAAATAAATTATTACTGCAAGTTTTAAAGTGCCTCAAATTTACAATGACTTTTGGAAAAGTGAGTAGACCAATAACCATCAAACAGCAAGAGATGAGTTATGTTACCCCCATGCAGTTACTATGCCTATGTGAAAAAGCTGTGCAGCAGATGGTAACTCCATCTAGTCTTTGTTATATTTACTTTATTTACATATAAATGAATGGTTTCTTTTTTATTAATTTTTTTTCATCACCAACTGTGTCCAGACTTGGTGAGTGAAAAAATGCAAATGACTTTGTGTTACAGATAATACGTGTTACCGTAAATGAAGCCTGCTGTGAACTCCACCTTCTTTTAAATGGAGCATGGAAAAGTTAATTAGATCTCTGCCCTTGTCCCTGTAAAAATGCCTGTCTATCTGTGAAGGATGTTGCATGCCCAGAGCTTTTAGTGAAACACCTGAATTTTATTTTAACAGTAAATATCAAGCAAAGGTAATAGTGTAACAACAGCCTTCATTTTATCTTTAGAGGGACTGGGCCTGTCACTTCTGGGTGTGAAAATGTAAGCTTGCTCTCGTTATTTGTGTCCTTCTATTTTTGGACTGATGCATGGGCCACATACTTGTTTAGAGATTTCTCTCCAAGGAACTAAGGTTTATAGCTGAGGTGTTATCAAAACCTGAGCTAATGATACACACTATATATAGAAGCATCTTGTACAATTATTTGGTCTTTGGTAGCCATGAAATGCCCCAGAAAGAGAGAAGAGCCATAGTGGATGAATTCTTCCTAACATGTACAGCAATGTGCAGAAAGTCTCATTCCCTCTGCTGGTCCAAGTAATTTCTGGTATGGATTTGTCTGATGACTAAAGGGTGCTTACCATCTTATCCCAAAGATGGTTCCCAAATTGGAGCGGTTTAACGTCCTCCTGTGTCATCAGATATGACTGTGGTTGTGCAATCTCTCCATTTGTATTTTGGCTGCATCTTTTGTCTCTCTCCACCTCTCTTTAAATGTTTTACCTGTTTTTCCCTCTCTGCCATCTATTCTGATTGGATCTTTTCAGCTCTCATTTCAATGTAGACAGATGAAATCTGCATGAAGCTCCTTTTTATAGCAGCAGCACAGCACAGATATAGAAACACGCTCTAGCATCAGATTACTGTTGTTTCATTTCTCACATTCCCATTCAGCTCTCTAACACCAGTTTGGAACAACAATTTGTTTTAACACCTTCTTTGTCGCTGTGTTTACCCCTTCACCTCTAATATCTGGATATTAAAACTTCTCTCAGAACTATAGTTGATCATAATTTTTTGAGATCTTTCTCATCTTGTTATTTTATCCATTAATTATACTTATACATTGAAATTATAGGTTTCCATGTCAACAAGGTTCCTCTCTTTTCATCCAGCAAGTGAGCTCTTCTTGAACGCTGGCCAGCTTGTTTTGTTTTTTTTCACCTTGGCCTGAGTTTGTGGTGAAAGTAGCAGGCTTGTATTACTTTCTTAACTGTTTTCATGGAGGTGATTACATTGTTACAAATGTAGGCATATTACCTTACATTAAATATTCATAATAAGCAGTGGACATAGGTAACATCTTTCGGCCTTGACTGTCCTTGACTTCAAGCATATATTTGAAGTTTGCATGCTACTTCAGTATCCAGATAAGAGGAGGAATCTTGCACCCAAGAGTGTGAGGAGCTCTAACTGTGCTTAGGTTCTTTATAGAGTGAGATGCACATAGAGGGAAGGTAAAACAAATCTGTCCTCCATGTTTTATATAACTCTAAAATTTTTGAACCATCTGTCCCATAAAAAATGTTCTCCATTCCAGAAATGAGCCTTTAAAAATACCAAAAGAATGATGAGATAAAAAAAATACACTCAGAAACATTTCTTAGACCCTTTTCCTGAGGTCAGCAGCGCTTGAAAGAAAGAAACATATTTCCAGTTGGTATTGGATAAGGGATTTACAATCAAGAAAACATTTGCTTCATTCATAAGTGAATGGTGTATTAAAAAAGAATTGTGGCTGGCAAGTTGGAGAACTAGCCCAAGGCAGGTCGGAGCCATCGGGCCAAGGCAGTTCAGTGGTGCAGCAGACCACACTGGAGGTCCTCTTTAGCACCAGAGGTCCTCACCAGCTCCCAGCTGTCTGTGAAGCAGGAGGACCATCTGAGCATCACAGTCTGGTGGGAAGGGCAGTGACCTAGGAGAGAAAGTGCTGTGTGGGTCACTGTCTAGTGAGCAAAGAAAAGATTATTTTTTTTAACCATTCTGCAGTCATATCATAGAATCACAGAATCATAGAATGGTTTGGATTGGAAGGGACATTAAAGATTATCTAGTTCCAAACCCCCCTGCCATGGGCAGAGACACCAAGTTGCTCAAAGCCCCATCCAACCTGGCCTTGAACACTGCCAGGGAAAGGGCATCCACAACTTCTCTGGGCAAAGTCTTCCAGCATTTCACCACCCTCACAGGAAATAAGTTTTTCCTAGTATCCAACCTAAATCCACCTTCTTTCAATTTAAAATCATTCCCCCTTTTTCTATCACTCCATGCCCTTGTAAAAAGTCCCTCTCCAGCTTTCCTGTAGGCCCCTTCAGGTGCTGGAAGTCTGCTCTGAAGTCTAGCCCAAGCCTTCTCTTCTCCGAGGCTAAACAAACCCAGCTCTCTCAACCTGTCTTCATAGGATGTGCTCCAGCCCCCTGATCATCTTTGTGGCCCTCCTTGGGACTCGCTTCAACAGTTCCATGTTCTTCTTATGTTGGGGACTCCAGAACTGGACACAGTACTGCAGGTGGGGTCTCATGAGAGCAGAGCAGACAGGGAGAATGACCTCCCTTAACCTGCTGGTGATGCTTCTTTTGATGCAGTCTAGGATATGGTTGGTTTTCTGGGCTGCAAGCACAAACTGCCAGATCACGTTGATCTTTTCATCAGTCAACACCCCCAAGTTCTTCTCCTCATGGCTGTTCTCAATCCATTCTTCACCCAGCCTGTATTTGTGTTTGGGATTGCCTGACCCAGGTGCAGTCACTTGATTTGATTCATTTGATGGTATTTGCAAAATGCAACCTCCATGTCTCATGAACCCTATACATGTTTAGTTCTCAATATAGGTTTTGCCAGACATCCAATGAAGGGCAGTGAAAGTGTGGGGCTTTCGAAATTATACCTTCTTTGCCAGAACATGCTAGAGGACAAATACTTTAATTCTTGCCTAAAGGAATGGCGTTAATAGATTAGCACTCACAAATGCAACATGAAGCCCATGAAGAAACTCTCTATGCCATTACATTTGTATAAACAGCTAATGTAGTTCAAAGAAAAATAAATCACAAATTAGAAGTGCAAATCTTACAAGGATATTCATAAATGTAAATAGCTGTAGAAGAAATGAAATCTTTCAGGAACACAACTGAGGAAATTAAAAGATACATGTAATTCAAACAAGCATTGAAGATCTGAATTTCTGAGGAGCTATTGCTAATGAAGGAACAATTGACTTCACAGAGCAGCAATGCTAATGGACTGCACTTTATGGATGATAATGAAGTATTTTTTATGAATGCCTAATAAAGACACAACTGGTGAAACAATGAATAATGATGAAAACTGAAAATCACCTAGAAATTAAAGGAATTGTGATCTAGTATGTTTATGCTGTACTGAGAGCGATAATTACTTATGTTGTTTTTGCATTTTCAAGAGTAAGAAATATAAAGTCCCAGTTCTCTACAGTATTAAGCACAAGCCTAAAGTGGAGCACTGGATTAAATTTGGGTGGTAGTAGGCAGAAGAATGGCTTGGTATCCATGGAGAGTAACATATCTGTAGATAACCAAAGGCAGGGTCTAATCTGAATAAGCATGGTGTGGGATTGCTATGCTGGGCCATTCAGGAAGCCAGTGGGCAAATATGCTGTATTGTGTGTCTGGCAATGGGCAGGATCTGTCCCAGAAGTTCAGCAACCCGCAGATGCTGTGGGCAAGGGTAGGGAATGGCTTGCAAGCTCCCAAAATACAATATCATGTTTGCAGTCAGGAGGTGTACAGGATTAAAATACCATGCTCTGAACACAGAAAAGATCATACAGACTCCTACTCGCAGACCACAGATTTTATGATCAAAAGCTGTGGATTTAGGAAATATTAAAACTGTGCATGTGATATGTTGCAAATTGTTAAGATTAAAGTATTTTGCAGTACAATTAATATTTTCTGCAGCACCTATAAAGCTTGGGAGCAGTTACCTTATATTTCTTTCCCAGATTGACGTTCAGCTGTATATTTAATCTTCTTGTATTTTCAAGGCTTCCCATTTTTGAACATGTAGTGAAAATATTGTTCTTTACATTAACGTTCACTTCAATCACTCCTCAGAAATAAAATAAAGCAAACCAAACAGAAGACCACATAAAATAAGAAAGCAAAGGTTTTTGCAGTTACGAAGGTATGCCACGAGATGTCAGAATCTGCAAGTGCTGGTTTCTTGACAACTACCACAACTTAAAATAACACATCCCTTTTCTCTGGATATCTGGGGGGTTTTATTTCTAACCTTTTCTGTATACCTACTGTTCTCTAGACACAGCTGTAGCGTTAGTACTGAAGCATTTAATGTTCTACCATAAACACAGAGATGTCTTACATGGAAATAACCCTATATGAATTATTATGACTACCAAATGTAGAATCAAAAATGTGTTTACCAGTTAAATGTAGAAAATGTATCATGTTGATATAGGATTTAAAATGTTTTTTCAGGGAAGCCACTGAGCTTTCTGCTTCTGATGCTGAATCAGAATTCTTGTTTTTTCCATAAAGCTGTTAGTTTCTGGATTTTTTTTCTGTTATCTTGCAGTATGATTTAGAAAGTTTATTTGCCCCCAAATTCTTATTCATCTATTGACATGTTCTATTACTTTTTAAAAAACGCTTCTGCTTCTTGCTCCCACAAGCACCATTTCTGCAGAACGAGAGCAGTGTTCAGTCCCTGGGCTCATTCGTGTGTTTTCCAGCACAGCATCTACCCCATGCTGAGGGATGCAGGACCCAGTCCATGATCAGAGCTGTTTCTGCCTGCCTGCAGTAGAGTCCTCAGGCTTCAAATGGAGATGTAGCACCTTCTCCTCGTCTAGAGAGGGAAATTTGTTTCCCAAAAGATGTCATGCTCACCTTACAAGAGACTGATTAAGCCCTAAATCTTTTGCATTGACTGATACGACTGTAAGTATTCCTGTTGAGTGGACAGACATCCACAGCCATCCACTCTGTTCTCCTTGTTAAAATCATTTTGCTTTTTTAAAAAAAAAAATAATCTACTGAAAGCATCCAATTAAATACTCACTTTTCAGTCTGAGGACAGCTTGGAAATGAATAAATGAGACTAATGGAATCCTAATGGCCTGTAAAAACAAACCTTTTATTGTGATATTTTAAAGTTCTTAATGGGTTCTCTTGCTTCTTTCACTGTCTGAGTGCAGAATATGGGCACAGGGCTCTAACATGTCAAATGAATTTGTTTCTTGCTAACACCTTCCTGTGGTGGGTTGACCCTGCCTGGATGCCAGGTGCCCACCAAAGCCTCTCTATCACTCCCTGCCTCAGCTGGACAGGGGAGAAAAAATATAATGAAAGGTTCATGAGTCAAAAAAAGGACAGAGAGATTACTCATCAATTACTGTCGTGGTCAAAACAGACTTGACTCAGGGAAATTAATTTATTGCCAATCAAAATCAGATTAGGGTAATGAGAAATAAAACCAAATCTTAAAACCCCTTCCCCCCACCCCTCCCTTCTTGCAAGGTTCAACTTCACTCCTGATTTTCTCTATGTCCTCTCTCTGAGCAGTGCAGGGGGACTGGGAATGGGTGTTGTGGTCAGTACATCACACACTGTCTATGCTGCTCCTTCTTTCTCACATTCTTCCCCTTCTCCAGCATGAGGTCCTCTGTGGAGGGCAGACAGTGCTCCAGGAACTTCCCACAGGCTACAGTTCTTCATGAACTGCTCCAGTGTGGGGTCCTCCATGGCCTGCAGGTGGATATCTGCTCCACCATGGACCTCCATAGGCTGCAGAGGGACAGCCTGCCTCACTGTGGTCTTCACCACGGGCTGCAGGGCAATCTCTGTTCAGGTGCCTGGAGCACCTCCTCCTTCTCCTTCTTCACTGACCTTGATGTCTGCAGAGTTGTTGCTCTCACATATTCTCACTCCTCTCTTCTGGTTGCTGTTGCACAGCAACATTTTCCCCTTCTTAAATATACTATCTCAGAGATGCTACCACTGTCACTGATGGGCTCAGCCTTGGCCAGTGGAGGGTCCATCTTGGAGCCAGCTGGTGTTGGCTCTGTCAGACAAAGGGAAGCTTCTAGTAGCTTCTCACAGAAGCCACCTCTGTGGCCTCCCTGCTACCACAACCTTGCCATGCAAATGCAATATACCTATATCTCAATCTGTCTTTAGTTCATATAAGCAGGTAAGCAAATAAATAGAAAAATATATAATGCACATATTTAAACTCTGAAGAGCTCTTTTTTCGGTTTGGGTGACTAATAAAAAACAAGACTATAATTGTTACTTGTCTGTGTTCGTGCTTAAGATGAGTAGGCAGGACTTGGCACATGCTCACTATCTTCCCAAAAAGAAATACATGTGACATTTTAGATGTTGACAGCTTAAAAAAAATAGACCAGCATAGCCAAGAATTATAGTATGACTTCAGCTATTTAATTTATGGACTGACTTGTCTAATGCCAAGCTAAAGTGGTGAAGCACTTAACCAAAATAAGACAGATGGTCAGTGAATCAACATTTCTGTGGAGCGTGATGCTTTTATCCATTTTTTCAGTTCTCTTAGCATTATTATCACAGTATTGATCCAAGCATTGGATTTTGTGTCAGTTTACGTCACCTGGTATCATATGATCAGGATAAGAGCAAACATAATCTTTCTCCCAGAAAGATGCAATTTTAATAAGCCTTCTGGCAACAGCTGTGACAATTTTCATGGAAAACTAGAGGTCAACCCCCTGTTTACATACATATTTAAATCCTTTAAAAGCATTCTTCTGCATACACATTTCTGTTACATTACCTTTAAAAACATTTTGTTCCTTGCTGCTTAGGAAGATGTTGGCGATCCATAATGCAGGACCTCCTGTTTTGAGCACCGCTGTAATAAACAGTATTGAACAAACTGCTGCTAGCCCTCTTGCATAAGTTTTGAGAAAGAAAGTTTGGAGAATTTTTTCATCAACACAATGAAATGTTCAGATTTTCGTGAATCAGGAACTTCTTAGATGGGAAATGTTACAACTGCAGTTGTATGAGCCAGTTTACTCCTCAGGTGATTGTTAGTCTCTGCTTTTTCCTGCTCTAATGCTCATAAGTTGAAAAGAACAATCACTTTTTAAAATTTTTCTCCACATCATGTATCTGGGCTCTGTGGTGGTCCAGATGTCTTCTGTAAAACAGAGGTTTTGGATGCCTTCTGCAGCGGGTGGGAGTGCTTCTGCAACAAGCGCTCCTCTCGACCATGCCTGAAACAGGCACTCCTCTCAGCAAGATAGAGACATGGCCATGGTCTGTAAGAGGTGGTCAGGTTACAACACACCGTGATATTTATGCAATGGGCTTCTCCACAATTTTTACCTTATTACCCCTCTCCACCATAGGCATGACAGCTTCCTGATGCAGGCTGGTCTGCCAGTCAGCCAGGGCAGGGAGCTTCGGTGACTTTGCTTTTCTCCCCCTACTTCTATTCTCTCACATAACACACACAACCTTCTCAGTTTTAATTTGTTTTACTTGCTTCATATTTGCTTTTTTGCAAATGTTTTTTGGTCAGAAATGTGAAAAGGGGGATGCCAGAGTACAACTTTCTAATTGCAGTGAACTGTCTTTACTGGAGCACTGCAACTCACCCCCAGGGCTTTCAACTGGATGTAAAGAGGGCAGGACATATGTATTATGTAGCACTACAATAGTTTTGTGTCCAAATAATTGTGTGCTAAACTGCTTTTCTGAGTATAATGTCATTTCATAAAGCAAAAAACCACACCCCAACTTTCTTAAGATTAAGAACCCTTTCCTTTACTTTGGCTTTTAGAGTTTTGTGTGCAGCTCGTGCAACCCACTGTTGCAGATGCTAAGAGCTTATATGGATTAAGGGTTGATTTGACAACCTCATGGAAGAGAAATCCATTGGGGTTTCCTAAATGCACAGAAGTCACAAGACTTGTGAAGCTCATTAGCTGCAAATGACTGGAGCAGACCCTTAAGTCATGGCATATGTGTTAGCCCTGCTCTTGTGCTTTTGCCTAGACATTCATTTCTGGCTTTAGATGGATTCAGTATGTTTACTTTTATGTTCTTATACAAAGAACTTTCTGGGGAGCCATTCCAAAATAGAGGAAGGACCTTTGCCATGAGCATGAAGCACTGTGTCCTACAGCATCCTAAGAGAGTGAGTGATAGGAAACAGTTTCATAGAATCATATAATTAATTTGGTTTGGAAGGGACTTTAAACATCATTCAGTTCCAACCTTCCTGCCATAGGCAANGGGGGGGGCAGCCACAACTTCTCTGAGCAACCTGTGCCAGTGTGTCACCACCCTCACAGGAAAGAATTTCTTCCTAATATCTCACCTAAGTCTATACTCTTTCAATTTGAAATTGTTCCCCTTTTTCTATCACTCCATGCCCTCATAAAAAGTCCCTCTCTGGCTTTCCTGTAGCCCCTTCAGGTACTGGAAAGCTGTTCTAAGGTCTCCCTGGAGCTTTCTCTTCTCCAGGCTGAACAACTCCAGCTCTCCCAGCCTGTACTCATATGGGGGGTGCTCCAGCCTCTGATTATCTGGACCCACTGGAGCAGGTCCATGTCTTTCTTATGCTGGGGGCCCTGGATCTGAACACAGTACTCCAGGTGGGGTCTCAAAAGAGCGGAGTAAAGGGGAGAATCACCTCCCTTGACCTGCTTGCCACGCTGCTTTTGATGCAGTCCAGGATACAGTTGGCTTTCCAGGCTGCAAGTGCACATTGCTGGCTCATGCTGAGCATTTCATCAACCAACACCCCTAAGACCTTCTCTGCAGGACTGCTCTCAATCAAATGATCCATCAGTCTGTATTGATATTGGGGGTTGCCCTGACCCATGTGCACTTGGCCTTGTTGAACTTCATGTGGTTTGCATGGGCTCACCTCTCAAGCCTGTCAAGCCCCCTCTGGATGACATCCCTTCCCTCCAGCACGTCAACTGCACCACACAGCTTGGTGTTGTCAGCAAATTTGCTGAGGGTGCACTTGATCTCACTGTCCATGTCCCTGACAAAGAGGTTAAATAATACTGGTCCCAATATGGACCTCTGAGGGACACCATTTGTCATTGGTCTCCACCCAAACATTGAACCAGTGGCTGCAACTCTTTGAGAGAAACTATCTAGTCAATTCCTTACCCACTGAGTGGTCCACCTATCAAATCCATGTCTCTTCATTTTAGAGACAAGGGTGTTGTACGGGACAGTATTAAAGGCTTTGCATAAGTTCGGGTTTCCAGGCACTGTGTGGTTTGGCTCAGAATTAAGAAGCTGCTGTCACCTGTGTTGCTGGTGGCAGTGTCTAGCACACACACAAAACAAGAAAAAAAAATCCCTGGGAATTCTTGCTCTAATCCAAACCAAGCAGCAGCCTGCTCAAACAAAACAATTTTGTGCATTCTCAAATTAAGTCATTTGAAAATGGAAATCAAGCATTTCTCTCTGAAGTAAGCTTCAGAAAATGTGTTTTGATAGATTTTGGTTGTGTCACATAACAATGTATCAAAAGCAACACTCTTAAGTATTAGAATGATGAGGTGGTACTAGAACTCATAACAACAGACTATGGCTCTGCTTTGAATAAAATTTCCTGAATTGAAATGTAAGGAAAACAATAGGAGTTATTAAAAAGTGACTGTTCCTCTAGAAAGAGTTTCCTGTAGAAACAATCCCACCTACACACATAATCAAAGTCTTGGCACAAAAGGTTCCCTCCTTATTAGTTTAGATTTGCTTTTGCTTTTTGACCTTGCAATACCTGCAAATACAGTGTTGAAAAATGACTGAACTCAGTAATTACTATCCTGGATCAATCTGAATGTTTCTCTCAATTTAGAAAGAAAATATGTCTCTCTTCTTTGCTCTCAGGCTTAGCCATTATGACTACAGGATGAGAAATGTCCTGCTAATCAGTACCGCGCTGGAGGAGCAGCGTTAGTCATAGGCTCACTGTGATTTCTCAGCAGCCATGCACTGTCAGGGCTGAGCAGCACTACTGCTATTATTAAAACATGACATTTCAGTGGTATACATCAAGATGAACTGATGCACTTGGTCTCTGGGGTCACCCTCATCCATTACTGCAGTACAGGTGAGATTCTTATTAGCCTCTCATCCCCACCAGGCTTGGTTATCAATGCTGCTGACCCACTGCCCCTCTTTGTGGGCAATAGCAGCAGCAACTGGCAACAGGGTGCAGAGTTATGACCCCATTTGGAGCTCCTCAAACCCTCAGAGGCTGCCTGAGACCGTTGTCTGTTTCACCCTGCCCCTCTTAGTGCACAGTTCAAGAAATCTACATTTCAGGAGACAGTATCCCAGGTTACTGTAGATAGTGTTGTCTCCTGGCAGTGAATATATACTGCAATCTAAATTTAATGTCAATAGAGTTAACAGAGGAATTCTGGATTTGAGTTGAGCCAATGCAAGATTTTGAGTGAAAATATCCAGAGTGAAACTCTGCGTCTCTAACACCTACTGAGCTGGGACTGGGGCAACTCAGCCTGCCCCTGAGCCACTCTTCAGTCCTTAGGGATCACATAGGATGGATTCAACTCTGGACCAGACACTTCCAGCTCCAGATCCCTGATTGTAAATGTCTGCCTGTGAGCTAGAGACTGCTGCCATTCCCCAAGCATCAGTGTTTAGTGCTATTTGACATGCCCTGGGCCATTGAAGACTTCAGCATGAGGCAGGTAGGAGGGCAGTGCAGGACCTGCAGGAAGCCCCATGCTCCTCAGGGACAACAGTTGGGTACCAAACAAGATCCCAAGGCACCTGTTCATGGCATGTTGTCTGCTCACTGGAGCTGGAGCTTAGATACCTGGCTGACATGTATGTCCTATATTTAAACACATATGTATGTGTAGACAAATACATCTACAAGCCAAAGATGAATCTCACCTCTAGAGTAACAAACAGGGAAATGGGGCATAGTAATAAATAATTTTGAGATTCATGTACAATTAATATTAAGTATTTCCTTTAAGTAGATCCTGAGGTCCTAAATCCTTGCAGATTTTGTACTAGTGGTGCTTAAAAGACAGTTTGTCTCTGTGGAAAGGGTTTTGGGTACTAGGAGAGCAGGGCCTGGAGCAGCAGGCTGTGTCAAGGGGCACAGAAGCAAAGGCACAGGTGTGTTTAAAAGCTTATAAAGCTGAAAAATGGTTGATGCCTCTTGCAACTGCTTCCTCCTGAGGCAACCTTTAACTACCTGAACCTGAGCTATGCCCTCGAGTGGTTTTCCACTCACAGGACAGAATCTGGACAATTTTGTGTATGTGGAAAGAGTAAATGATAACATGAGGGTGGCCCTTCAGCTGGTGATCATTGTTGCCTGCTGCTTCAGAAATGTCAGGCTCTGGGCAGATCAGCCCTACTTCAAGAGCAAAAAGACCACTCCTCTTTTGAAAGCAAGAATAAAAATATCTCTAACTCAGGCCTGGGACCTGCTGGTTTGTAGGCAAAGCCACCTAACTATTGCACTTCAAAAAGAAAAAAAAAGTTTTGCGTTTTTTTTTCTTGGTCCATACAGCATTTTAGCTAATTTTCATTATGTTTTCTTCCCTTTTTAGGTTTACCATTAAACGATGGTTTTTGTTTTCTTTCCTCTCTAAAAGAACAATTTGTTTTCTGCTTTTACTAATATCCATTAGTAGCATTCAGATGATTCCTTATTCCTGGTAATTTTTCTTTGTTTATAATTTTGCATAATAGATAGAATATTCTCAAGATGCAGAAAATGTTTGGTTATTATTTTCCTCTTCTGACCAATAGATGGGACTCTTACCTCTGATATCTCTTCTCTCTTTGATCTTATCACATAGATAAATAGTGCAAAAAAATTCTTGAAATCTGAAACCTGAGGGATATATGTTACCCCACATTTTTGAAAAACGTATAAACAAGAGACTGCTGCAGCTGTTGACAACTCAAATAAACCAGATACACGGGATACTTGAGACAGCAGAACCTCGGATTAGAGCAGGTTTATCTTTTAGACAAAGTGTTCCATGAACAAATTAAAAACACTTGCTATTCTGTTTTTTCCTCCCAGGAAGCATACATATTGTAGGAGTCAGTTAACATAATAAATAAAAAGTAAACCAGCAAACAAGTCAAGCTCGTTATGGAGGTTAACCATGACTTTGTTCGTGTTGCTTTTTACTCTTAGAAACAAGTTTGTCACACAAATTCCTAAAGCTTATTAGGAGCTGGCCTGCACTGGATCGAAACACAGGATTTTGTTGGAAAGTACTGTTGTGTGTGGGAGATAGTTTCCAAGATGAAATGGTTCATGGAAATATCTGTTTCCTCAAATTTCTGGTGAAACGTTATCCATGGATTACACCCTAACTGGAAATGTACCAGATCCTGGGGTAGACCTGAGGACTCCCGTGATTCAGTTTTCCTGGCTGAAAAATTCCTGAGTAATTCTTGCTGGAAATCCTGGGATATTGTAGTGGCTCTTGCAGTCAGTGCCCTGAACTCGATGGCAGGGAGGCTGGGACCTTTCTGCTGACTGTTCTGGCTTGGGCAAAGCCCTTTTGCAGACAGTCAGTGAGCTGAATGCCTGGAAGACCTACTATTGTTGACATGGAGATTGGCCCTCCAGGTGTAATTTTTATTGCCCAAAATTGATCACATTACAGAGGATGATGCCATCAGCCCCCAGCTGATGGTGTTGAAGTGGGAGATGACCATCAGCCAGATTAAGCAGCAACCAGGGAATTATGCATGACTTTTGATACAAAGGACTCACCCAGAAGAGGGATATGAAAGGTGCATGAAAATTTATGTCAAAGAAAGCAAAGGGAGTAGAGCCACAGTCAGACTGAGTTTGACACTGCCAGGAGTCAATCCACCAGCATCACCACCTCTGCCGAGGCCAGACAGAGCATCAGCCCTGTGGGTGCTGTGGGGTGCTGTGGAGTGCCTGTGCCCAGCTGTTAAGGGACAGGTCAGCAGCACCCTGGGGGACCTATACCTGCAGCATCCAAATCTGAACTCACAGAGTGCTGACATTTATGTATTTATTAACATTTTATTAAGTATCTAGCATTGTGGATATTACTGATACCATACTCATTTTACAGGATGCTGTTGGGAGGTTTTGCCTCAGTGTGTGTTTAGCTGGACCTTGTGCACTGAACGCCCACTGGCAGCTGGAGAGCTGTAGCTGCACTCATGCTTTTATTTCTTCCAGTTTCATGCAGAAAGAACCCAGCATTCCAAAACCATTCCCAAAGCATGGAAAACAGCGTTAAACAGGAGTGTTCCTGGCTCACCAGCAGAGTGACTAGTGCAGATGTGCCCTCAGCCAAGTGGAGTATGTTACCATCACATGGATGTCTCAGCCAGCAGGTTGGAGGGAAGAATAACCTGTGGCAGAGGGGTATTGGAAACCTGAGTGCTGAGCTGCCTGCAACCAGCACAGCTTTGTGGATGGCATGTCTGCCTAGCCCATCCATGTTTCACTAGCAAAATGAACAATGTCATTGTGCCCTCACACATTTCTGTAATAAAAAATCCTAAATAAACTAGATTGGTTTTCTAATTTGTTTGAATTTTATCTATTTTTTTTAATTTAAAAACAGTCCTATTTTTAATTACAGATCATTCAAGTCCTCAGTGACAAGGAGGAAAATGTGAAATGACACATGATGGCTACAACAAATGGCACTTCCTTCCTGAGCCATTGTTGCCTGTAACTGACTACTGTAGCCCCCAAAAATACCTTCTTTATGTTTTTTTTTTTTTGTAAAAACCAGTATTTCACCTTATCCCATCTTCATACGATAAATGAATTGTTGTGGTTATAAGTGACAGGCTAACATGCCACTTGGTAAAGTGAAAAATTAATATTTTGGGGTTTTACAATCTCAACAGATTTTCCTTACTTTGAAAAAGGCAAACTCCACCACTTGCAAGCTAACTCTCGGGCAAGCTGAGTGTGCATTAGACAAAGGGGTTGTGACAGGTCGTGCAACATTCCACTCAGAGCCCCCTCAAAAGGAATGGAGGCTTTGATCATCTAATGATTAAAAAAGCAAAATAGGGAAAGGGAGAAGGGGATTTCTTGATCATGTTGAAGTTCTGCAAATAAAATGTGTCATTGCCTTTAACAAGGGCTTTCATTTGTCCCCGGGCTGTAAGCGGGCCAGCCAGCCAGCTTAGTCAGATCAAATGTTATGTCAAATGATCAAAAGTTGTATTCATTGTGCTCTCTGCCCTCGGCTGCCCTTTGCAATGCTCTCTAACTCTTGTCTGGACAAAGGCTTTGCTCACGACTTGCTTTAGCAGGCAAATGTGAAAGTGTGTTTTTTACAGGGCAGCTCAATGTCCAGCATACAAGAACTGTGCTTAGGCAACATATGTGTCCCTGCTGTCCCTCAGAGGAAGCGTGCTTCCAGCCCACACAAACACCTGCTATTGTCACGTTTTGTCTGAAATGATTCCATTCATTTTCTGAATCAAGGCAGCAAGGTTACAGACTATTGAATTTTCCTGAATCTGTAAGCTGCTGTTATATATTTCTCTTGTGTCCCAAATTATAGATTTGTTTCTCTCCTCCTACTTGCCTCCTCTGCACTCCCTGAAACGTGTTGAAATTGATGACCTTCACATTTAGAGAAATGAAAGGAGACATCTCCTTATGTTGTACATGATTAACCTCTAACTTCACCAGTGGAGGAGAACATTACTTCAAACACTGCAGGTGTGCTTTGAAAAGGGCAGAACAATTTTAATGCCTAGTAGCTTTACAGACAAATTTAATAAATTAAGAATAATCTATCATTATACTTTTAGGTAATGCATCGCTGTATTAGAAGCCAAGAAGCAATATAGTTTCCTCTGAATATAAAACTGCCCAACATATTAGTGATTTTTTCATTATACTTTCTCCGAAGTATAATCGTCAGTGTTGATGGCCTGAAGCTGAGTTTATTGAAAGAACAATCCGAAATTGAAGGGCAAACAGCCTGCTTTTCATGGGAACTTTAAACCATAGTGAGATGCTTCTGACCTATGATGCACCTGAAGACACCTTTTCTAGCCTCTACACTTGAGAGAAAGATGAGTAAGAGCCTTATTAAATTGCTTGGTGTTGGTGACTATGTGGGTGAGTGGTTACTTCTGCACTGCAGCTGTGATGGGACCTGGAGTGTGGCTGCCCAGGATTCAGGCAGGCTGTGCTGCTCATCATCCCCTTGACTTTCTGTGCCCTTTGCCTCCCTCCAAGGGCTCCACACATCATATGCAGTGTACAGAGTGTGAGGGCATTCTGCAGTGTTTTGTGTTGCTGAGAAATATGAGTGCTAGGTCAAATAATACTTTCAGCTGTCTCTGACTAGATATATGAAGTGTAGTCCATTGATGGAATAATTATGAATTCACGACACAGTGTTTTGCTCTCCTGTACAGAACAGTTGTGCTTTTGTAATGGCTTTCCTTGTTTTCCAAGTACACTTGAAACCTTCTGCACTATCTGCTAGAGTGGATGACCTTCTCTGCCTCCAAGTTCAGATAAATTACATAACTAAATGTTTCCACTCCAGTTCTCCAAAAGATAAGAGCTGAGTCAAGCAAGCAATGACAACAGCAGTGACAAATAAATTGAGGACCCAGGATGGTCTGGCACAAAACTGAAGCTGATCACTGTAATCCAGGAAAGTCAAAAACATTCTCAACTTTATTTTACCTGCATTTAAAAATAAATGGATCAATTAAAATTATTATAATTTTGATAATTTTTATTTTATTCTGTATTTTCCCCATTAATAATGAATACAATAATGAAACCTATTTTAATTTCAATAAATTTTTATTATTTTTTTTCTTTCTCTATTGCTAAACTGAGAGACAAGGAGAACAATACATGTCTATAGTAGCAATTTGTAAAGGTACTTGCTTCATGTGGATTCCTGGCTCCCCACATCTTTGCCTCCTACTCTGCTCCTCACAGAGGCAGAAGAGCATCTCTTATAGACATAAGCATTGCCTAGCTCAGAGGACATTTTCTCTCTCTGAACTGACTCCCTAGTAATGCATGGAGGCATAGTAGAAAAATCAGTCTCTTTCCCTTCTGTGTGCAGGTGAAATAACCTTTCAGATTCTTCAAAGAACTTCAACGTCCAAAAAGATCCCAAGATGTTTCACCTTTCACAAGAACCACTGAGCACGTCCTGTAGAGACATGACCTTGAGTGCTATGAAGCAGCCATGTCACTTTTGGGCATTTGCAGTACTTTGCAGTTCATTATCTCCCACTTCTATATTTTACTACCCTTTCCTTTTGGTGGTTGAAGTTATCCACCATTTCTTTTTGCTCTTACTCTCAGGAAAAAGGAGATGTCCCATCTTCTCTCCCAGTCTCATTTTCAGGGGTACTGAGGGGCCATGTGGGGAGCTGGAAGAGTCTGCTGTTTCACCACCACAGCGTGGCAAGGGAGTCAAGGATGTGCTTTCAATAGAATGACCAAACTGTACAAAAAGAGGGCTGAATTGACTTCTACTGTCCACAACAGCTTCTGGGAACATGTCCAAGAAAATGGAAACTGAAAAGGATGGAAGCTGCCTTTCTGAAGATTAAGACCCACTGGTCAGGGTAGTCTGTCAGATATGTCTGCAGGCATGGAATAAACCTGAGTATGGTCTTCACAAGAGAAGACCACCCATGCTCCCAGAATCCCTCATCTGGAGACATTCAAAACCCGCCTGGATGCATTCCTGTGTGATGTATTCTAGGTGACCCTACTCTGGCAGGGGGGTTGGACTAGATGATCTTTCGAGGTCCCTTCCAACCCCTAGGATTCTGTGATTCTGTGATTCTGTGATTCTGTGATTTAGCACTCTAGTGCAAAAGGAGGAGCAGGTGGACTTCTGACTTGCCATGGCAGCCAGGAGGGCGGAGCACTGGCAGGTGGAGGCTGTCTTGCATTGCTGAGCCTCCTCTCCAGTGGGTAGATCCAGCACTGGGAGGCACCTGCAGAGCAGGATAGCACCTGAGCACCTTGATTGCCATGCTCAGGCCAGCCCAAAATGGAAAGGTATGATGTGGGGCGTAGGGTGGGAATCAGAAGTACCTTTCCCATGCAGAAGAATGGTAGTGAAAGCAGCTTTTGAAACCACCCAGCAAGTTTCTCTGCAGAAGTGGGAATAGCAGGCTGCTTAACCTGCAGGTCACCATTATCGACATATGCCCAGTGTGTACCCATACCTGTATGGCTTGCTGCACTCTAGGGGGCCACTGGAGTGAAGGTGAGACTCAAAAACACTAGAAATTTTGCAGCTAAATCAACAAAAAAGCATTTGCTCCATCTGCAATGCACAAATGTTTTGTGGGTTTTTGTTGGGGTTATTTGTTGCTTTTTTCTTTTTTTTTCATTTACTTGCTAAACAAGGCAGCAGCATAAAATTCTTGTGGAAGAAGGTTTTGTTATCAGTTGCACACAGCTGTAGCTTCAAGGAGAGAAAACTCACTGAAGCATTCAAAACTGGCAGCGCCACAACTACAGTGAAGGTACCATCTGCAGAAGGTGCACATCCTGGCGTGGGTCTCTACCTTGACCTCGTAAAAAATCCCTTCATTGTAGATCAAGTTGAGAGCTGACAACAGCTTTACTGAGCTCAACTAGAAAGGACTGTCTATACCACAATAGCTACTATGCAAATTACTGACATTAATAAATATCAGGTCTTGGGGACAGGAAGAAGTGATTGCTTCTTCAAGAGAGATGAGTTGAGTAGCTTTAGTCAACTTTTTTGCATTTTCAAGCTGGAGAAAAAGATGTGGTTCTTTTCTCTCATGAATACATATAGTTAGTTTAATTAGCAAATGCAAAATGCAATAATAGACTTGAATTTCTTGCACTTTTATTATCTGTTTGCTAAATTAACTCTTAGAGCAACCACACTTAGTTCTTGGTACTCTACAAACAAACAATAAGGGTCAATCCCTGTCGGACAGTGATCTAAAGAGACAACAGAGATCAAAAGTAGGACATAATATCCTCAATTATATCTGGGGACCGAGGCATGGAACAACTGTATCATTTGCTCAGATCAGGGATGGTATGGATAAATATTTCTTTGTCCAGTTCAATTCTTAGCTCAGTGCCTCATACATTAGCTTTATGTACAAATTACTATAAATGCTCTTTTTTAGAGTAATAATTTAGTATGTTGAATAAGTGAATAAATTATAAGTTTTTGTACCAGAAATATCATTCTTACCAGATCAATTTTTTCTGTTGGCATGGTATCATGGGATATAGTCCTGGGTAGTCATACATTTTTCAGACATTATCATAAACACTGTTTTTGTGATTAGCACCATTCTCCCCTTAAAGCAAGAAAGGTATTTCAGCCACAGCTATTCTTTTCTGGGAAGCAGAAAATTATAATGAATGTGTCTGTCTTATCCTCCTGAGAAAAATCAGTAGTATAAAAAACAGGGATTTGTAGGATGCCTAAAAAAGTGGTGCTTTATAGAAAAAAGGAACTATTTCTTTGCTGAATTTTCAGAAGCGTCTTAATAAGGCAAAAGAAAATTAAAATAACAAAATCTATTTAAAGGTTCAAAACCAGTGCTCACAGTCTCTTTCAAGTCATATGAGAGAGAACAGTAAGAGATGAAGGAAAGCACAATTTGTTTGAGAAAATACTTTTTCCTCTTTGCCGTTTTTTATGCTGTTTTTTCCACTTTTCAGTGCTTCCTGTGGTACTGAGTTGAATGCTGATGAGCCTATACTTGAAACAAATACATATGACCGAGCTGAGGGACTGAAAATTTGTCACCACAGGAGACCTCTGATTTTCTGGCTGGAAGCTGAAAAGTTCATCAAGCCCTGTGGTTTTTTGATGAATCATAAAAATGAAGGGGCAGTGCAGGAGTTATATTCCTCATTTGGTGAAATTTCACTAGATGAAACAATTTTTATTGAAATTAGAATAAAGAAAGAAAATAACAAATGTGAAGGTGTGATAACGCTCAGTAGAGGTGTGGGAAACTTCATAAATTCAGCAGTGTTGACAGTCAAACAAGACAGTCAGCAGGTATTGAGACTTTGCATTCAAGTGCTGTATTTAAAAGGGACTAATTGAGTAGCAGGTGCCTCCCATACCAAATCCCTGTGCCGTGCTTCCCTGGCTGCGACATGCACAGCAAGGACCAGACAGACTGACCCACCTGAGGCTGAAGGGCCCGGCTCTACTGAGAAATTGTTCCACTGCTCCCATCAGCCAAGCTCCAAGATGAGAAGGGCCACGGTTGTGTTAGACCCCCCTACAGGGACCCAGAAACACGTGCAGTCTTGATACAACCTTGTCTTCTGAAGTAGACATCCCATTTTTTCATCCCATTTTCATTGGTAATGTTCCTCCCTCTGCATCTTTTTAGACTCCTCTTGATTTTGTAGCAAAAAGGGCTGGGGAATTTGTTGAGTTTTGTTACAAACCTGTGACTCAGCTCAAAGTCTCTGAGGTGGAAGTGAACTATCTCAGAGCACTGGGAACTAACTATTAGTATTTTCTCACCAGAACATGTACATATTCTTTAAGTCAGTAAATTTGCTGAACTGGAGCTGCTAAAGTAAGTCGCCATCTTTAACACCAAAAGCAGAATAATGTAACCTTTTACAAAGAACTAGAGTAACCTCAAGGCATCTGGACTGAAGTTAAACAAGAAAACCATGAAATATTTCTAAAAAAAAAAAAACAGGAAGCAAGATCCAATTTGTTGGGGTTTGTTTGTTGGTTGGTTTTTGCTGGCCTACCTCATATTTGCTGAATCAAAGAGCCTAGAGTCCTTGAGATATTGATAATTCATTTTCTGAACCACTCTCTTCTATCATAGATTCATATTGCTATAGAGCCTGGGAACTCTGTCAAGCTCGAGTGATTTAAGCTATGCTCTGTGAAACAGAAGTAAAAGATAGCTCCTTCCCAGGAGTTTTTAGAGTAAAGCTACTTTAGTAGTACATTTGCAACTTTATTTAAGGAGCAGAAAATCAGCAGACAGTAATTTTTAATTTCCTGTTAGCCCAAGAGGTCAGCCAGCATTTGGGATCCTGCAGATTTATTCTGTCAGAGAAAGAAAACAATTCTGAAGCCTAGTTCACATTTGGTATAATGCTGTCTGTGCACAAAAAGTGCAAATACAGTCTTGTTTGCCTGAGCACAGAGGAATCAGGCAGAAGTTTGGGTTTGGGTTTTATTGGCCTCTTTGCCGAAGTGTGATCTTCCTTCAGGAGCAGTTAGCCAGCTTAGCTGAGCCTGAAGCATCGCTGCATCCTGTAGTCTGAGGGGATTGAAGAGGGACTTCAAAGCCTTGGGGCAGTTGATGAAAGAGTCTGGGGCATGAGTTATCTTCTCTTCCCTCTTTCCAGTTGTAGGTGATGACGTGGGGTGGGATGTGATAGGATCCAGTCCATAAACACCTGGCTTCAAAGCTGGTGCTGCAAGGCAGGGCTTTGGGTTCTTTGATCATAGCTGGACACGAGGCCTGATGGTAAAGTCATTGCTAGGCCACTCTCCATCATCTTTGGTAAGTTGTGGGCAACAGGAGAGGTGCCTGAGGACTGGAGGAAAGCAAATGTCACTCTGGTCTGCAAAAAGGGCAGAAAGGAGGACCCGGGTAACTATAGACTGGTCAGTCTCACCTCCATCCTTGGAAAGGTGATGTAACAATTTATCCTTGGCACCGTCTCCAGGCATATCAAGGATAAGAGGACCATCAGGAGCAGTCAACATGGTTTTACCAAAGGAACATTATGTTTGACCACTAACAGCCTTCTATGAGGAGGTAACTAGGTGGATAGATGATGGTAGAGCAGTAGATGTGGTTTATCTTGATTTCAGTAAGGCATTTGACACTGTCTCTGACAGCATCATTGCAGCTAAACTGAGGAAGTGTGGTCTGGAGGATCAAGTAGTGAAGTGGATTGTGAACTGGTTGAAAGGAAGAAGTCAGAGAGTTGTGATCAATGGGATGGAATCTAGTTGGAGGGCTGTGACTAGTGGAGTCCCTCAGGGATCAGTACTGGGACCTGTACTATTCAATAGTTTCATCAAGGACCTGGATGAGGGAACAGAGTGTATCCTCAGCAAGTTTGCTGATGACACTAAACTGGGAGGGGTGGCTGACACACCAGAGGGTTGTGCTGCCATTCAGCGAGACCTGGACAGGATAGAGAGTTGGGTAGGAAGAAAATTATTGAAATACAACAAGGGCAAGTGTGGAGTCTGCATCTGGGAAAGAACAACCCCATGGATCAGTATAGGTTGGGGTCTGACCTACTGGAGAGCAGAGAAGGGGAAAGGGACCTGGGGGTCCTGGTGGACAAGAAGGATGGCCATGAGCCAGCAATGTGCCCTTGTGGCCAAGAAGGCCAATGGCATCCTGGGTGTATTAGAAGGGCTGTGGTTGGTAGGTCAAGAGACATTCTCCTCCCCCTCTATTCTGCCTTGGTGAGGCCGTATCTAGAGTCCTGTGTCCAGTTCTGGGCCCTTCAGTTCAAGGACAGGGAACTGCTTGAAAGAGTCCAGTGCAGAGCCACAGAGATGATTAAGGGAGTGGAACATCTCCCTTATGAGGAGAGGCTGAGGGAGCTGGGTCTCTTTAGCTTGGAGGAGACTGAGGGGTGACCTCATTAATGTTTATAAATATGTCAAGGGTGAGTGTCAGGAGGATGGAGACAGGCTCTTCTCAGTGATGTCCAGTGATAAGACAAGGGCGAACGGGTGCAAGTTAGAACATAGGATGTTCTGGGTGAACATAAGGAAGAAATTTTTCACTGTGCGAGTGACAGAGCACTGGAACAGGCTGCCCAGAGAGGTTGTGGAGTCTCCTTCTCTGGAGACATTCAAAACCCGACTGGATGCATTCTTGTGTGACCTGCTCTAGGTTGTCCTGCTCTGGCAGGGGGGTTGGACTAGATGATCTTTCAAGGTCCCTTCCAACTCCTAACATTCTGTGATTCTGTGATTCTGTGATTATATAACGGAGTATTGTAGTTTTGCCATATGAAAGAAAAATGTACTATGTTCTTTCTGGTTCTTCTCAAATATGCACATAATCAAATTAGGTGGAAGAAAATCCAAGCTTGGTGGTATTCAGTTCACTGATCCCATTTTAACATGTTGGATTCCTGTCAATACCTTTACAGACTACAGTATTCATATATATATATATATACTGGAGCTAACATCCCTTATACTATAATGATTAACAAGCTGAAACCCTACACTTCTAACTGGATCTGGGCAAACACAAGATAATCAGTATTGATCACACAGTGTTAAGGTCTCTCATAAGAGATCTGAAGTCAGGAGACAGAATCCTAAGTATTTCTGCAAAGAGGTTAAAATATTGCTTAATGAGGTCTGTGGAGTACACCAATATGATCAGAAGTAGTTTGCAGATTCCTAATTTTAAAATTTTGTTAGCAAGTTAAAAATACATACTGGAATAATTAAAGGTTAATTATCTGTTGTTTCTAAAAGTCAATGGGGATGCTGTTTTCTTTTAAAGAGCTGTAAGGATTACCATTTGAATCTCGCTACTCTGCTCGCAGTTTTAAAGTGGTTTCAGTTTTAGTTCTGTAGACTCCACCCTGGCTGGAAAATTGGTTTGTATTATTCTTGTCAGTTCAGTAGTGCCAGTTTCATCTGGCCAAAACCTGCTCACATGCTGAAAATGTGTTGTTTACAAGACAAGTTTTTTCAGACAGATTTGTAGGTTAAAAGTTAGTTGGGTTAATCTTTTCTTCTAATTGGACAACTTTGTTACTATGTCAACAGTGATGTGATGCTGAGAACTCATGCAAATATCATCTTTAGTAAACTTGCAGATCACTCAAAGTCCTTTCAACTAATGGGTGTTTGTAAACAAAAACATCCTTAATAAAGCTTTCCTTTGCCATTTCTTCACAAAATCCCCAAACACAATCAATACTTCTCAAGTTCTGGGGTTCAGTTGCAAAACTCTCCTCTTAACACTTCAATGATTCCAGAGACTCAGACATTCTGAAGCTACATACAAAAACGCCACTCTCTCAGACCTTTTCTCCACCTCTGCACCTCTCTCCACCTCTCCACCTTTTCACCACCTTTTAGTGAGTGATTCAGGCTTCAGTCTCAGTTATTCACTCTCATCCTTGGAACTGAAAAATCCACCCACTCCCAAAAAATCCCCAAACCAAAACAACATAAAACCAAAACTATACATCTGTATAAAATATTCATCATGAGCTTTGTCTTTGATTTCCTTAAACATTCATGCTTGTGATTCCTTTGATCAATGACATATTCACGGACTGCAAAAAAATCTTATGATTAATCACTAAAACCTGTCTGTATAGAGGTTCTTACATAGAGAAAATGAGTGGCCATTTTCAAAGCCTCTTACATCACTTCTCGTGTTTGCTCAATTTCCGTCACCTCGTCAGGGAGCAGAAAGTTTGCATGAGACTTCAATGATAAGTCACACTCTAAAAACAATGGGCGGCAGTCAGATTCAGAGCAAAAAGATCAAAAGCAATGGAAGCTGAAATATTTTTTGTACCAAGGACTTATTCTCCTAGGCTCTTACATATTTTGTTTGTCTTTCTTTTCATCAGAACAGTACTCTTTGACTGCATAGGACAAGCTAGGGGCATGAAGCTAAACACAATCATAATGGTTTGTAGGATCATTGGGAAGATTTCAGTTTATGAATGGATATTTAAAAGTTTGTAAAGACTGCCCAAGATCACATGGCAAATTACTGCCAGAGCTGGAATTAATACCCAAAACTACCGATCCTGAATTACATGCTTTGTGTAGGGTGACCTTCAGGATGCAAGGGGGCTGCCCTTGGGTAGGAGGGAATGTCATCTCATGAATACATAATGAATTAAAAGACAGGAATAAATGGTCAGTTTAAGCAGTGAAGTCACTACCAGAATTCCTCAGGGGTATGTGCTGATTAATGCATTGATAATAAGTTTAGAAAAGGGGCAGTATAAGGTGGCATAGTTTGCTGACAATTCTAAACTATTCTGTGCAATAAAAACAAAGGTCAACTGAGAATAGTTGCATAAGGAACCCACAGTACTAAAAAAAGTCAGATGAAAGTCAATGTTAACTTCCATTGATGAATGTGAAGTGATGCATGCATGAAAGCAATACTGATTCTGCAAACATCGTGGAAGGCTCTGAACTGGCTACTCATATTCATGAGGGAGATTTGGGAATTATAATAGGTCATTTTATGTTTAATTTCAGCGGTTAGGAACAGTTAATTATTATGCCACTACGTAAATTGATAGTGTTTACACACTTGGGGGACTATGCACAATCCTGATGAAAGATATAAGGCAGAGGGAACCATTAATAGACTAATATATTTCATTAAGAAAAAAAGGCAGTTGAAGTGGAATGCTGAAAGTGTATCAAATGACAAACAGAAGGAAAGTGAAAAAGGAACAGAGCTTCACTACGTTTCCTGTAAAGAGGATCAGATGAAGCTAGCAGCTGGAGTATTCAAAACAAACAGGTGGACATATTTCTTCTCATGATGGTCTGATCTAGCATGATTGATCTTGTATTATAATATAATCTAATTCAACATGGAACATCCAAACCTATATTTCAAATTTTAAAATGTATTTGGAGGAAATATTTTCCAATAAGATAAAGCTGCTGTAAATCAAAGTAGCTTGACTGCTTAAAAGCAAGTGAAGAAATGTGAAAATGCATGGAGGGAAGAAATGCAGGAAATAGAAGGTAAAAAAGTCTAGATGGGCTATTGCTATGGGTGAAAAACTGGACATGAGTCAGCAATGTGTGCTCGCAACCCAGAAAACCAAGCATATCCTGGGCTGCATTAAAAGAAGAGTGACCAGCAGGCCAAGGGGGGGATTCTCCCCCTCTGTTCTGCTCTTGTGATCCCACCTGGAGTACTGTGTCCAGGTCTGGAGTCCTCAGCACAAGAAAGACATGAACCTGTTGGAGCAGGTCCAGGAGGGCCACAAAGATGATCAGAGGACTGGAACCACCTCTCCTATGAAGACAGGCTGAGACAGTTGGGGTTGTTCAGCCTGGAGAAGAGAAGGCTCCGGAGAGACCTTATTGTAGCCTTTCAATACCTGAAGGGGGCTTAGAAGAAAGACAGAGAGAGACTTTTTAATAGAGTCTACAGCAAGAGGACAAGAGATAATGGTTTTTAAATGAAAAAGGGTAGATGCAGATTAGATATAAGGAATATTTTTTTTTACCATGAGGATGGTGAAACTCTGGCACAGGTTGCTCAGGAGGTGGTAGAAGCCCCTTCCATGGAAACATTTAAGATCAGGTTGGACAGGGCTCTGAGCAACCTGATCTAGTGGAAGGTGTCCCTTCTCAGTGCACAGGGGTTAGACTTGATGACTTTTAAAGGTCCCTTCCAGCCCAAACCATTCTGTTCTATTCTTTGTTTTATAATTCTTAGAGAAAAAGATGTAGGTATGAAGGGAGAAGAAATCAAACAAATGATTGCTTTAAAAAATATATAAAAAAACAGTTCTCATTTTCCTGAAATACATTGATCTGTACTATTATTTCCAGGAAAAATATGGTTACAAAGGTAAGTAAGAATGTCTTTACAACCACAAATGCTGGATCCCTTTGTTAACTTCTGCTCGTAAACCATGAGTAATTTCCCTTGTTACAGGAACTATTGCAAAGGGAACTGTTCTTTTATTTCTTTCAGACCTCTCTTATACATGATTTTTTTAACACAGTTCATTTTTAAAAGAGATACTTTAGTTCTGTTTTCTAAAAAACACAACAAAAGAGTTCTAGCTCACAGTATTTGAGTAAATTTCAAATTGTTGCACAAGGCATTTCCTCCCTGGAGGAAATCGGAGTGAAGAACCTATTAAAACTGTTTCATTTTCCGCAAACAGTTGAGAAAATTATTGCTTCAATTCTTGCATAAAGCTGTCATATCACGTGGAAAAATATCTACAGTAGCTTAAAATCATGTATTATTCATTACTCTCATTTGAAGATTTTGCCTCCTTTTTCTTTGAAGGGTATTTTATTTATCTGAGGCTTATGGATACACAAACAAGTTTTTGCACTTTTCACTAGAAAGACCTTTATTCTGTTTTAGGAAAACAGCAAACTAAGAACTGTCAGCACTGGCTCTGCTTAAAAGTCTCCTGATCCTTGTGAGATTAGGATTGATCTATTTCATCCATAGCTGGTGACAGCTGAATACCACCAGTTTGGATATAGAAATGACAGCTTCCAATAGAGCAAGAAGAAGCTATTTCCCTTTGCTAAAGAGTAATACATGATAGAACTGCATGAAAAATATTACCTCCAGTTAAAAAATTCGAAATTCTTCGTTACTTCCATTTCCCCATGTAAGAAGACCACTGACAGTGAGACTCACTTCTCCTCAAAGTCAAGCAGAGCAGGAACTAAAATCTTCAGATTTTAGGAAGGCAGTAGGTCCTAGTGTTAGAATTAGCGAGCTAAGAAGAGGCAATAAGCAGGAAACTAGTGGGTCAGTCTCCCTGGGGCTTTTTTTAGTATGAACTGCTACAGCCCACCTGAAGAGAGGGCACATGGGGAAATTCCAGTCTCTATGAGGAGTCTGAGTCCAGCTCTCCAGCACGATGCCTGATAACTGTCTTCTGGTACATTTTCACATAATCTTTTTTGTTTAAAAGAAATAGTAATTTTCTGATTGATGGAAGTGTCACTGAAGTGTTTACAAACACCTTTAATACATAACAAAAAAGTCATAACAGCTACCGATTACACTTTCACAGCTTTCTTGTTTTTCTGGTAGGCTGGGCTTCTCCTGTAAAAGAAGAAGCATTTTAGAAGGGCATCTCTTCAGCTGTGACTCATTCTGTGCTGTAATATCTTTATTGACTTGAGGTTGATAAAACATTCCTGTTTTCCTTTCCTGTAATTGCATAGCTCTTGAATTTGACTCCAGAGCTTTCTTCCTTTTCAGAACTTTTTTATCCTATAATACTCTGAAACTGTTTTGTTGTTTGATGTTTTTTGCCTTGACGTGGGAACTGTTGTCTGTTCAACAAATCTACCTCTTTCCTCTCCTGCATTTTTGGACTAAAATCTTGAGTGGGAAACAATTGAGGATGTCTACTGTAGACCCTTTACTATGCCTTGACTCTGATTTTTGTCTTTTCATTATTTGCTTTGGGTGAATCACAAGTACTTGCATTTCCTGGGTAAGAGATGTTGGATGCAGACAGACGAGAGAAAATCTGCAAATGATATTCTGGTGATTTCTCTGGAGTTACTCTTAATTTATTCTAGCACCTCCTTTTTGTATCCAAGAAAAGCATTATCCTAATCCACTTATTGATGTATGATAAGCAGCATGAAATAGACTTTACTGAGGATTTTTAGTAGCAATTGAAATTCCTTTGAAAAAATTTGATCACTTCTGTCTGAAATGACCCTTCTCAGATCATTTATTCTGTAAAGATAATGATATGTGCATTGTAACTGGCTTGCTAAATAAGTTTTGAGTCCCCTATGATTAATGTGCTTATTCTCATCAGTAAAATGAAGCTATAGTCTACTCAAGGATCTAAGACATATGGCACAATTTCTAGAGCATTCTAGAAACCCCTTTGGTGTAGTCATGACCTGCAGAGTGATCTTCGTTCTGGTGTATCCCTTTTCCAATGCAAGTGAAGGTATTTGCAGTCCTGTGTTAGGATTCATGGAAGTGCTCCTGTGCCACAACGGATGGTCTGTTCAGGCCCCTTGTCTCTACCACTGAGAATTCATTGTGGTTTTAGGGCAAGGACTCTTGGAAGATTACAATTGCTGAAAGGGACACACATGTACATGACTTGCTAGAGCCTTCACAGTACCAGCCTGCCTATTCACCACAAGCTCATCATATTTTGGAGAAACCCTGGATCAGCTCTAATGAAATAATGCAGGGAGATGTGACTATAAAAGAAAAAAACAAAACAGAGGCCTTTGCTACTTCACTGCTACAGACTCCCAGGAAAGCTCAAGAATCACAGAATTCAAATGTGTGAAGCTTTCCAATTTGCTCCAACTCTGTGCAGCTTTCAAAAAGTCATGGCACAGCAGCACTCTGCCCTGTTGCACATCCACATATAGTTGCATCTTTATTTTAAGAACGTTAATCCTGGGTCTTTGAATCCTTTTAGTAGCTCCCATAGATTTTTATCTGCTGTTTGACTGGTGTTCAAACAACAGATAAATAGGAAAGCTTCCAGTTTTTGCTACATTTCAAACATAATAAAATCTTAATGTAAAGAAAAATGGCAGTTTCTTTTGTCCAGGGACTCAGAAAACTGACTGACACATCCTGAGAGAGACAGCACCTTTTCCAAATGCACTCATTCGCTGTGAGTGAGAAGAGCTTCCCAACTCTGCAGGGGCGAGTGGGAGGTCCTTGATCTGTATCTCCATCAGTAGTGAGAGGGGAAGTCTGACAGATAACTGCTGCACTATTATTTTTGAAAGATAAAAGTTGTGGTGCCTGAAACCATCTCTGTTCACACACATTTCAGTCTCAGCCTAGAACATGCTGCCTCAGAGCCTCCTGGATTTGCTGAGTATGCCTCTATGAAGCTGCCTTATGAAGCAAGATTAAAGCTTCTGGAACCTGCTGCCTTCATGCCCATACAAATTGCAGAGGATACAGGTTTCAGTAGGTTTACAAGTACTTAGAAAATCCACACAGTCTCCAAGAGCCTTAGGTATATGTATTTCACTATTTATCATAATTTCAGCTGTGATAAAATGATCTGACCACTAATGCTGTGTTGTCAAGGAGATGATTTGGCCTTTCTCAGAGGGAGTTCACTGTGTAGAAAGCAAAAGGCTTGGGATAACAATTAATTTTAAAAGAGCGCCCACGCATTGTCATTGTTACTGTACAAAAAAACAGCATACATTATTTCCTTGTTTCTACCTTCATGAAAATCGGTTATCCTAGTCAGTGTGTTTTCCAGTGCTGAAACTGGATGAGGTTTGAACTCCTAGAGAAGATCTCTGACAAACTGTTCTAGGTTATTTATGGCTGTTAGGGAGCAAAAGACAGGGAAGCAAATTGTAACTGCGTATTACTGTGGTGGCACTAGCAGATACCAATTTATGAGAATGATGTGTTATAAATGCAGTCCAGCTAGAAAGAAAATATTTCTGATGCTTAAGAGTAACAGAATAGGAAGTCTTTCTTGTGTCTCTTTGCACAGTCAGGGTCTGATCCAATGTCTGCTGGAATCAATGGGGAAAACTCCCTTTTCCTTTGCATTTTGGGTCCAGTCTCTATAGAAATATGATCATGAACAAAAAGAAAAAAAAAGAATCAACAAAGAAGGAATGTCTTCAAAATCTATAAAAACATCAGGCTGTGCATGCTCTCAGCACAACTTGTCCAGTCTGAGGTTTTATACAGTTTTGGAAAGGACTGTCAGAAAAAAATGGAACGTTGTCTGGAGTCATTTTGGATAGTTGGAGTCGTTTTGGAGAGGAATTGGAAAATCCTGGCACCAGTCAGTTTTCCCAGTTTCTAAGTGTGCTGGTCCACTGGCTGGATCCCTGTACACTGAGAGGCTGGCTGGCTACAACTGTGTGCTTTAGAGTGGAGATCTGCTCATATGGAACAAGGTACATCACCATGGCCCCACTGTGAAAAATTATCATTTATCACCTATTGTCAGGGGATTTTGTCCTTTTTTTTCCCTGTCTTTTTAGTCTCATATAGCTGCTACATTAGCACTTCTCAACCTATTCATGGTGATGACCCTTCATTCAGAGCGAAAGCTCTTAAAAACCTACTTAACATTTACTGTAGAAGTAAAACCAAAAATGCAGCAGTGATAGAAATGGTAACCCATTTCATTTATTTCAGTGTTGTTTCAAAAGACTAACAGACTCTGTGACTGAGGGGCAAGAACAGGAAGAGGAGAGGCAAGGCTGCCTTTGCCTTGCTGCAAAGTACCCTAAAGCCCAGTGTCCTCCCTTGGTCTTGGTTGGAGTTTGCACCTTCCAGCAGTGTGCAGGAGTGCCCACACCTGCCCTGCTGTTCTCATGGTATATGTGGGCCCCCTCTGAGTTTTTAATTGCTACGCTAAGGGGGCTAGAGGATATGAGCCCCCTTAGGTAAAGCTAGCCTGGATGTATCTCAGTTCTGCCCTGCAGCAGCCAGTTTTGTCATGGTTATCTACTGTTTGCTTCAGCTGATGCATAAAGAAATGTGAAAACAATTTTGAGATACAGGTTGCTGTTCCCACAGAAATTGTGGACTGCCATATCCAGGATGTAAAAAGCATGCAGGCAAAACAGGCAAACAAGGATTAGAGACACAGGCTAAGGCCTCTAAATCAGAGGCAGGCATTCATTTTGAAAGAAAGGTATGACACAAAACTAATAGAAATCATTTACAACCAGGTTAGAGCTGTCCGACCAATGGATGTCATCCAGAAGTCTCAGTTTTCAGAAAAGTCACTATTTTGTCACTTTATCAAGACTAAACATCACAAAGTTGGACTCAATGGGGACTCATCAACACAAAGGGCTGTGGCTGTGTGTCCACTTCTTGTCATTTCAACTATGTAATAAAGCCCAGAAATGACATGCAATACAAAATGCATTTCTCCAGTTAATCATGCTACAAAAGATTAGGACTGAAAATTGTGGTCTCAGTTCTGGAATGCTCAACCAGAAATGCACCAATACAGCTTGCTGCATTGGGAGCTGAGAGCAGCTGTCATCTTCAAACAGTGGTCTCCATCCACAGGCTATACCCAGTGTTCAAGATTCAGGATGAATCAAAGAATTACTTTACCGCTCTTCTTTTGGCAAGCCAGCAAAGCAGAAAAGTGTTTTTAAAAATAGGGCTTTCTTTTAAAGTGTTGGTTTCCTATGGTATTTTGCAGTTAATAATCTCCAGTGCTAATTTTTTCAACTAAAAATACAGTGTACAGGACTTGGACTTGCTGTAATTGCTCCAGGAAAATGTGAGCAGTAGATGGATGTAATCTGATCCGTTTGGTTAGATTGCACACCTATTCTTAATAATAAGACATGAAGTAATGGTGATTCCAGAATTACATCCAGCATGTACTCACACAGACATGCAGATGCAAAGAAGCACTCTATTCACTGCATATTGTGAATGCTCATCCTTCTTTTCTGAATTCATCACGTTTCCAGATATTTTCTGATACATATATGACTGCCAAGTAGCTTATTTATATTGAAATAGTTCATAAAGTGCCTGTTGCTAGGGTAACTGTACTTTTTCAGATATATTTGCAAGGACTGAGGCTTCCTGCCTTTTTGGTTCTTCATAAGCAGCTTAAAAATGAGTACTCGCCTCCCCAGTACACAAAGGCATCTGCACAGCATTGAATAAAAGACTCATAAGGCTTAGTATGTTGTTAAGTTTGACTTGGTATATCTTTATTGCAACATGCACCAAAGTACTGGTCCAGTTGAGTATATTTGAACCAGGCTCATTTTTAAACTTAATTTTAAATATATGGGACTACAGGACATTGGTTATTCACTCAATATTGCTTTCCTGTAGGTTACATTGTTGGCATTCACAAGTTTTTGTGCTGCTCCCTTCTCCCGGCCATCATTTTAACAAAGGATGTATTTACCACATCTCCTCAAACTCATGTGCAGTTCCAGGTTTTGTGGAGCTTTTCTAGGGCTTCCTACCACCTTTATGAGCTGATTCCATCAAAAAGGATTATAGCAAAGTAAAGGACTGTATATCTTTCCTTAATGGCCCTAGCAATGGTGTGAAATGAAAAGGAAAGACCACCTTGGACAAACAACTTCTATGGCTGCAAATGGCGATGGCAACTAACAGGCTGACTGAAAAACTGAACCTGTAGTAACTGAAAAAACCCTTTTTAGTCTGTTATGAGCTCATGTCTTCATGCTGTCCAGCTTTGCAAGTGTGAAGTGACAATAAGGTTCACAAGAGCTGTTAGAAATTGGCTAAAGTATCTCTGTTTCTTGGAGTGTTAAATGTAGGCAAATATGCCCAACTCACTCTCCACCTCTGCTTTTTTACCACTACTTCACCTTATGCACTGCCTGATCAAGAAATGGCTGTTGGGCTTGGAGCCACAAATTCTTACCTTCTCATAGCAGTGCTTGTTCTGAGGTGGTATTTTGTGTTTGTTTAGTTTAAATCCCGGGGTTATGAACTGCTTGTTTGTATGGACTATATTTCACAATTTGCAGTTGTGTTAGGTAAGGGTTGCTTTTCTTTGCTGAGTTAAATGTCATTTTTCTTGACATGGTTTAGTGGTGGACTTGGTAGTGTTAGGTTAATGGTTGAACTCAATGATCTTAAGGGTCTTTTCCAAACAAAATTATTCTATGCTTCAGATTCTATCTTCTGCACGTGTGGCAACAAGGGTATCACTTAACTGTCATGCAAAGGTAGCATGTGGTTTTTAAAAAATACCTAAGCCTTGTTACCTAGCTGTGACTCACTATTTCTCTGCAATTACATAAAAAATAATAAGGGCCTGACAAAACCCCAGAATTTTATCCACCTGGCAAAGATATGTAAGAAAAACTAACCTTGGTTGTCATGGGCTAGACAGTTGCTTTATCATCTGACCCCACCTGGGAGGGAGAATAAGGAAAAGGAAAGGACACTGTGGGTTGAAATGGAAACAGATTTAATAGACTAATAGTAATGACTTTATTATTACCCCCAATGCTAATACAAGATGCAAACTCATACTCAGCTTCAGGTAGCAATCATGAACAGAGTGCTTTTAGCAGTGAGAGCTGAGTGCCAACACTGCAAGCACACACCTCCAGCGGTCATCTCAGCAAACAAAAGAGCAGGCCTCAGACTGGCGAGTCAGATGGGACCCCTTTGGGAAGGCAGCCATGGCAGAAGGCCCCCAGAAACTCTCAACTTCTCAGTTTATAATGCTGGTGACGTTTATCGTATGAAATACTTTGGTTGGACAGCTTGGGTCAGCTTTGTCCTTCCTGGCCCACTGCACCTGCATGGTTTAAAACAACCCCAGACCTTGGTCACTACGGAAACCTGCACACCAGAGCATCTTACCTCTTTTGTTCTCACAGAACTGAACTCTCAAGTTTCTTAAAACTAAAGTTTCTCTGAACAGAAAAATTATCTTAGAATTCTGTCCCAGCAAAACCAGGACACTGGTACTCTTGCTTGCGTTGCTCTACTGTATTCTGACTTAACAACATACATGCACTGGTGTGTGATCCTTCACTAGACTGTTCAGATCTGCTCTGCACCCAAACATAGGTGCTGGCTCAGCCTCCCAGTCTGTGGGTTCATACTTGGAGCAGGAATGCACCAGATTCTTTTCCAACTTCTCCCCTTAGTGTCACGGGAGCAGACGGATGGGAAGACACCTCTGGAAATCATCTAGTTCAACATCCTGTGCAGGGCTTTTACAGGTGGATCAGGCTGCTCAGGGCCTTGCCCAGGCAAGTTCTGAATACCTTCAAGGATGGAGTCTCCAAAATCTCTCTGGCCTTCTTTTCCTGTTTGACCATTCTCATGTCAGAAAAGTTTTTTCTTACATTCAATCAGTTTCCCACGTTCTATTTTGTATTCATTGCCTTTTGCCCTATCATTGTGCACCTCTGAGAGGAGCTTGGCTCTGTTGCCTCTGCACACTCCCGTTAAGTACTTGGGTTCAGCATATGGGCTTACCAGTAAGCAAGCAGTGTTTCTTTCCCTACATCTAAGTTTAATGATGCCTTGATTGAAGCATCATTTGATTTTTCTGACTTGCTTGAAATGATAAAAGGAAATTTGCTTAGAGCTGTGGGTTGAGCAACTCACCTGGAAGACCTCTGGCATGTACTGCGTCTTGCTGTGCTATGTGTCTCTGGCAGCATAGCACAAACAAGCAATGTAAGTCATACAACAATCAGCATCAAGTGAGTAACCCTTGTACCCATCCTCTTAGTTGCAGAGAGGCCCAGCCAGCTTTTGGCTCCTCAGGCTGTTCTGTGTGCCTTCAATACACATTCACTCTTTTTTATACACACACACACACAGAAATGCACAGAGGACTGAAAAGATATGAAGCACCATTACCAAGAGAACAGTCCCTAATATGCAGCTCATGGCTCTTAACACCACCTAGTTTTGGTGGTGGATATGGCCACATTAGAAACCTGTTAAATGGGCAAATAGCATCAGATTTTTTTTAGTAAGATTCTTTGAAGGAATGAGTTCATTAATATCTGGCTTTCACTTCACACAAAAAACACCTAGCCAAGCCTTCAAGAGGAAGCTCTTTTTTGGAGACTTCTCAAAACCAATAAGGGCTGGTTTGTTTTTGATGCCTCCTGCTTACAATGAGTGCCAACTTCGCTGCCTACAGATCTCATTCAATTAGTTGAGACTGACAGAAAATTTGGTCCTGGAAGCTTTGACTTTGTTGTACATTGTACATTTATATGTTTAAGCATTGCAGAAGTCTATAGACTGACTATGAAAGGCCATACAGCATGGAAAATATCAGCTATGGGCAAGGCAAGAAACAGCTGTTAAAAGGAAAGACAATCCACCTGAAGAACAAACAGAGCAGTGCAAATAATCATCCTCTTTCCCTAATGTCAAGGAAAGCAGAACTGGGATTTGGCTAGTATCAGATGAGAGTCACACCTGCTTGTCTACTGCTACCCCATAGGCAGGGCTGAAGAAAGGCCACAGTGGAAATACTTTTAAGGAAACACAGGAAAGCACTCTTTCTTGGTCTGTTATTTAGGTGTTCTTCCTAGAATGAGGAAGGCAAGGAAGCTCTTCATGCAGCTACTATCCCCTCAGTACATCCTGGGCTTTGTTTCAGACAAGCACCGAGCCTGCGTAGGTGGCGGCTCCGCTCTTTTTCTCTTTCACTGGCTGTTGAAGGAAACAAAAAATGCTGTCTCCATCTTGCTTTCTGCTTACTGCTGAACCTGAAACCTGCAATCCTGTGTTACTGTGGCTAAACAGCCCAACCTCATCCAGCTCCACAGACTCACTACTGATTCTTGTGGAGCAGGATCCGGGCCTTCCTTCCCTGCATCCCAGAGGTGGCATGCTGAGGACTCACCACCACATGGCTGCTGGCTGTGTTTCTGGAGGGTGGACAGCCTTCCAGATCTTCTTCCATGACTACCCGTGGTGGGCCTGGGTTGCACACACAGATGGGGTGAGCAGGATGGACAGAAGCAGGCCCCAGCAACTAATCTGGGAGGTCTTGCTGACGTTGTTCTGCACAGTGAACTGTCAAGCAGATCCTCTCTTCTTTGGTTCACCCACAACTTGGTCTCCTCCTTCTAGTGCTGCTGTCAAGACCCACTCCCAAGCCAGCATTTTTTCCCCCAGTTTCTTTTTTCCTGGCTTATGTGGCTTGCTTAACCCTCCTGGCTCTCTGAAAAATGGCCACTGACTGTATTTCCTTCCCTGCTGCTTTTCCCCCGCATCTTTTCCTCTCAGGCTTCCTTGGCAGTTATTTATCATCCCCTTCTGCTGCTGGTTCAAAGGCTCCCACGGAAGGCCGTGAGGATCCTCCCGAACAGCCAGGCTGTCTCTGAAAGCCGCCTTAGTGGCTGATGTCAGACAGACAGAGTTGGTGGGTGATCACAGGGACAATCTGGTCACACCCAGCACCTCTGGAACAGCTGGGCACCATGCCCAGCACATCCCTGGGCCTGCACACTGCCAGCCATGCCCATACAGGTGCTCTGCCAGCCATTTATGGGGTGGTGCTGGTCAGTCGGGTCTATAGACACAGGATTAACATTTCTTCCAGACTATAACAGCCATTGCCACTGTTACCCATGTCCTCTCTCACTGTTTCTTGTTTCCTCCTTCCTTTATTCCACTCCCATTTTTCTCCCTGCCCTCAGGAACAGGATTAACACTCTTAGACTCCATGTCTGAACTAAGAAGCTGCAATGTGAAGCACCCCTTCTGTCTTATGACAAAGTTCCAAACCTGTTCTTGATGGCTGTTTTTTCTCAATAAAGCCATTTATTCTCCCATGTTATTGGCAAATAACAGAAACTGCTGTTTATATTCCCTCATGACCTTGTTCATCATACATACATGCTATGAAAATGTGAAGCAGCACCAGAGTGAGAATCTGTGGTTCCCTGTTATGGCTCTGTTGGTATTTAGGGAGAGTTGATTTTATAGCCTGTGGTGCTAACAAAAATTTTTCTGGTAACAACTCATTACGAACACGTGACAACTGAGTCTGGCAGTTCATCTTAAAGAGAAAACCAAAAGATAACAAGAGACAAATGAGGAGCAGCTCCACGGTACTCTTAAATCTGCATACATTGTAAAATTACTGAAACAGCTACTGGCAACTGCAGTGCTGCTCATTTGTTTCAGTGACTGAGCTCTGGATCATACAGCCCTACTTCACTTTCTGTCCAATTTAAAATGTTTCACTGCCTTGTACTTATCTTCTCTGTTGATAGGTTAAGAGGAAGCCGTATCTGAGCCACCAACACTCCACTGTGCTACTGATCACTTTGTAAAAAAAAAGGTAGAACACTGTAATCAGCTGAACCTGCACAGGGGTTGATTCTAGGCTGAAGTAAAATCAGCAGGTGTTTTTTGCCCATTATTTTCACTGTCTTAAGCTTTGCAACTGAACGAGTAACAGTCACATGTGCCTGTTACAGCTTTGACCATGTCACACTGGGGGGGAACATGACAGACCTCTTCCTTCCCTGCTTCATCCTGCCATGTTGAGAGCAGCCAGAGCAGAGGAAGCAGGACTCTGGCTTGATGCACACTGCTGTGAACCCGTCTTTGACAATATAGTCTATGATCCTCCCAGTTAAGATGGTTATGAAAAATGTCCACAAAATGTAACAGACCTTTAGAGCTAAGGGCAAGGGGGAAAACTACAGGGAAGAGTGTGTGTCGTACCATACACAGTGAATTAAAGCTATTTTCAGATGTTACCTACATACTCACTGCCCATTAACAATACAATTATAACAGAAATGAATGAAGTTCAAAAGGAGCAAACTTACCACTTTTTGCACCTCTGCATTCTAAGCAATAAAAGCATAAAAGAAAAGAAAATCAAATCTCCAGGAAGGAAACAACATTTGTTCAGCTTTATCTCACAGGATTACTGCTTGAGTGGATTTTATTTGATTGATACCTATTCTCTCATCTCTAATTAATAACAAGTTATTTGTTCCTCTGTCTGTTATTACTGTGGGTTTTTCAATTAGCTGTTTCACACTGATAAGTCACTGCATTGTGCTTAAGAATGCATGTCTCATTGTATTTATCAAATCTGCACTTACAAAATCAAGTGAGGAGTTCTCTGAACAGCAGAAATAAAGTAACTGTTTTTTTGCAGAAATACATCTTTTAGTTAAATTCCCTAGTGTCTAAAAAGGCACAAATTCTGATCTAAGTTTCTCCCCTATGTTATGGTATGTATAATGGGTCTCTCCTGCATGAGTTTTCTGTTATCTTTGTTCAAAACTTACTCCATTCTGGATGCATCCACCACCTCAGGCTTCTGTCCTTTGCATACCCACTTGTTTTAATATTTGTTAGCTTTAATGTATTTGAAACAGCTAACCTTTCTGTCAAATGTATTTGAAGCTTCTAAGAATTACTTAGGTTGAACAAGCAAAGAGATGAAGAGGCACAAGCTTCACTCCTTTCTCATACCAGAATGAAAATCACTGGGCTAGATTCTGAACTGGTCTAATTTGGTACAGGCCCAAGAGAAGGCAAAATAAAATGTCATACTGTCATTTCTTGCTTCTTTTGCCATGGACTCACCCTAATTCTAACAACAGCCACTCTCTGACTCTGCTCTACTGCATTTCCAAATCTACTCTTTGGTCTGCTTATTAAATATAGATAAGTAAGTGATCCTGTGATTTACTTTTTTTGTTAAAGAGTAAATATTCTCAGAGAGATTAACTGAAGAGAAATCAAGAGAATTGCTTTGAAAACATTTATGAAGCTCAAAAGTTATGAAGAAATAGATTTACATTTTCAACTATGGAACATGACTTTTTTTTAAATTCTAGAAATACGTGAACATTTTGAAATTAGAAAATACAACTGCTATTTTTTTTTCTTCCCAACAAAAGTAATTTACCAGAACTGAAAAAAATTGAAAGTTGTTTGAGTCATTCTGGCTGTATTTGTTTCTACAAAACCCATTTTAGAGATCATTTCACTCAGCTATAACAGTAGCTCTGTGCCCCCATCATTACCCAGTATCATGTGCAAGAATTCATGGTATAAACCTTTTTTCCACTGCCTTTGCATAATAGAGCATACAACATGAAGCCAAGGATGTAGAACAGCATGTTGTTTTCATATGTGTATACTAACAGCTTTGTCTGCTCCATGTTGTAGCTGAACCACCAGCTACCCACGACCATCTCAAGTGACTGCCAGAAGACTTTTCAGCAGGTTTTTTACCATGCTTTAGTAAAAACACCACTGGGATGACAAACTTCCATCTTCTGCGTGGGTCTCTTCTACAGTGTTTATGGTGATCAACATCAAATAGCTGAGCACACCTGGTTAGTCAAACACCAGATGCTGACATGTTTTTCGGTGTAACTCAGATTTTCACTGCTAGTTAGGAAGAAGTTACCATGCTACACATCACTTAGAGATCTAGCCCCAGAAGCATCAATCAATCTGATGTTTTTCCTCCGTACTTGGACAGATAATGGTCTGTGCTTCATCTGGACCCAGACTGGTGCCACACCAGCTGAGAGCTGCTCTCTCAGATGCTCTTTTTCTAGTGCCTTTTTCTAAGATTTTGTTGAGCTATTTATTCAGCAAGGAAAAAAGAGCTTAACTGTCAATTGTTTTGCAAAACCAAACATGTCAACCTTCTTTCCATCTACTAAATTAGCATTTTGAACCCCCTGAGCATCTCATTACAGATGTGCCAAACTGCCAGTTGTTAATCAGGTGATGTGAGTAATTTTCACAGCAAGAAAGAATTTGCATTAAACATTATCAAAATATAGTATCTTAATGACTGATTTAATATCCTTGTGTTGCATTTCTTTTGAGCATAAGAAGCTGGTAGTGTGCTGAATTATGACAAGTCTTTCTACTACAAATAAAGTTAAATGAGTGTCCTGAAGTTCTGCCTGATCATTCATCACTTTATCCTCTAGAATAATAGACAAGAAACTATATTCTTTGTGACAAAGCTCTATGTGGAGTCATGGTAGTGTCAGTATTTATTCTCCTCACTTCTCCAGAGACAGATGATAGGAGGTTGGTTTTACATAGAAAACAGATGATAGGAGGTTGGTTTTACATAGAAATCAGGAAGTTCTGACCTTGAATTTGAACTATGGGATCTGTGAGATCTAAAACTCATGACCACCATACAAGATACCTGCTTTGATCTTTCAGGCAGTTATTTTTTTGTTGTTGCTTCAAATATTGGATTTATGGTTGGACTCAATGATCTTAGGGATGTGTTCCAACCTAAATGGTTCTATGATTCTATGATTTCTTTTATAGGCTATTCATCTTAATGCCTATAACATACATAGAGTCTGAAGCTTAAAGAATGAGATTCCAGCATATTTTTTAAATAAATTGATTTTTATTATGAATTTGGGAGTATAGTCTATAATCACAAAAGGCTTTACATTGTGGTTTTCAAAATATGGGCAACAATTTTAATCCAAAGTAGAGATATGAAATAAAGCAGACTTTGACAATTTTCTTCTCTGAAATTATGTATTATCAAATAGCATTAATAAATGTGTTTTAAAGGATGAAAAGACATAATATAAGCTAGCAAAATGCCAAGCTTCTGCAGTGTTACTTTGGGACAAAAGCTCAAGAAAGCATATGTGGGAGAAGTAGGGGCTTCTATTGTTTTATGTGATGTTGACAATCCCCTTGACAGAGAAGAATGTCCAGCAGCTACCTTCAATCCTAGATGTTTCCATTCTTTCCCAACACCACTCCAGCATTTTGCAAAATTAACATGTATTTCAGATTTGAGAAAAAAATTTAAGTACAATTTTACAAACCTTTTTACTTTTAAAAGTGAGGTGGCCTATATTCAGGGGGAAAGTGAACTAACACTAACATAGAATCTCAGCACTTCAGGGAAGGAAGCACAGTGATTGTTTTTAAAGGGCAAAAAAAAAAGCCAGAGTTTTCTGTGCTACATATATACTACCTTCTAAAACAGTTAGCTTGTTCAGCTTGTTCAGCTCAAGAACTGATAAACAGTGTTGAAGAAAAAACAACACATAATGAGATGCTGTATACAAGGCATCTGCTTCCAGGGGTACAGTACAGAAAGACTTCCAAGAAAAAAAATCTGCATCATTAGTAATCAATGTGATTGACCTTGGAGTAATTCAGCATAACTAAAGTTTTAAATTCATAGGTTAGGTCATTCAGCTGAGATACTGAAACAATGGTGCATGACTCCATTTGTTTAGTCACAAGGAACATAAACAGTGCATGTCTCAGTGAGGTTGTCTATCAACTACAGCCGTCCTAATTCATTCACACCATTACATCTTACTGCTGCTATGAGAAGTGCCACTGGATCTTGAGCTCAGGCAGAACAAGGGGACAGGAATGGTGTCCTGGGGCAAAATCCTTTGAGCTTCCCTCCAAATAGGGAGCTTTGGTGTGAAGCCTGAAAATGCGTCAAAAACACTCTGCTGGCAAACACACAGAAAGAGAAGAGAGACACATAAATACACACATACTTAATTGTTGGCTGTTTCTTTCAAAGTGCTAGCACAAGGCTTCCAGGTTCTCTCCTAATTGCTCTGTGTTTCTCCCTTAAAATTCAGGTTCGCAGCTTCTTGTTTTTCTTAAGTGATGTTCTCTCTGTCACCATCTTATCACTTGCTTTCTCCCTCAAATCCTTTGGTGTATTTCTTCTACCATAAGTCTTTGTGTTGCACTGCTGAAAGTACAAAATAAAAAAAAGACTCCTTAAATTTTTTTCTCTGTTTGCTTCAAAACTGGCAAATGTTTCCTTCTTTATTTTTCCTTCTGGACCTTTTGTTGTCAAACGCATGTGTCTGTAGTTTCTATTTTGTCTTTCCTCCCTCTTTTCTTGAAATATGTGTTAAAATTTAAAATCACCTTGTAGTTATTCACTATTGCATTGTATGAGTGGGGACAGGTACTGATTCTCAGTTGCATATGAGTATGTAGGAAGGAAAATGGAACTTAATTTTACAAGCAAATAAGGTATTATTTAAAACATAATCATTATGATATATTTGCTTGGGTCTTGAAAAGATAATCCAACTAAACCATGCCTATACAGAGTTTACTGATTTCTGAAGAAACTATTAGAATAACAAGAGCAGCTGCTTATCTATGTAACAATGAGCTCTAAGTACATGTTCTCTTGAGTTTAAATTTCATTGATGGCTGCTAACATCATCACAGTTGTAATAAAAGAAATGAGACCCCAAAGACCATGAAACTGCACAATTAGAGTGCATTGTCTACAATATTTGACATGTGCACATTTTAGATATCATAAGTCATGACTTATTCTTAGTGTGGCTTGTTATTGTCCAATTAATACTTCAACAAATTGCTTTAGACTGAAAATATTATTCTTGCATAAAGATGCTTGTCTTGGCAGCTGTGAAAATCATTTGTTGAAATGTACTATGAGACACTGCTTCCAATGTAAAAATAATAAAATCCAAACTAATAAGCAACTTTCATGTCTTTATAAATCATTAAAGTATTAAAGAGAAATTACATAAAATACTTGGAATTGTATCTTTCTTGCAGAAATATCCCTTTATTTTAGTGGTCAATATTATTTTGTATTACTCAGATCAACTGAATGCCAAACCCAAAGGTACAGGCATTGGCTAGCAGTGCCAAAACCCTTTCTACCAGCATTCAGCATGCTGAGCTGACATTGCTAATAACTCATTTAAGTGCGTCTGGCAAATGTGAGTATACTAGTGAAATTCTAGGCAACCCCTTATTCTAAAATAGTATTAAATGACCACTGGAGCTTGAAGTCTTTATTTGCATATAAAACACAACTGAACACATTTATAGAAATGTTATCAATCAGCTTTTTTTTTCTGATGAAAAATTATTATCTATACAGTACTCAGTATATTAAAAATATTAAAAGGAAATATTTTCTGTTACTTTTTAAGTTAGTTCTCTATATAATTGATGTCCTGGGTCAGGTATTCTTTTTTCCTTTCCACTGTCATAAAATGATAATTTCTTTATGTTTCTAGTGTACTTGGTTTTGGGAATCACAATATAACTTTGATACTTATTGTCTCATTTTCTTTGTAAGTAAGAAACACTATAAAGTGGGAAAACAGGCAGGTTCAGATACTTAGACTGTTCAAAATAACATAGCCATATTAAAATCAACTGGTGGATGACCTCTTTGCTTTAAATTTCCTCCTAGGATTGAATGGCCAGTATTCAAGGAAGTGTCAGGAGTACTTCTGATTACTTTGCTGGCTGCATTCTTAGGCAGTAAGTCTTTTAATGACCATACTCAGACAAGATGCTTCAGCTGGAAAAGGTGGGATAAGAAATGTGATCGACAAAAAATCAATTATTCTTGGTTATAAACTTTAATTGTAACTTGCATTCAACATCACTGGGCACAGAGCTTTGCATTTAAATCTGGAAAACACTAAACCCTTAAGAGAGTCGTGTATTTACCATACTATGACTCTTTCTTCTGCTACTCTTCTGCACTTGTTCTGCTTTATATCTGCACCACTGAAATGTAGATGCCCATCCCACAGTGGGATCTAGGATAACTGGCCACCACCAATTGACCCCCACCAACTCACAGCCACCAACTGAACACTGCTAACTGGCTGCTGGACACTTCTACACCAGTGACTCAGCCCCAGGACAACTGCACAGCGATCAGCACGTGGTGCTTTTTCAGCACCAGGAGCAGAACCTCAGGGGCAGGCAGCTGTGCTCATGGGGCTCTGAATTCTGCAAGGAAACCGTGCGTATATATAGGGGAGTTCAAGTGTATGAGTCACACAGTTTATAACACAAAAAATTAGCAATGAGATAAAGGCAACTCAATCAAAGATATGAAAAGCTTATTTCATGTTGCAGTCTTGAACATCATTTTTAAAAACTGTGTTTTGATGGTTTCTAAGTGCATTTGTTTAACATCACTTTAAATGTTAAACATTACAATCTCATGTTTTATTGAGTCACCTTTATCTTATCATGGTGCAGCAAATGTAGAAGAAGAAATTCTAATTGACCACAGCGACTGCAATATTTAACCATGTCAAGTGTAAATCCAAAACACATTTGGAGCTGATCATGCCAGTAGCTAGTTACCAACTTCAAAAGCCAGCCTTTGGATGGTACTGAAGTTACATCACTGGTGGTGACTTTTGTTCTCTACAAACTGCAACCTTGGAGAAATTTGTACAACAGTAAGTGCTCAGAGCTCCCTCAGAGGTGGACATAGAGTAAAGAATCCAAGTTAGTTATGATTTTTTATCAACTCTGAGTACAGACAGGTAATAGAGTATGAAATTGCCGTTTTGGCAGAGCCGTTTTTCAGAACAGAAAAGGTCACCTGGGGAAGTGATCTGAATTAGAGAAACAGAATTAAGAATAATTTATAGCTAGTGGTGTAGAGTTTTATAGTGATTCATTGTTCCATCTCAGCATGTCCTTAATGTTATGAGACAGTTTGTTATGAGTTTGTTGTGCCTCAAATGAGCAGAGATGCATTTTAATTGAGACAAATGGGAAAAAATTGTACACTAATATTTTTGGCTAAGCAGTATACAGCACGGGGTGTATCAACATGATGCCTCCCCCCTCCCTCCAACCCAAAGGGCTGTACCAACAGAAATGTGTTAGCAAGAGCCAACGCATTTTAGGGGCTTGTTTTTCTACCTGTTGTTGTGGACTTGCTAACTGCATTTGTACTCATTTGTACATGTAATGTCAATTGATGCCTGGACCAACAGGTATGTGTATAAAAAGGAGTAACAGACAGGCATCAAAAATTTCACAGTGATCTCTGATCCATCTGCTCACAAAATTTCTCTGGCACAGTTGCTGGGCTTGCATATGTTAATACTGACCTGCTTTTGAAGCTAGCCAGTGTATTTTGAAGGTTGCATTAATACAGCATGATCTTTTACTGATTTCCAGATTCAGTATGTGATCTATAACTGAGGATCATATTAAAAGGATAATTTTAAAGTATCAGGCAATGCACATCACATGATATTTGTGCTGAATCTATGACACCAGATGTTCTAATTACTTAGAACATATATTTACACTGTCTTGAAATTCCTTCTGCAATTACCACAGATTTTACAGAAACATTGTATGTTAGGGAAGTACTGTATGGAAGGAAAAGGGAAATGCTTCATAGAAGATGTTAATCAATACTATCAAAATCCTCTGAATGCCTTCTGTAGATATACTTCTCCAACTCTATACTTTTTTCTTTACCTGAATGCAACATTTGGCAAAAAGCCATAAAAAGTGAACTACTGGCTGAGACAAGAAGGTCTATCTCCTCTCTGATACAGGCCAGTAACAGATGCAGAAGAATGAGGGAGGCATCAGATAATGCATTTCCTGCACATCTTCCAGATTTACGATATTCACTTCAAAGTCATGTGGGCTTTTAAATATCCTCCAGCTTCTCTGCATCCCATGTTCTCAGCCATTACTTTTGGCACTGAAAACATTTGCGTAGTCTCATGTAATAGCTCCTCAGTCACAACTCAGACTATCCTCATCGCCTACATAAGCTAGCAGAATACATAGAAACATGAGGAATAAGATTTCATGGTAGGACAACATGGCAGAAAGGCATCAGTCACCCCTGAAAAAGAAATCAGCCTATGGAAATGGCAAAACCTTCTGTTTCAGCTGAAGTCACTGAGGGTTAAGGGGGTTATCCAGACTGCCAACTAACTCAGTTTTCTGGTTTGAACTCTGGATCTGCACCTTGCTGGATTTGATCCCTGCTGGGTCCCTGATTACTGCCATTATATCTATGCTAGTTCACTACTGGGCTCCCACCTGGTACCTGGATAGACCTGGAGTCTGTCCCGGTGGGAGGGTAAAATGTTGTGGAGTGTGAATAAGGCTGGGAGGAATCTTTTCTCTGACGCCTAGGCATCACACTAGAGCTGGCCTTCTTCCTCTTTCAGGTGTGTCCGAATAATGGGATCTGCAGATTGTATGGAGCAGAATCTCAGTACAACCCAGGATACGTTTCTGCTGATATACCATTGTTCAAGTAACCAGTAACCTGAATTTTCCCACAGGACACTGCTAGGCCACTGGCAATGAATCTGAATCTCTCTTTTCTGAATCTGTTAAATAGAAATAATGTTATTTGCTTTACTTCGTTAAATACCTTGGGGTCTATAGATTAAAAGCATCTGATCACAATAGAAGCACAAACAAACAAATGGAAAAAAAATGACTGGAAAACTTAACCAAGTGGCTTCAAACCTCTGAAATTATTTGAGTCTAATTTCCATCTCTGATTCAGGTGGTATTCTTTTTTTGTCACCACCTGTTGTTTCAGTTTATTTAAAATCCTAGTTTTGAAGACATTACACCATGTCCATATGCTAATCCTTCTCTCTTAACACTAAAACCTGTTTTGAAATCCAAGTTGTCTTTCCTCAGTTGTGCAACATTTTATTTTTTGTACCCTTCCTTAACAAAGAGCAAAAAACTATTGCCCTAAATGGAGAAAAAAAAAGGGGATTTTAAGGCAAATTTAAACTTCAAACCTTTTAACACAATAGTGTAAGGAGAAACAATGGGTGGGGAGTTGGCAAGAGCTCTTTCACAGAGTCCTACAGAAGGATTTGCTATTGTTTCTCTCACTGAGACATTAAGATCGTCAGTAAGTGAGACAGGAAAGCTCTGCATCCAACTCCAGGTGCAGCTGGGCTAGTGAATACAGCTACTGCAGGGCTTTCATCAGCACATCTCAGAGCAGTTATTTCCACCAGTCTTCACTTTGTCTGTGGTTTTATACAACCTGACTGAACAGGGAGGAGTTTATTCAACCAGAGCAGACTTCATTGAGGCAACACTGGTGGATTAGAACAGTGCGTGTGTGTGTGTGAGATGACAGCAATAGCAATAGAGGTTTTGAAGAGAATTTTCTATGAAGAAACCCAAATTTTCCTGCTGTTTTCAAAAGCTGGGGTCCGCTTCTCTCTGTAAGCTCTGAAGGGACTCCTACAGCTCCTGTAAAGCAGGAGGCATGTGTAAATTGCCATCATTTTCACAAGTACAGGGACACGGGGGAAGTCAGAATTTTAGAAATCAGTGTACTTTTGTTGCCAGTCAATCTCCCCTTTGTGCGCCAGGGTGGATCAATATGATCAATATGTGAGATAGCTGCCTGAGAGCAGAGAGGGAAAGAAGCGTGAAGTAGAAAACCTGTGGGGCTTTACAAATCACTCTCCTTTCACCTCCCACTGCTGTCTCCACCCTCAGTACGTTGTGACTCCTCCTGGAAAGCAGAGATGCTGAAGTCTGCCTGGGCTGGATCAGCTCAGTCCCGTGTGGTGTTTAGGCAGCTGGCAGTGCAGAAGGGCTCTGCTTTCTCTGCTGCTGCCTCCTCCTCCTCCTCTGCAGGGGGAAAGCTCCCATCTCCACATGCTGTGTTTTCATGAATGCCTCACACCGGCTATGAGAAAACAGTTTTTTCACCTGTGTGAATGAGCTGGCATCTTAGAGGGATTAACTTGTCTGGTAATTGAATTTACAAAGACTGAAAGTCCAGGTGCTTTTGGGTGAGTAGAGGACAATACAGAAATGGGACTATGACTACATGGAGAATGTGCTCTGGGGCTACAGCTCACCCACACTCTGCTCCACTCATCCTTTTGCAGGGGACCATGGAGAACATGTGCTGAGACTGAGTGCTGGGCAGAAGCAGCAGTGGGCTGGTGAAGATGGAGAATGGCACAGGGGATGAGCAGAACCAAACTGGGCTGGCACTATCAAGCCAGGAGATCATTACAGCAGAATACCAAGTGGTTACCATCCTCTTGGTCCTCCTCATCTGCGGACTGGGCATCGTGGGCAACATCATGGTGGTTTTGGTGGTCCTCAGAACCAAACACATGAGAACTCCCACTAACTGCTATCTGGTGAGTCTAGCTGTGGCTGATCTCATGGTGCTTGTGGCTGCAGGACTGCCCAATATCACAGAAAGCCTGTATAGATCCTGGGTGTATGGCTACGTGGGGTGTCTCTGCATCACTTACCTCCAGTACCTAGGGATCAATTCTTCTTCTTTTTCCATCACTGCCTTCACCATTGAGAGATACATAGCCATCTGCCACCCAATCAAAGCTCAATTCCTGTGCACTTTTTCAAGAGCAAAAAAGATCATTATTTTCGTCTGGGCTTTCACCTCCATATACTGTATGCTCTGGTTTTTCTTGCTAGACCTTAATACAGTAGTCTACAAAGACACTACTGTTGTGTCCTGTGGCTACAAGGTGTCAAGGAGTTATTACTCTCCTATCTACATGATGGACTTTGGTATATTTTATGTTGTGCCAATGGTATTGGCTACTGTCCTCTATGGCCTGATTGCTAGAATACTGTTTCTGAACCCCATACCTTCGGACCCAAAAGAAAACTCTAAGAAATGGAAGAATGACGTGGCTCACCAAAGCAAGCCTGTGATTTCCAAGATGACTAACAGGAGTTTCAATAGCACTATTGCTTCTCGAAGGCAGGTAGGAACAGCAGTTTGAAATGGCTTTCTGAAATGTAAAACTCACTTGTTTTAGAGATCAGTAGTCTAAACCTGTGAAAGGGTGCAAAATATATCTTCCCTTTTCGCTAAGTAGTCAAGCTGAAGTTCTGTGATACGTATAAACATATGTATAAATATGCATTTTCTCTTACCTATACTTTATTACCTATTGCAAGGACTGAAAAACTAATAGTATTTTATCTCCTCTATCAAAAAAGCTGTTATGAAGTAACAATAAATAATGAAACATTTTAAACTATAGTTTCTTTATATTACAGACTATTGGTAATTCTATCAAACATACAAAGTGACTCTTGAGTTATTTTTGACATCTGAAGAGAAGGACCCAGCCTGAGAGTTTAGAAGACTTGAGGTTTGGTCCCAGCTAAGGAACTGTGTCATTGCAAACACGGTCAAGTTGTTACTTTTACTAACTCTCTTGTGAAAAGTCTACTTCAGCAAGTCTGTATATAAAAGTGCTTTGTAAATGCTAAGTAGCTTTGCTATTCTGTCTCTCATGAAATATTTTTGTGTGCTGATTGCTCAAAACTGAGACATATGTTTGACTAGCTTCTTTTTATATTGTTAAATATATATGCTGCAATGTGTAATTATAGAAGTAGAATATAGTTAGGCTAATTTATGGCTATTTGCAATAAATCATGCTGCCTCTTACTCAAGCAGCATGCAGCAGGTGCACAGTCAGGTGCAGTGCTGAGAAATGCAGGGTGCATCTCTTGGCAGCTGGCTCTCAAGAGCAGGATCTGGCTGGGTCAGGCAGCTCAATGCAAGCACGGGGAAGTGATGCTCTGGGCTGAGCCACTTGGCTCAGAGCCCTCAGCAGCTGCTGAAAGGCACCCTGGAGGTCACTTTGCCAAGAGGGATATGCTTCTACTTCCCTGCACTGTACAGTTCCCTTAGGAAGCAAAGCTGAGGTGTGCATATTTTCAAGCAAGCTGAGTGCCTCCCTTGGGTGATGGGTTGAACTTTATATTCTTATTTTATGTAGATTGCTACTGTTTAATGAGAGGGACAGGTTTCCCTTATTACAGAGATGACACTGACCTCAAAAGTTTATTGAGCTGCCTGTTAGAGCACCGAGTGCATGCAGAGCATTAGAACCATGCCTTGAAATTCACAGCTGAAACATGTGGACAAGGTTATATTTAATGCTATGTCTCCAATTATAGTTATTATTGAGATTAGAAGTGTTTAATTTTGTTATTCTTTGTCCATTAATTAGTAGATGAAGAAGATAATCTGCTTTTCAAGTTATCAATATCACTTTAGTGTACATGGAGGATTACATGTACTTAGCATCACTTGAAAAAGAGGCAAATCTTTTATGTTGAGCATTGCTGAATGTGGATACTGTCATATTATGAAACCAGAAAGTGAGGATTATAATGTGATGTCTTTTCTGTCTTGTAAAGACAGCAAGACATTTTCTAAAAGCCTGTGTAACCTGATTGTTTAACATAACATCATTCTGAGTAAAGTTAACAAACATTTGCATATAGTACAACACAGGAAGAAAATCAAGGATAGTGTGGCATTATTAGTAATATTGTTTATATAGCAACAGCATGCAAAATATAACCAGTGCTGTAAAATGGGCAAACACAAGTCCATATTCAAAAAAATCTAAAATCTCAACAGATAGTAAGACACACAAATGAAAATTTCCTGGTGCTCTGGCAAAGCCATGTATAGCTGACAGCATGGTTTGGCCTCATAATGAGTTCTGCTGTCGTGTATAATTGTCTATATGCCTTCTTGGAACTGTGCTTGCACTACAGCGATGGGGTTGCATATGATGTCCAGCATGTGATATGTAGAAAAAGTGACTGAAAAAGTGGTGTACACTTTCTACTTCTGTGGCAGTTCTTGTATTTATCTAAGAACATTTCCATAAAATTAAATTTGTGCATGTTCCTGAGGTGGGTTGGCTCCAGCTGGCAGCTAAACACCCACCCAGATGCTTGCTCACTCTTCCCCCAGAAGGACAGGGGGAGAAAATGGGAAGAACAGGAGTTGGAAAGCTCATGGGTCAAGATAAAGACAGGAAGATAATTTATGAATTACTCTCATGGGCAATATGGACTTGACTTGGGGAAAATTAAATTCATATTGCCAATATATTGTCCCTTGTTGTAGCCACAAGTTACACTTAGTCACTTCCATGAGGCAACCAGTGGTGTGTGACAGGGGAGAGCTGCAATCAGGTCGAAGAATTTTCTCTCTGCCACTCCTTCCTTTTCACTCTTTTCCTCTGTTTCTGTCGGGGTCCTCCATGGGTTGCAGCCCTTTCAGGTGGTGCCTGCTTCACCAAGGAGTGCCTCCTTCTCCTCTGACTTCAGTTTTCCCTCTGCTGTTTCTCACTCTTTTGTTCCTTTCTCCTCTCTCTCCCTCTCTCTTTTCAGCATTTTTGCCATTTCTTAAACATGTTTACACAAAGGTGCCACCAACTTGGCTGGTGGACTCAACTGTGTCCTGTGGTGGGTATGTATGTTAGAGCTGGATGGAAGCAGTTCTGTCTGGCATGGGGCAGTCCTTACCTTCGTATCAGAGAGGCCACCCCTGCAGCCTCCCCACTGTCAAAATCTGGACATGGACATTCAGTACTGCTCCATTGAGTGATTATGATTAATTATTATTATAATTAACTTACTATGAGCTCACATATATATAATATACCAGAATGAAACAGTAAGTTAGATAGGTTTCCTCAATTGTCATGAAGGGTTAGCTCAGGAACTTCATAACAATTTTTGACAATAATTAATCAGTCATGGCAGTCTGTGAATTGATTTACTCACTTAGTCTGACCTGGATTGCTTGACTAATCTGGATTTAGTTTGACCTAGGCTACCAGGTCTTGACATTGTCTTTAATTATCTTAGGACTTCCCATTGTCTGCTTTGAAAGTCTTCCTTTGTTAAAACCAGTCAAAACTTCTTTGTTATCTAGGTAAGAAAGTGTTTTATCTCCTACGTTTTCATACAGTGGTAGTGATTGAGTTGAAGAGCACTATAGATTCCATTATCCTGTTGTTTTTTAGATTTTTTTAAACCTATATTATTGTGTTAGCATATAGCTATCTCTACTGTCAGCTTTGTGTTTCTACATCAGTTTCCAAGAATTAGTCTTGTATATACACAGTCAATACTTTCTATTGTGAGTCATACAGTCATGCAATTTCAATTGTTTCCTTCAAAAATGGCAATATGTCTTTTAGGTTTCTGGTATGACAATTAGTCCAGAATTAGAAACTCTCAGCCGAAAATGTGAAGAGCAACTTGGAAACCATCCTGGTTTCAACCCCTAGGATGCTTCCTCCCACCTGTACCGGCTGAAAGAGCAGGGCAAGAGAGGAACAACCCTGATATGGCATCTAGAATAGCTCTATGCTCAGGGAGCAAGTAAATACAGAGTAAAGTAACCATTTTCCCACAACTGTGGAAGACAGCTACCCGAGCTGAGGCAAGGTGGAGTGGGAATCTCAGCAGTGAGATAAACAGGAGGGAGGGAAGTGTTTACTGCTGAAGGGGAATAGATGGACCATGTTCAGTTTCATTAGAACAGATATTTCCAGTCTCTGATGTAAACAGACACAATGCCAGCACTGAAGGGAAATAAAGTGGTCAGGTAGTCGGAGAACTTCTATGTTGTTTTCAAAACAGAATGGCAATTTAGATCATTCTATGATTCAGAAAGAAGACCTGGAATATATATTAGAATAGTGAGTCAATCCTATTTTAATATAGTTTTCCTCAGAGATTTCTAAGGATGAATTCAAAATGAGGCTATATTACATCCTCAGTGAACAAAAATCAGCTGTTCCATGTAGAAAGTGGTCCTCCACTTACTCGTTCCATTCTCTGCCCACACTGTCCCACCAGCACAATTTAAATGTCACTGAACTTTGTTAGTTCCAGGAAATATTTATTTTCTTCCAATGTTTAGAAAGCTAACTGGAATAAAATCTGTTTACTAAAGGTTCAATACCCCCATATCAACAACCACCAACAGGCAAAGCCTTCAAAGTACTCTTCAGGGCCCTTTGAAGTTTACATTCAAAGCACTGCAAGACAAAAGGTAACAGGAAAGAGAAGCAAAAACAACAGGTATAAAAAAATCAGTCCTTTTTCAAAAAATATCAGAGGAGAGGGAAAAGCACAAAATAAGCTTTCTTTTATCATAAAGTATTTCCATTTCCAACACATTTTTGTTACACTGAACAACATCTGTTACAGCTGATAGTGGACAACTACTGAAATTATGAGGGGTTTTTTTACGCTGCAAACAGAAGTTCTACTAAGGAAAGGAACACCAATTCGTACCTATAGAACGTGTCAAACTCCATTCTTACAACCACTTCTGAAGAGCTAAATCAACCCCACTTGTGCAGTATTTATTCTGTTTTACAGAACTCTACTGGATAGCAGGGTATGATAGACATATTTTGAAGGTTTTCAAACAGAGAAGTAGTTTTATTTGACAGTCAAACAGTCCTTCATACATAGGAATACATTTCCAACTCACTTTGTATTTTCTGTCAGTCTCCCATTGTCCTAGAAGGAGTAAAAACCAGCTCATTCTGCCTCTTCTTTGTCAGAAGCCAAATTCAGGTTATCCACTTTTTATGGAAAGCAGTAAGAATCATTTATTGACTTTGATCAGGCACTACAAGTCAGTGGGAAGCACCTGACTTTCTCCTGGAGGAAGCAAAGGAAAAAAGGAAGACCTGGGGAACTACAGACCAGTCAGCCTCATCTCTGTGCATGGTAAGATCATGGAGCAGATCCTCCTGGAAACTATGCTAAGGCACATAGAAAACAAGGAGGTGATTGGTGACAACCAACATGGTTTCACCAGAAGCAAATCGTGTCTGACAAATTTGGTGGCCTTCTGCAATGGGGTTGCAGTGTTTGTGGGTGAGGGCAGAGTAACCAATGTCATCTACCTGGACCTATGGAAAGTATTCTAAACTGTCCTGCACAACATCCTTGTCTCTAAATTATAGAGACACAGACTTGATGGATGGAGCACTTGGTGGATAAGGAATTGGCTGGATGGTCACACTCAAAGAGTTGTGGCCAACAGCTTGATTTCCAAGTGAAAACAGTGATGAGTGGCGTTCCTCAGGGGTCAGTATTGGGGCCAGTGCTCTTTAACATCTTTGTCAGCAACATGGATGGTGAGATTGAGTGCACTCTCAGCAAGTTTGCCAATGACACCAAGTGTCTCGGTTTGACGGATTGCAAAGCGGAGACAGAGTTTAGCTTTC
>VZRW01014032.1:399017-415650 GCA_013398125.1 Aegotheles bennettii
GAGACGTATCCTCATACAGGACAAAAGTCTCAAACCATGACACCAAGCCATGTGGTGCAGTCAACACACTAGAAGGAAGGGATGCCATCCAGAGGGACCTTGATATGTTTGAGAGGTGGGCCCATGCAAACCACATGAAGTTCAACACCGCCAAGTGCAAGGTCCTGTACCTGAGTTGGGGCAATCCTAAGCACAAATACAGACTGGGTGGAGAATGGATTGAGAACAGCCCTGAAGAGAAGGACTTGAGTGTGTTGGTTGATGAAAAACTCAACATGACCCAGCAATGTGCACTTGCAGCCCAGAAAGCAAACAGTATCCTGGACTGCATCAAAAGAAGTGTGACCAGCATGTCAAGGGAGGTGATTCTTCCCCTCTAGTCCACTCTCATGAGAACCTACCTGGAGTACTGTGTTCAGTTCTGAAGTCCACAACATAAGAAGGACATGGAGCTGTTGGAGCGAGTCCAAAGGAAGGCCACAAAGATGATCAGGGACCTGGAGCCTGTCTTATTTTTCAGCCATGCATTTGATTGAATTAGCCTACCAACTTGTCTCTTTGCTCTTCCAAAATGGCTTGTTATTGGTACTCAAAAACCTTCTATATTGTTAAATTTTTCAGAAAACATGTTCACTGGCTATATCCCAATCAAAATTAGTAAATAGCAATTGAGCAAACATTAACTGCAGTCACAGGCATTTATCGCACATAAAGTGTGTGCACAGATTCAACCTGGAAAAAATACAAGTGCTTGTATCTAAGGTTTGATCAGATTGTCCATTAACAAAAATTGCAGACAAACCAAATTATATAATCAGATCATTGCCTCTATCAAGCAGCAGTTCATATTCAACTTATACTCATACATTACAGCTTCAACTTTACATACACCTGAAATTCAAGCTAGTAATATTTTAGTCTTTACTCAGTTTTCCTTTACACCAGAGTACCATAAGTATCAAAATCAATACCAACATTTCTTTTTCTTTGCTTTTTCATATACAGCACCACAATGCCACTTACTTCTAAGCTGTCTTTCCTTTCAGAAATAAAGGAAATAATGGTTGCTATTTGAACTTTGAAAGGTTTAGCCACTTATTTTATAGTTGCTGTTTAGGACAATGAATTCAGAGCAGATGTGTACCTACGATGGTAAAAGCTGAAGGTTGATCACAGTTTCCTCTCTTGTCTATTTTAGGCATCCTATTCCCAAACCTTTTATTAATAAAACAAGAGGAAAAGAAAGATTTCATTTCACGAATAGAAAATGTGTTACTCAAAGTATTCAGAGCAGATTTCACAATAAAACAAAGGTTCACTAACAAGTAACACCAACCAACATTAAATGTTTCTTTACAGCATATGGTATGAGGGAGAAAAGGTATTTCTGTCTTTTTTTTTTTTTCTGGGGTGCTTAGTTTTGTTAACAGTGCTTCCTTTTTTTTTCTAGTAGCACACATACTAGGATCTATCAGCACTTCTAAAACATTAATGTTTTTTATTCTGGTGATTTGAATCATTTTGTTCTGCTCAGAAGCAAAAAAATGTCCTGAAGACCCAGGCATTGCAGGAAGGATAGAACTTAAAACTGAAGAATAGAAAAGGAATATTTGTGTCACACAGGAAAACCTCAAAAATGTGGGGAAAATTAAATCCTTTTTTTTCTAAGAGTATCTGTTCTGTGAGCTACCTTGGCAAGAAGCTCATTACCTTTTAAAAGACAGCAAGAGGCCAGAGGAAGCAGATGGGACAACAAGGAAGCAGCCTAGTCCCCTTTTTAGCACCTAAGAGCCCACACATTATCTGGCTGATGAGCTCATGGACTCACAACCTGATCAGAGTGTTTCCTTTTCTCTTTCCCATGTGCTCCTCACCTATCTAGTCCTCCAGATCAGATCCTGGTTCCAGCTGTGTTGATCTCTTCTACAGTTCCATTTTATCCCACCTAAATCAGCTGAATTTTTTTCTTATCTGTCCATAATATGAGCACTGAATTACATATTTGCAGATAGATTTCATACTTTCCCCAAAGACATTACTAGCTTCCCTAGGTATAAAGGGGACTATGAAAAATACATGCAAGCTTAGATAGCAAATGTGTTTGTTTATACTTGAGATGGGATGCAACTCAACATTATGTGTATCTCACAAATTAGTTGCTTAGTCCAAATAAATGATCTAAGATCCACCCATGGTCAATTAAAACAGGTAGGTTACCCTCTAGAGAAAGTCCTCTCTTAGATGTTGATCCAGAACGTGATGACCTGCTTCCCAGAGAATCCCCTGTGTTCTCTCACAGCAGAACAAGCACAGATTCCAGTTTGCAATGCAAGATGATTTTTGTATGTCTTACATGAAATCCTCAGTCATATCACTTGGCTTCACTTGCTGTGTTATTATATCAAGACACTAATCCTTTTATTTATTTAATCCTCCTCCTCACTGTACAACTTCTTCTGGATTACAAAATCACAGACAAGCATATACATCTCTGGGCTCTGCAATGAACATCACCAGGCACGAGGAAGAAAGAGACTATTATCTGCCTTTGAAACACCAGAGTGACTCTATGTCACAGCAATATAGTAAGCTTGACTATTACTTTCACTTACAAATGTAGAAAAGATTAGTATTTGAAAGAGAACTGTGAGTACCATGGTCATGAAAACATCTTGTAAAGGCACTTCTTTAGAATGACAGGGTTTTGTAGCAGGAAGGAAAGGAGAATACTATTTCAGAATTAAAATATTAGGAATCTGTTTAGTAAAAACATTTTAAGTATTTTTCAGAACATTCTCAGAAACCAAAAGAAGGGTGGTTGCATGCAGCCAGGAACACATTCAGTCTCAAGCACTTCATTATCATTCAAAGTACAGCTGAAATTTGGACTAAAATGGATTTGCTCAAAGCTGTTTAATCATGTTTTCAATCTCCTTAACTAGAAACAATTTGTACTCTGTGTGTAGGATACACAGTGCACATCCACAAGAAAAGAACAATCAGTGTATGCTTGCCTTCACCTGAGTAATGAATGAGGATACTCCTGCTTTCAGGGAGCTTTGGTGTACAGTTACAGGTAATAAAAAGCAGGTTCTTAAAAAAGTTTGTCCTCTTAGCCAAATAATTAGCTCCCCCTCAAATGATGTTTAGTTATGTTTCATATGAAGTGATTTGAAAAAGGATATCACAGTTTACTTACACGAAGTGGATCAATTTTTCCTCTAAGCTGTTTCTGTGCAGCCCCATCCATCCCAGTGAAGATCTTCGGTGTGGATAATAAAGTAGCTTTAGCCTAAATCATGTGTTTAGGAGCTGGGTTCATCCATAGAGACAAAGTCAGATGCGAAAAAAGTTCAGGGCATGCTTGCAGCATCTTTGGGTCAGAAGCCCTGAAGGGTGCCTCGGCCTGCAGAGGGGTGACAAGCTCTCTGGCCACACTGGGGACAAAATGAGCTGTGCCATAAAACCTAAGAGCTGCTGTCACTTGCACAAAGGTCATGCTCTGAGGTAGCTGAGCTTGGAAAGCCACTGCCTCTGGAGCCAGTTCAGGGAGGATTTACCAGTGAGCAAATAACTACCTGAACTCAGGGCCTTGCAGTGCGTCTCAGAGACACAACCACTACCAGTCAGATGGAGCAGGCAACTGAATTTCTGCCTATCAATAGAGAACTTGTGCCAGATTTGTGATTTTTGGCAGCTTTGGAAGGACATGCACTGCAACCAGTTTAAAATTATGGTGAATTCTCCTCATTGTCCTACACTGAGTGAACTGCCAAGAGGTGCCACCAAAGAGGTGCCATCCATGGCCACATGCTTCTGCATCTTCTTTTGCACTGACTATAAACTCTGTGGCAGCGTATGGGTACATGAGTCAGATCATTGACTTGACCAAACCAAAAACCAGGTCTACAGAGAAGTGCTTAGTTTTCAGTTGGACCAGCAGTCTGACCTGACCCACAGCCTCATTTCTGGGGCCAGCACAAAGAGGCAGGTGAGAACAGGATTGCTTTTTTAGCTGCAGTCATGGTTTACTTTCGCTTCAGTTTATGTCAAGACGAGGAAATCGTGGAGTCTGAGTGCTGCAAGACAATGTCTTGCCTGGCATAAAATCTGACAACATGAAGCTAACCTCTTGGCATTTTTAAGCACACTCAGACCTGCAGACTGGATCAATCTCAGCTCAGGGCACTTTGTGCTGTGACCATGATATTTTTCATCTGGTGCTAAGAGCCAGTTCTATTATATGGTCAAATCACAGACTCAATAAGCCAAATATGGCAGCAGTACCAGCTAGTGGTGTCAGATAGGAGGAAAATGCACATGCACATGAAGTCAGAGAATAGTTTGTACACTACATATAGATATGCCTTTGAGGCATCCAGGATGCAGTCACTTGAAGAGCAACGGTCTTTTTTTCATTGCTGTAAAACATTAGTTGTGGGAGTCTAAAATATCCCCTTCCTGACAATAAAATCAATTTACTGGTAATTCAACCCAGGATTCAAACTGACAGCCGCACAATTGTAAGTGATTATCTGAGCTACTGTTCATTAAAGACATGCTCAGAAGAAATGTGTATTGCCAATGATCAATAGATATGATAACAGAGTCGCATGCTGAGCTTCTGGTGGCAAAGTTCTTTGGTGCCTGTGTGGACTATTATCCACTCGTCCTGTAAACCCCTGAGCTGAAGCAACATATCTGTTAATTGAGCTGGGTCCCATTGTTAGTCCAAGCTCCACAAATGCTTACTTTCTCCCTTTAAATGTGGATTATTTTCCATTGATGAATGATTATTCTCAGCTGAATGGATTAGCTCAGTTTGGACACACAGGCTGGAACCCACCTAGAAGGAGGAGAGGCAGCAGGTGAGAAGTCCTGGGTGTTCCTCAGCTAGAGTGGGTCAGTGTTTTCACAGGACTGGTCCTTTTAGAAGTGGTTCAGAGATCAGGAAAAATGGCCCTTTTAGCTACCTGAGACACTGACATTTGTATTTTGCTCTATTATGATGGTTGTTTGTGCACCGCAAACAAGAAAAGCAATCTAGAAGTCATAAGGAAATATATCAGTCAAGTGACAAAAAAGGAGATAATATTTCTCAGTCTCATTTTTTACTTCTACTGAACACAGCTGTAGGGCAATCAAAAGTGAGGGTGAAAGGAAGATAATTGTAAGCTAAAATTGTAGCCTTTGAATATGTACTTTTAAAGACAGATATATAAATACATCAATTTGTAGAGTAACTTTACTCTTCACCTCATTCTTTATCATAATATCTATAAAATAAAATAAATTAAAAAACCCCCAACAAGTTAAGTTATATGTGTATGTGTCTTTCTAGATAGATAGAAGAAAATACATCTCTTAGGCCAGGAGATTGCAGGCTTTCTAAATAATGAGCTACCTGATCCAAAAACAAGAGAATTATATACTCTCTTGTAACTTCAAACTAAAAAACACATCTAAAACTAGCATGTATTTATGAGTGATTTTAGTGGAGTTATTTGTCCCCCTGGAAACAATTGAAAACCTTATCGATCTACATCTATCCTTTCTGCAAGCAATGAAGTTATAACCCGTGCAACCAGAATGCACCCTATATCTCACTGTGCTTTCTATTTCGTTTATTAACATCTTTCAAACTTTCTTTAATGTAGAGACTAGGGAATACCATGTATACTAAAATCAAATTATTTATGTGAGAAAGACTATTTTCACAGTGGAGTTATTTTTCTAATTTTTTAATCATTTCTTGTTCACTTAATTTCAGATGTTCTGGGTATCCCCAAAGGTTGTTTTTTGTCTTTATTTGAAAAAATTTACACAATAAATGAACGTTCTTATACTAATCAAGTTTTATTGATAATCCCTTTTTTTCCCTGGCTCTGTAAACTTTAATTGACTTTTCATAGTAAATGTCAAATAATGAAGATCTAACTAAATGTTGAGGATTTGAGGAATAGGAAAAAATCTGATTTTTCATTTTCTTTTTTTTTTTTTTTCATTACTTTTGGTTTTTGGAAAATTGTTTATGGTGGCTGTTAAAACATTTAATCTAAATAGGCTTCAGGTTTAATTACAGACTATACTAATCTAAAGGACGAGATCTAATGTGGTTGGAAAAAACGGCTTTAGAACCCTTTTTTTTCCAGGTGAATCAACACTTCCTTCCAGCTTGAGAGGCTGCAAATTCTCAGGTCTATGACAATTAGCTTATTGGGATGTCATCTTGAAAGAGTCATTTAACAAAAACTAGGACAAATTTGGAGTCAGGGTTTTTTTGTACATCTTACTGTAGAAAACCTTTCTGGATCAATTATTGATCAGAAATTCCCAGCTGAAGAGTCTGTGTATAGTTTTGGTTTGGCCCCAGAGATGTCAGAATGCACATGTTCCTTCCAAGATGAGTACCAATCTTCTACCCCTCTTTTGTCTACCTCTGTGTTCCCCTAGGTTACCAAGATGTTGGCTGTGGTTGTGGTCCTGTTTGCATTTCTGTGGATGCCTTACCGCACGCTGGTGGTGGTCAATTCCTTTCTCTCCAGTCCTTTCCAAGAAAACTGGTTCTTGCTATTTTGCAGAATCTGTATTTATTTAAATAGTGCCATCAATCCTGTAATTTACAACCTCATGTCCCAGAAATTTAGAGCAGCCTTCAGGAAACTCTGCAACTGCCAGCAGAAACAGGACAAGAAACCGGCTAACTACAGTGTGGCCCTAAACTATAATGTCATCAAAGAGTCTGATCACTTCAGCACTGAACTAGAAGATATTACCGTCACCAATATCTATCTGTCCTCTGCAAAATTGTCCCTTGGTGATACGTGTTTGTCATCTGAGGTAACAGTTAATACATTTTAATGTTTGGTGTGTAGTCCTCATGAACAAGAGCATGCCCACCTGCATGGGGCTGTGATGGGATATCTTTCAGCTGGGGTAGCGCAGCAAAGGCCCAGGGAAGGCTGGCAGTGATAGATGATGCATCACCAAAAAGAGCAAAGTCACTGCATGGTGGGGAGGGACAACTGCCTGGCTATGGAAAATGGTGTTCTCAGAGTGCCTTGTGCCCAACATGATGTGACTGGAAGAAGCTGGGGTATGGGGAGATGCAGAGAAATATGTTTGTTAAGCCTTATTCCCTGAGGAGTAGAGGACAGTGGTGGAGCATCAGAGAGTGGTGTTCGAGCACGGTGCCTCACGTATGCGTCTGGCAGGAGGGTAGTCATTGGTGTCTGAGCTCAGTGATTCCTCCTGGGTCATGCTCTGCATGCCTGCGGAAGGTCAATGAGGCATTTTCTTGTGCTTCACCCCCTGCCTCACACTTGGGGTTAGCCAGCCTAGTGCCACCATGCAGCTAAATGGTAAGAAGACACTGATCTCCCCCACACCAGCACTCTAGTCCTGACACTGCTGAAAGCCATCTCCATTTCCATGCTACCTGCACTATCCCCATATGTGGCACAACTTTCTAACTCAGCTGCCTTCTACTTGATGATGCACATTATTCTTCTCACAATGCTTTTTTACACATACAATACTAACTAGATGCTGTTCATAAGCCTATATAGCTTAGATCTTACAATATAGATGATCCACAGAGAAACTTATTTTTTCATTTCCTTTTGCAGATTATATGAAAATGAAAAATATTTCTTTCTCAGTTTGCTTCTTCTCTCCTAACTTTCAAGCCAGAAGCCCACCTTGTTCTGAATATGCAGTCACATAAAACCTTTGGATACTCTGTTCCCACCAACCTTTATGAACTGTAAAAGCCATTTCTGCTCACAGAGTTGCAGGAGTTAATAACAATCTACACACCTGTCTGCATCCTACAAGAAAAAGCAGCCTCTGGGAGAGTGAAAAGAATATACTACAGAGTCTAACAGAGCACTTAACACAACATAACTTTAAGAAGGTGAGCTGGCTTCAGTGGAATACCCAAGTCCTACGTCTCATGTATTGGTCGAAGAGTGGTCTGTGCTAGGCTGACCAGGATGTCTCCTTGGACACAGAGGCGGAGAGTGGATAATGCTCCCAGTGAAGGTGAGAGGTGAGGAGAAGAAATGTCCTCCTGTGTGGTTGCTGCGTGTCCCGAGAGAGCTCACACAGCCCCGGGCAGCGCCAGCGGGGCACAGCGGGTCCCACAGCGGCCAGAACTGCTGTCAATTGCAGTAATTACCCGGCATTGACTCCCTCATCCCACAGCAGTGCAAATCTAATTGCAGGCATCATAACACGCTTCAATAAGCAGATACCTGATGGCAAAGAGCACGAAGAGCACGAAATCTTTTTTTTTCTTTCTTTCTTTTTTTTTTTTTTTTTTTTTTTCTTTAAACATNACAGCTTGGAGTAGGAAGACTATTCAATGAACTCACAGCAGGAAATAAACACATCTGAAAGTCAGTAGAAAGCTTTAAAAAAATCTTTATTTTTTTCAGCAAGCTAGTTTATAGACATACCACTTTAAATGTAAGTTTCAGCTAATACTGAATCCTGTCTAAATTTGACATGTATTGGACAGGATTTTACTAGTTAATTTTATCTTGGTTCAATAGTAGTTGTGTCTCAAACAGCTACAGGGGATTTATAGCTTCAATATAGAGAATGCCTAGGGAAGAGAGGAAAATTCAATGAAAAATGTTTCTTTTTTCATTTTGCATCTCAAAGGTTATCCATTAGACATACTTCAGGACATAGAAAAGTGTTTGAAAGATAGATTGGCTGTATATTTAGCTAGAAAGAGAAAATAGCATGAAAGAATCACTACCTTTTCTTAATTTCTCTAGTTCATTGTAATATTCCCTTTACATTATGAGCTTTAGCACTGATTTTGACAATCTGAAGCCAGAGATAAAAATTTATACTATAGAAGATCAATCTCATCCTGCTTGCTCTGGCTGCCGCTGAGGTTACCAGTGTCCATGGCTCATCCCCATTCCCTGCCAGAAGTCCCCATGGCTTCTCATTAACCAGCATAGCAGCCAGTGGAAAGCAGCTTGGGGCCACGATCTCCCAAGTCATCTGCAGTCAAAACTCAGTGTAACATTTTGACTTTGCTGTAGATCAGCTCCTGTTCTTGCTAGAATTGTATTTTCTCATTCCTGTGCAGCAGTAACAGAAACTCGGGAAGATGCATGCATATTCTTGTTTGCTATGAACATTTTTCACAGCTTTTGTACATGACATTTAAAAGCTATAAAAAACCTAACTGTTATAGTAAAAATCCTATCTAGTGTGGGATAAATAGGTAGCCTCACTAGCACTGTAAGTCTTTGCTATCCAGTTTTTCTCTGCATATACAGCCACTTCCCCAATTCAAACCACTTCCATTTACATTCAGCACTATCTGCAAACTTAAAGACAACTAAAAATACCCCCATAGCTCTTAAATTTCAATATGAACCCATGTCCACTGCATCCAAAAGCCTCCATTTGACATTGGATGGCAAGGAGGAAGGGAACAGTCTGTATCCTGCTCCTTCTCTGTCCTTGCTTTAATATCTCTTTTAACCTTGCCGAGTTCCGCAGGTACTTTCTAGCTTGGCAGAATGATGGCAGGGCATGGAAGGGACCAGCAGCAGGACATATCTAACCAGCAGTACAGGCATGACAAGCTTACTCCAGAAAGCCCTTTCTCTCTTATTGCCATCAGCACTTGCCTTTTTATTTTGGCAAGCAGAGGGAGCGAGACCATGGGGCTATCCTGATTCTTGTGACTTTTACCTCAAGAATGATGTGGAGTCAGCGTTAACATCAGGCAGTACAGCATGCCAGAGGCAGGCTGTATGCTGGAGACTCTCCTCTGAGCCACACGAGCTGGCAGAGCTTTGGCTGGAGCACAGCCATGAGCTGAACCCACAACAGCTGTCTTGCAGTGTTTTCTAAATCTTCTGCTTTGGGGACCACACAACTGGAAGGGGGAATTCCGGACTCTTTGCTGCTTTTAAAATACTAAGCAAAAAATTAAAATGACAGAGTAAGTCACATGGCAGCCAAGCTGGCAAAGCTGGCCAAGGTTCAGTTGTCAAAAGAGAAGAATACCAATGTTATTCTAAAGGGAACAATCATATCTCATAAATACAAATGTGTCACTATATAGAAATGACATACACTCTGAACAAACCTTTCCTTTGTAGAGCTTGATGTGAAATGCCAGTTCCGTGGAATTTTATTGCTCATGCTTGCTTAAAGCTGCAGTTTGCCACCATAAGAGGAAGTCAAGAAGAGGTACCACAACCTGTATAGCAGTTCCTCCAAAGCAAATGTAAAGCCACAGTAAAATGAAATTATCTGGAAAATCTCACACGGGCATTTACATTTACTTAGCCAAGAGACATATCCAATGTAAAGGCAAGTTCCTGTATCTGACTAAGCAAAGCCTTTATGTGTAGTCACCCAGCACCACTCACACCTGATCAAAGTGGATCCCTGGGTTGATTTTGGGGGGAGAGGGTACAGAGGCGGCTGCTGGTGGAGCTGGCACGTGGAAATCTTTCACTCTTCAAATGCTGTTACCAGTTACACGTCTATCCAGTGCTCTCAAATCAGCAGCTGCTCTGTAGACTTTCCAAAGAAGTGCCAGAACTAGGTTCTTTTCTTACTTATAAAGCCAGCAAACCACCAGGACAAGCAGCAGGCAAAGAGAATACATGCCACAGAAAGCTGGTTATGTTGTTAGGAGCACATCTGGCTGGGCTAAGTATTCATGTAATAACAGTAACACAAACTTACGCTTTTATCTTGACCCTTTTCAGAGTAGAGACCGAACTATGAGTCTATATGACTCTTATAGGCTGACAATATCAGAAGTAAACTCTCCTTTTTTTGCCTTTTTGCTCAAAAAATAACTTTCTGCTTTCTGAACCTCAGTCTCCATAGCTCTTTTTTTTTTTCAGCTGCTCTGGTGAGGTATTTAAGCTCATATTCTAATGAGGTTTCATCAAGGGCTAAACTCTACGTAGTTGGTTTTGTATGCACCATCACTTGGAATAAGAAGTAAAAAGGAATTATTTCATGATGCTCTTTATTTGCGCAAACAGAAATTATTATGCATTTAAAATTGTGTGCACAAATGCAATATCTGAAATTGCTGATTTAAGTTAAGGTGTGATTTTAACTCATAATGTGCTGTGACTATGTCTTTATAGATGTTATTCATTAAATCTGTGCAAATTTTGTACTGATTCCTACATCTAACTCTATGAAACTTTGCTAGATACCTTGCAAATGTGATTTTAGATCTATTTCTGTGTTTGCTCTTCTGTTTACAACAGCAAACAACCTTTTTTCCTGTACCTGGATATTGTAGATTAGATAAGTGGTCATGTATTTATTTAAAAATTTGTGTGATTTTAAGTTTATTAATAATATAGCAAATTTTTTTGCTAGAAGTGACAGTGACTGGATGTCAACTACTGACTGTAGTAACGTATTTGTCTTTATATGTTTATTTTGTGAATAACAAATTCCTTTGCAACATTTAGTTTGAAATAATTGTCTGATTGATAACAATATTGAAATCTATGTCTATATTCCCATTTAATAGCTTTGATGTAAGAGATTGTATTTTTATTGCATTTTTATTTGGAACTTTAATCAGCATGTAACAGAAGAGATGCTGCTGTAGCATCTGGCTTTTGGAGCTACATTGATTGCCATGGGAAATACTGAGATGTTGGAAGCTTCAATGATGGTAAATTATGCAGCTGAGAAAGATTAGGTGGATTTAAAACACACTTCGGTTCAAATTAGTGCATCACTTCTTGGAGGTCAGAGTTAAGGACATATGAAAGTAGCTCCTATGTATTGTGAAGGGGGTTATGACACTCCTGTGGAAATGAATGGCAAGAGTCAAATGATAAAGCTCTCACTAGCTTCCCTTCAAAAATAATTATCCGATATACTTGACTGATCCTACTTCAGGAGCTGCTGTTGTAGCTCCCTACTACACAGTGAATGCTCGGATCAGCCACTTAGCCTTTGGAAGACAAATATTTCTTCATTGTTTTTTAAAAATCTATTCTAAAAAAACCCCTTAGATCTGAGCATTGTCACAATGGGAAAATCCTATTATTTCAAGACTGTGAAAAGCTAAATAGTTCTTTCAACAATGCTGCATATGCTTATTTATTTCTCCACTATTGTATGAATTCTGCTCTGTACAGTTATTTGTTACAAATTGCAGTTAAATTTAAAAATGACCTTTCAGTGTTTTGTTATCTCTTCTTCAGACATAACTGTTTCTTTGATGTTTTGTTCTATTCAATGAGAGTTTGTTTTCTCCTGATTCTTTCATTTATTACTGGGATACAGTGCTACAGCAAACACCAGTGAATTGATTCAGCTGAAGTGAATGAGACTCCATAATTCCTTAATCTGGGAGCTGAATCCTGGAAATTTGAATTGACACAAACCTTTCAAGAGGAGCTGGTTTAGAGGAATTCCTTTTTCACCTACCCAGAGTAATTCTGATCTCATTTTGTCACTGCATGTGGTTTATAAATTTGTTTATTAATATGATTGTGAAATTGTTCAGAGAAATGTACTGCTGATGAATGTAGGCCTTCTAAAAATGAAGAACATGTTTTGTTCAAAAGAAGCATTTTGTAATTCTTTAATGCATGCCACTGTGGAGATTAATTTGTGATGGATTTCTGTTGCTACTCTAATAAAATATTGAGCAAGATAATTATACTGCAACTTTAATTTTTTAAAACCACTTGGATACATACATACCTTTTACTTTGTTGTCCTTGGCAATGAATAGATAATGTAACGTCATCTGTTGGGGAATAAGCATCCAAAAAATGAGCATCCAAAGAAAGCAAGTTTTGTTTTCTGAAGGAAGAGCAGTTTGTCAGCAGTCTAGCAACAAGAAATATTGCTATTATTGCTTGTTTCTGCTACAAGGATAATTTATGCATTTTGCATTGGACAGCACTAAACAAAATTAAAAAAAGAAGAAGGAAAAAAATCATCTTGATAGTAGAGGCAGAGACCAGAAGCCACTATGCTGCTTGGTCCTCAAAATCAACTTAGTTGATTCCTCTACTTGATGAGTACTGTCTTGTTTTTCTGGTGATGTCAGCCACTTGCACTTGGACCCAGCCTCAAGAGGAAGTACTTGATCGGCTCTGATTTTCCTCCAGGTAATGCATAAGAAACTCACTCTCCTGAGGAGCAAGGATTCTAGGCTAAAGCCAAACGCATGACTCTTGGGTAAATGCTCTATCACTAGTACTAAAGAGAGATGGCTCATTCTTCAGACCTTGCTGAATTTTGTTAATCCCAGGTAGTAGGTTTCTTAACCTTTTCACTTGGTACCTAACCAACATGGAGAAAAATGACTCCATGCATTAGTACATGGTGGGGGTTGACCTGCTGGAGAGTAGCTTTGCAGATAGGAGGCACTATGGATCCTGGTGGACAAGCTGACCATGAGGCAGATATGAGTCCTTGCAGCAAAGGTCATGGGCTACACTAGACAGAACTTTACACTAGACAGAACTTTGACGGTCCGCAGAGATCATGAAGAGACTGAAGTATCTGACATATGAGGAGAGGCTATGAGAGCTGGGATTGTTCAAAGTGGAGAAGAGCAGGCTCAGGGGCATCTTACCAGTGTGTATAAATACTTGATGGGTGAGAAGCTTGGCCCAGATTCTTCTCAGTGGTTCTCAGTGATGGGTCAAGAGGCAATGGGCCCAAATTGAAATACAGCATATTCCACTTAAAACTTAGCAAAAGAAATTTTACTGTGAGGGTGGTCAAACCTGGAGCAGATTTCCCACAAAGGTTGCCAAGTCAAGCTTAATTCCCTAGAAACTTTACTCCTTGAGCTTTCCCTGTCAGCTCTAGATCATATCAACTGTCTATTTGCCTCCATTCAAATGAACTTTATTTGGTGAAGATGTGTAATTGTCCTATTCCTCTGCAGTATATTGCATTTCTCTCTCTTCTATTGCAAATGCAAGAAGTAATTTTTCTAATTGTTTTGAGACTTTTTGTGGAATTTTCCATACCTGCACTTTCATTGATGATTTGATTTAAAGAGCTAAATAGGGAGGAAAAAGGCATTTAGTACATTTTGTTAGCATTGAAGGGTAATGATTTGTGCTACTTCAGAAGAATCAAGTTCCTATTTGTTACCATGTCTGCACATAAATCTATGAAACATTTTTTTTCTGAGAGCTGCTTCTGTTTGATTTCAGTATTAGATGTTGCCACGATTTTGAGTAAGAGGGAAATATCAAAATATTTGATATCATAGCTTGCTTTTGTATTGTGTTGTGTCAAAAGAACATGTCTACATGTTTCTGAGACTTCTAAGAAGTCCTTGAGATGGACTCTTCTGGGTAGGGGAATAACACCTTAGAGGGAATCTTCCCTCATGCTAAAAACAAGTGCTTGAAAAGATAAAGAACTAGTGAATGACTGACTGTAGTGCACTGCTTGCCAACATGCCATGGTGAAGTGTTGTAAGGAAACAGGATTGATGACACACACACTCTTGTCAGACTGTAGCTACAGAGGTTCATGATATTAAAGTTCTTACTGCTTGCACAAATGTTGGGAAGCTAAAAACACCAGCACTGAAGACTCTGAGGCCAGTGGTATTGCTCCCAAATCTTCCAAAATAGAAAGCACTGTTACCAAGGCTTATTTGCATTTGTCATATTATCTCTTTTCAAATTTGCAATTATTGCACAGATTTGTATGAACATGGTGGGGTTTTTGAGCTCTCGGTTTAAAGCCAGTATTCAAGAAAGAGAAAGAAATTGAATCCTTGTTTAGAATGTGAAAAAAAATCTCATGAGGGATAATCAGACAGATCTTAACAGACTGATGACAGACCAGATAGCCAGCTAGATTTTGTCATGAAAATAAAAGCACATGGAGTGAGAAATGGACTTCTAGAAAAAAAAGGAAAATAAATAAATAAACAAACAAACAAATTAAAAATAATAATAAAAAACAAATTAACAAAAAAACCCAAAACAAACAAACAAACAAAAAAAACCCCAAACCACAAATAAGCCACAACAGCTTTAAGAAAATGGATGTGCTTACAGAAACTATCTGCTGGCTATATGTTAGTATTAATTGTTTGATGAGTCTCAGCTGAAGAAAAAATGTTGGTAAGATCTTTCAGAGCTTATGGATTGTGCAAGAAGCTGAAGAGATTTCAATAAACTTGAAATCTCTTTCAAGAAAGTGGCACAGGTGCAAGAATGCAGCTTCAAGTCAACAAGACCATGCTGGGGAAAACCTTCAATAGCCCCATCACCAAGTTGTGCCTCATTAAATACTTGGTTGAAAGAAAACCCCAAATACTATAATGACCCCTTCCCAAACAGGTATAGAAATAAAATTTTAAATACTTATATATATACTGTAGGCAAGTCCCTTCTGCCACCTCAAGGGCATTGATATGACTTTCTCAAATTATCTGAGAAGGCTGGTATATTTTTTCAGACCAGTGGAATCAATGAACATGGATGGACTTGTAAACAATTCAGAGATGTGAGAACTGTAAATCTGCTCTAACCAAACTTACCTGGTGAATAAGACTGCAGTGAGAAAAACAGTTTCAGTGAAGGTCTGAATGAGGAGCCACACATGGCTTGACATGTTAAACTGGGGTGTCACTTCTGAGCAAATGTAGAGGCCCAGAAGTATGGTTTAGTAGTGATGTAGGTAGGCAGTTGGACTGGACGATCCTGAAGGTCTCTTCCAACCTTGATGATTCTATATTAGACTGGGGTGGCAGTTATGGACAAATGTAGAGACCCAAAAGTAAACTACACACTACCATAACCAATTTCTTTAGATTGACTGTAAAGATTAATTGAATCCTTAATACATTATATATGCCCTGTATAGCTGCTGGTGCACCATGGTAGGTTGACCTGAGCCAGCAGCTAAGCCCCCACAGAGCTACTCACTCACTCCCCGCCACAGCACCAGCAGGATGGGGGAGAATATGAAGAGCAAAAGCAAGGAAACTTTCAGGTTGAGATAAAGGTGATTTAATAGGTGAAGGAAAGATGTGGAAACAAAAAGCAATGAAAAGGCAGTCACTCTCCACCTCCCACAAGCAGACTGATGCCCAGTCAGTCTCCAAGCAACAGCCACCTTGGAAGTCAAAAACCTCAACCTCTTCTCTACCATTCATCTTTATTGCTGATCATGACATGATATGGTATGGGATATCCCTTTGGAGAATTTGGATCAGCTGTGCCCCCTCTCAAACACTTGCCCACACCTGGCCTACTTGCTATGGGGACAGAGCTGGAAGAAGATAAAGCCTCAGTGCTGTGGGAGCACTGCTCAGCAACAGTCAAACTACCAGTGTGTTATTATCAATTAAAACAGAGTTGTACCAAATACAAATTAAAACAACACTTCCAGCCTCTTGCCCGTTTTCCCAGGCTCATCTTCCCTCCTTCATCCCACCCTCTCTGAACAGCATAGGGGGATGGGGACTGGGGGTTGTGGTCAGTCCATAACTGGTCTCTGCTTATGCTGTTCCCCTGCTTCAGGATGGGGTCCCTCCTGAGGCATAGGGTTCTTCACAAACTACTCCAGCGTGAGTCCTTCCCACAGGCCCTCAGGATATATCTGTGTGGTCTCT
>VZRW01014032.1:418442-439642 GCA_013398125.1 Aegotheles bennettii
CCATCTCCCTCAGCCTTTCCTCATAAGGGAGATGTTCCACTCCCTTAATCATCTTTGTGGCTCTGCACTGGACTCTCTCATTATTAGCACTCTCTCTTATTAACACTGTTTTAGCCACAAATGAAAGACACACCACCATATGGCATGCTATGGAGAAGGTTAATGCCATTCCAGTCAGACCAAGTTCATACAGTAAAATAGGTATTTCTTAATAACATCTAATATATTAAGAATTTATTTTGGTAAGAGGGCATGTTTAGTGCTATGATACAAAACCAGATTCAGCACCAGATGAGAGTGCACCCTCAGCAAGTTTGCAGACAACACCAAGCTGAATGGTGTGGTAGACACACTGGAGGGAAGGGATTCCATCCAGAAGGACCTGGACACACTCGAAAAGTGGGCCTATGTGAACCTCATGAGGTTCAACAAGGCCAAGTGCAAGGTCCTGCACCTGGGTCGGGGCAACCTCTGGTATTGATACAGGCTGAGGGATGGAGTGGATTGAGAGTAGCTCTGTGGAGAAGGATTTGGGGGTACTGGTGAATGAAAAGATCAGTGTGATCCAGTAATGCACACTCACAGCCCAGAAGGACAACCATATCCTGGGCAGCATCAAAAGGAGTGTGACCAGCAGGACAAGGGAGGTGATTCTGCCTCTCCAGTCTGCTCTGAAGAGACTCCACTTGCGATACTGCATCCAGCTCTGGAGTTCTCAACACAGGGAAGGCACAAACCTGATGTAGCAGGTCCAGAGGAAGGACACAAAAATGATCAGAGGAATGGAACACCTCTTATATGAAGAGCGGCTGAGAGAGTTGGGGTTGTTCAGCCTGGAGAAGAGAAGGCTCCAGGGAGACCTCATTGCAGCATTTCAATACTTAAAGTGAGCTTATAAAAAGATGGGGAGAAGCTTTTTAGCAGGTCTGTTGCAAAAAGACAAGGGGCAATGGCTTTAAACTGAAAGAGGATAGGTTTAGGCTAGATATGAGAAAGAAACTTTTACAATGAGGGTTNAAACCTGATGTAGCAGGTCCAGAGGAAGGACACAAAAATGATCAGAGGAATGGAACGCCTCTTATATGAAGAGCGGCTGAGAGAGTTGGGGTTGTTCAGCCTGGAGAAGAGAAGGCTCCAGGGAGACCTCATTGCAGCATTTCAATACTTAAAGTGAGCTTATAAAAAGATGGGGAGAAGCTTTTTAGCAGGTCTGTTGCAAAAAGACAAGGGGCAATGGCTTTAAACTGAAAGAGGATAGGTTTATACTAGATATGAGAAAGAAACTTTTACAATGAGGGTTGGGGAACGGGTTGCCTAGAGAGGTGGTAGGTGCCCCATTGCTGGAAACATTGAAGGTCAGGTTGGATAGGACTCTGAGCAACGTGATCTAGTTGAAGCTGTCCCTGCTCAATGCAGGAGGGTTGGACTAGATGACCTTTAAAGTTCCCTTCCAACCCAAACTATTTTATGATTCTAGGACTTTGGGCAAATTCTGCTATGAAGTGTAGTGAAGACAAGACAAACAACTTTGATTTATAGATTGTTTAGAAGTTTATTTTATGAACCAGCTACATTCCAAATTCAAACTGTTTTGATTGACCTGATGTGAAATCATATAGTATCTTTCTTCATTAGAGGAAGACAATTTCTAGGTAGGCATCCAACAAAGTTAGTGGTTAATAATTCATAGCAAAATTGGATTAAATCTGAAATTGCAATAAGCAGCCCAATCAGTACTGTTGTACTGTACTGGGAGATCAAAGCACTGGAAAAATGAAGCCATTGGGAAATTTATTTTCCAGCAAAATTTTACATAGGATAAAGTAAAGTTCACAAAATAATTAATTATGCAGACCTTTGGAGGCAATTCCCCTGTAAACTTTGATCCAGCAGAGCCACCAATACCTGTTGAAGATTCAAACTAGCTTGTCCATCATGGTTGTCACCTGGTGACCGCACAGACATGCAAGCACATCCTGGTCTCAGATGAGTGTGCTGAGCTGCTGCTAGGGCGGGAGTGCTCAGTGGTGTGGGGCAGGGCACCAGTGTTCAGCACAGGACTGACCCCAGACAAGTTCCCAAGGGCCTCAGCATCCTTCAGCCACATGTGGCCCCAAATCCTAGCCTGTATTTCGATGAGTTTCTTTCCTGAAATAAACGTGCTTGAACTCACCATCAGATGTGGTTTCCAAAAGCAATACTGGGATATAATACAACACCAAGCACTCTAACACTCTATAGAAATGCACTAGGGCAGCACTGACCTACACAGATTAAACCTGCCTGATGGAGATTTTGTCTTTTGCACAGAGCTCAGTCTTCCCCTGCCCAGTGAGTTCTCAGGCTTATGCTGGCATTTGGAGTATCTTTCCAAGCTTGATTTCAGCAGGGAAAAATTAAAGGAAGGCAAAGGTGCATCTGTGCTGGCAGATCTGTACCCCAAGTGCATGATATTCCACCAGACAGTGAGTTACTTCTGCTCTGCACACGTTTCTGATCCAAAAGAGGTCTGCCAAGGCCAAAGCAAGGGGCAAACAGACAGAATGTAAGAAACAACAGAAAATAACAATCTCATATTATAAATTTCTATTGAGTGCAGAGTAGGTGAGAATGCAGGGTAGGTGAATGTTCCTACTCATTGTTAACAACCATTTATATCCTATAGCTTGGATATATCCAAATAGGGAATCATAAAATAAGATCATAATAAGAACTTTTCACTTAACTTATTGCTTCCAATAAAAAAGTACAGAAAAAAGGTAGAGTCTAAAATAAGTGACATCAATCTTACAAGGATCATTTGTAAGGTGAGAGATCTCCCCTTCTATGACGGGCATACCCTGAGTTTATATCAATTTCAGAACAAAATGATGCAGATCTCCTGCCAGCTCCACAGAGGAAAGAGGTCCTGTAACAATGAAACAAATCTCTTTCATCCACAAACAGGCTTTTCTTTCAAGTTCTGGACAATAATTATATGAAAGAAAATAAATAATATAACATAAATAAATAACATGAGACAGCTTCCAGTGTCTGGAGGAACTGCAGGCAGCAATTCAGAAAAAACAGGTCTGTCTCATATGCCACTGATTTATATTTGAAGTACAGTAAAGCACATTTAGAAGGAAATTATGGAAAGATTTATGGTTTCTTGAAAGGCAGATCGTCAGTGAGTTATTCAGGACATAAGATGCATGTTTAGAAATGAAATAGAAAAAAAATAGCTCTGTTGTACAGAAGCCTCTTCAAAAAATGACTTTTTATAATGTCAACATGAAATCTTTAGTGCTGGAGCCTGCTCTGTTTATGCAGAATAATAATTATAAGAGCAAGCAACACTGTGAGAGGATAAAATGGGTGTGTGGAAGAGGCAGATGCTGATATCTCTACTGCAGTGAGAATGGGTTAGTCTAATTTTTTAGAGGTTGTACATCAAAGAAACTTAAAAAGTTGTTACCGTTTCACAAAATCTTGAAAGAGACTGCTGTGTCTGATGTACTAAAGATAAGGGAGCATGGAGTGAGCTCAGATAGTAAGATTGTTTTTTTCTAAATTACAGACTCTAGTTTCATTTCCCCAGTAGTATGACATTCTGGAGTGTCAGACTGAAGTTCAGTAGGATACTTCTTATTTTGACTTCTTAAATTTAATAATTCGGTGTTAAGGAAAACTCTTCTGCAGGTGATAATTGCATGCAGTGAATAGTGAATTAAGCAGCAGCTCGGCACGGGCACTGCTCTGCCGCCATCAACTCCATTAAACTGTTGTACAGCCTCTGGAGCAGGCCTAGCCCCATGGCAACTAACACACTTGCAGGCAAAGGGCAGGAGTGAGCCTGGCCTGGCAATGTTCCCAGTAAGCTCTTTCGGTGTTGCCACCCTCTTTGCAAAGGTAAGAGAATTCATACAGTATGGACATGGACCATGCAGTGCCTGTTTGGTCTGAAGCTAGCAAACAGATGGTGGTCTGGTTTGAGTGTTAGAATAGGCACAGCCACTCTACCTGATGGGAGCTAAATTACTTCACTATCTTTTATTTATGACTCTTCTCCAAAGGTAGTAATTCACCTTTCTACCCAATCTCCATAATGAAGCTAAATTCATAGGAGTGGTTCTCTGCCCCCAGTGTGGTCCTTCACATCCATATCTGAAATTTGACTTCAGTACTAGGAAGTTTGTCTGCTTTCTTGAGTGATAGTAGATAGACTAATAAAAGATATTACTTCCCCCTAAAAATTACCATTCTGCTATTATAAACAAGAAAATAATAATACACTTTATGATAACATGGATACTTTTCATAGAATAAATGTTTTATACAGTTTCCAGATTGTGCTGTTCACCAGAAGCTAATAAAAGGACAAGAGAAATAAGTAGTACAATGCAAAGGAAGACCAACTGAATATGGTAAAAAAAACTCTGTAGAAGGGGTATATGCCATCTAATTATGCCAGCAACAAATTACAACTTTGTAAGATTTCAAGTTTGTGCTGAAGTGCTATCAAAATTCTTCCTACCACCAAATACATCAAACACAAGCATATGCTTGGTGGCCTCTATGTGCTTACAGGCCTTGCAGAACAGCATTGGTTAAAAAATTAGAAATTTCTTGTTAAATAAGAAATATATATAAACACTCTTATTTCAGTGAGATGAATCCCCTTCCCTTTGCACCCTCTAGGTCAAGCTCCCAATGCCAGTTGCTGCCTCCAACACAAAAAGCCTACCACTGGCATCCTGTTTTCTGCCAAGGAAACCACAGCACACCTCCATCCTGACCATGCACATCAGCTCTCGAGACATGACCTCTGCCTGAGTTCCCTCACTGCACAGCAGGGCATCACCACTGCCTACATGGAGACAATGCCTTTGCAGAGAATGTGTCCCCCTTCCTCCCACCCCCCATGCATGTTGCCATGAGTATGCTGCAGTCTACCTGGATGAAAAAAAGAGTTGTGATGCTACCAGAAATGGTAGCACCATTCATCAGATGCCTACAGCAAACAATAGGTAAACTCTGTTTTTTGTTAAAATGTGAGACTAAATCTGGAACCCCAGTAATAAGACATTGCAGACTTTTCAAGCCTGAAAGGATCTTAGTCCTAAACACTTACCTCATTCTGGGAACCACTGTCACAGTAAGAGAAGATGCTGGGATGAATTATTTGTTCCCACTTATTGAGAGCTGTCAGAATTCAGATTTTCCTGACTATGGTTTTAGCAAAGAAGCTGGACTTCTGACAGTATTTCAGAAATCTAAGCTCTAAGACTGTGCCAGAAGCAGCAAGTCTACATGAACATATTAGATACACAGTGGAGGATAAAAGACTGCATCAAAAATTATCTCAAATGGGAAATAAGTCCTTTTAATTCCTTCACTGAAGTGATATCCCTCAGTAAGCCCAAGTGATTAGACTGGATATGTAGGAGAACTGCCATCAGCAAGGTAGCTAAATGCAAATTTACAACGTGTATCTTGTAAGGCTAACCAGTAAAAGCTGCATTTATTAATAGTGGGTTTAATCCACATATATTGACATGCAAGAGAAATGAACAACAGGTAACCTCAGAGCTCTGCAGCAGGGATTCGATCTCCAGACTTCTGAGCAAAGGTGTTTTTTTCTTTAGTTTGTTGGGAGAAGGATATTTTTTTATTATTATTTTTTCCCCAGAGGATGCTGTCTAATGATCCTTTCTCTTTTGCTCTAGGCCATTTATTAACCCCTAACTGTGCTGTTCAAGCTGCAAATCCCATTTGATAGTTTGGGTCTGGGAGGGAGTTGGAGTTTGATTTCTGACTTGGGTTGGTTTTCTCAGTTGACTAAAATAAAATAGTGAAACTTTTACGCACATGAAAACTAGTACAAGTCCCCACTAGCCAAGTGTCCCTTCTGCTCTCCAGGACATCACACCCTTGTGAAACTGTTGTTTTAAGGGACTGACTTTGTACAAGGCTTACATGTGGCAGGTAGGTGTCTCTTGTAAATCGTATGCCTCATTTTCATGAAAGATAATTACCTTCTTGGTTTTGGCATCAGTAAGGACATCAGTCTAGCTACCCCTGCTGCTCATTTTTGCCAGCTAGCAAGTCTGTAAAAGAGAAACAACTATTGTGGAAGAAAGGGAGGAATTTTCTCTCATTACATTACATTATGAACCACTGTAAAGGTCAAAGTGCTGTGTTGGTGTCATCTTTTACAGAATCACTAAGGTATTTAAAACCTAATTTTTGTGACTTCAGGAGAGAATGTCATATGAATCATTCCCTGCCAGCATGTCTAGGAGCTGTATCAATCTAATCCATCATTGCTACAGTTTTCAGAATGTAATTTTTCATAATCCCTAATTTGATGAAATTAATTGAAAATTAATTTAAATTAATTGAAAAATAATTGAAATTAATTGAAAATGAGTGGCTTGTTTTATAAATCAGGAATGGAAGGGCAAGGCAAAACCATCCTGCTTCTACATCTGTTATCATCAATTCCATCAGTAAATAGAAATAGATCAAAAATTGATTTGAGATTTGCTGAGTTTCAGAACTTGGTTGAAAGTTACAGTATTAATTATTTATGTATAGAGCAATTATTCCTACAGTTGATCTATCTGGTAGTAGATATGAAAGAAAGCAGTGAAAGGATTGTGTAGCATAGCATCTGTCTTTTAGGATGAATAGCTTCAGAAATGTGAAGTGTTGGAGCAAGGGAAACAACAAGATTGCACTAGTGGGAGGTGTCCCTGCCCATAGCAGGGGTGTTGGCAGTAGATGATCTTTAAGGTCCCTTCCAACCCAAACCATTCTATGATTCTATGATTATGTCTGTTTTAATAACGCTATGTGAAATCAAGAACATGATTTATCAAGAACATGGTTCAGAACTTGCAAACTTTGAGGAAACAAGAGTCTCTGTATCTAGCTTCCCCAGGACTTAAAGATACCAGAGCTCATCTCTACATGCACTGCTTCCAGCCCTCTTTCCCTCCCTGCAGCTTTCATTGCTTCTTTAATAGCTCAGAATGAGGACTGATCAAGGAGCATCCTTGATTATACACAGGTTGTTGCAGGCTCTTTCAGGTAACAGCAGATGCACTCTGAGCAAAATATTTGGATAGTTCAGAAGATGCTTTCATCAAGTAATACCTTTTTAGCATCTAAAAAATGTGAACTATCTAAATAAATTGAAAAATTAGAGTTGTTATTACCATCTGCAATGCCAGATCCTGTACTTGTCTTCAAGTGCACTGCAATGGCGAATTCTCCCAGACAACTAAACAGATGTTGCTACAGAGTGAGCATTAGACGTGGTAGTAGGTGGTTTCAGGCGCAGGACCTAAAAGCATTACTCACTACTAGAGAATAAATTAAAGATTACATGAGAGAGCTTAGCCACCAAGTACTTGTAGTAGTTCTGTGCTTTGTGACAATACTGAGGAAGGGGCTATTGTATACTTCACACTACGCTTTGTGTGCTAATTACACCTCAGTCACATTGAGAAAAAAGGTGTTTTATTTCAGGTATGATTCTACATGGCAGTTTCAATGCACACTGAAAGCTGTTGTGGGTAAAGACCTGTGAGTCGCTCAGTCCTGCGAGTTAATGTTAGTGCTTTGCTAAGTAAGTATTTTGCTTGTAAATACAATGAAAAAGAAACATGATGAGTATAAGGAAGAACCACCCATGGCAGGTGAAGGTCAGGTTCAAGACCATCTAAGGAACCTGAAGGTGCACAAGTCCATAGGACCTGATGAGATACATCCTCAGGTCCCAGGGGAACTGGCAGATTAAGTTGCTAAGCCACTATCCATCATATTTGAGAAGTCATGGTGGTCTGGTGAAGTTCCCACTGACTGAAAGATGAGAAACATAAACCCCATATTTAAAAAGGGAAAGAAAGAATACCGAGGGAACTACAGGCCACTCAGTTTCACCTCTGTGCCTGGTAAGGTTATGGAACAGATCCTCCGGGAAACTATGTTAAGACACATGGAAAACAAGGAGGTGACTGGTGACAACCAACATGGTTTCACCAGGGGTAAATCATGCCTGACAAATTTGGTGGCCTTCCATGAAGGGGTTTCACAGATGGTGGACAGAAGAACAGCAGAGCAACTGATGTCATCCAGCTGGACCTGTGCAAAGCATTTGCCATCATCCCGCACAACATCCTTGTCTCTAAATTGCAGAGTCATGGACCTGATGGATGGATTTGATGGCTGGACTGGTGGATGAGGAACTGGCTGGATGGTCGCACTTAAAGAGTTGTGGTCAACAGCTCAATGTCCAAGTGGAAATTGGTGACAAGTGGCGTTCCTAGGGGATCAGTACTGGGACTGGTTCTCTTTAATATCTTTGTTGGCAACGTGGACAGTAGGAGCGAGTGCACACTCAGCAAGTTTACTGACAACACTGAGCTGAGTGGTGTGGTTGACATGCTGGAGGGAAGCGATGCCATCCAGAGGCATTTTGAAAGGCTAGAGAGGTGGGCCCATGCAAACGGCATGAAGTTCAGCAAGGCCAAGTGCAAGGTCCTGCACCTGAGTTGGGGCAATCCCATGCACAGATACAGGCTGGGTGAAGTATGGATTGAGAAAAGCCCTGAGGAGAAGGACTTGGGCATGTTGGTTGATGAAAAGATCAACATGAGCTGGCAGTGTGTGTTTGTAGCTCATAAAACCAACTGTACCCTGGGTTTTATCAAAAGAAAAGTGACCAGCATGTTGAGGGAAGTGATTCTCCCCTCTAGTCTGCTCTTGTGAGACCCCACCTGGAGTACTGTGTCCAGTTCTAGAGTCCCCGGCATAGAAGGACATGGAGCAATTGGAGCGAGTCCAAAGAAAGACCACAAAGATGTTCAGGGGGCTGGAGCACCTCTACTACAAAGACAGACAGAGAGTTGGGGTTGTTCATCCTGGAAAGGAGAAGGCTTCAGGGAGACCTTCTAGCAGCCTTCCAGTACCTTAAGGGTGCCTACAGGAAAGCTGGACAGTTAATTTTTTATTGTCCTTTTTATGAGGACATGTAGTGATAGGATGAGGAGGAATGGATTCAAACTAAAGGAAGGTAGATTTAGACTAGATTTTGGGAAAAAATTCTTTACTGCACAGGTGGAGAGACACTGGCACAGGTTACCCTGGGAGATTGTGGATGCCACCTCCCTGGAAGTGTTCAAGGCCAGGTTGGATGGGGTTTTGAGCAACCTGATCTAGTGGGAGGTGTCCCTGCCCGTGGCAGACGGGTTGGAACTAGATGTTCTTTAAGGTCCCTTCCAACCCAAACCATTCTGTGATTCTATAAAGAACATGTCAGTCATTGGAAACAGTCCCCTCCTGCTACTGCAAGCCCTGAGGATGCAATAAAACTATATCAAGTCTTACATATTATGCATGAAATTCATTTAGTTCATCTTTCTTTCCTATCTCTCCTCAAGGTGCTTGAAATTTTCCCAGCTGTGGTGATTTACAGTCATCTACAGGTGATGAACTGGTTCCAGTACACAGAGCCGTGCAGCAGAAACACTGAAGTGCCACATAGCTATGAGGCTAAGGAGGCTCTCAGAGAAGCTATGCTACCAAAGAAGACACAGCCTAATGGTGTGGACCTTACTTCTGATGGAGACTAAGATGGGGCATCCTGTGACACACCTGCATGTTTCTACTGGAGTAGGGGCCCAGCATGTGGAGCTGCATGGATTTCCCTGCTGTATTCCAGGATGGAGAAACTGAGAGGTCCAAGAAGGCCCAACAGAACTTCATGAAGAAGAACTGATTTCGGGAAATTACAAAGGATTTCTGCAGTTTAGTCAATTTAAAATTAGAGGAGATGGAAGCTGTCAACTACATCATCAGCTTCCCAGTGATAGAGCAGCATACCCCTTTGGTAACTTAGAGACATAACAAGGAGTCCCAGACTCATCTCAATTTCTCTCTGACACATGAGGTTCAATAGAGGAAAAAAATCAGTCGTGACTTTTCTAGTTTTGAGGAACACATTCCTTAATTATAAAGGCATCAGTGTTTATCTGATTTTTCAGACAGAAGGAACCAGAAGCTTCAAAGTGCAAACACCTACCCTTCTTTTCTCTGAGCGAAAAATAAGATGCCAACGATAATACTGTTAAATGTCATCATTGTCAATTAATTTGATAATCCTCTAAGAACAAAAGAAATAAGAGGAAACATTATGGAGAGCCAAATTATCCACTTTTAGTGAATGGCAGCTCATTTTCCTGAGATATCTGAAGATTCATAGCAAACTGAGATTAAGTTTTTCAAGCAGTTAATGTACTCTCTTGAGACTCAATCCAATCTGTTTGTTTGGTACAAAGACCAGATTTTCCATGCATTTCTGTGGCTGGAAGTGAAAGTCCTGCCTGAAGTTCTCATCACATCTCTCCAACTGGGTTTAGAAAGCTCTGCTATGATTTCAAGGTCAGTAAAATAAGGATAGAGATGAGACATTGTTCACCTGTAATTAAGGTAGGCTGAAGATGACATTCAACAAGATCGCCATACGTCCTTCTAGATGCAGAAAACTCTCAAGAGAAAACAAGGGATGCTTTGACTATGGGAAACATTAAATAATTTGGAAGAGTCATTCAGGTCAGAGTCAAATCTTAAGATTTAATAGACAGAACTACCCTACTTGTAATAGTGTTGTCTAGGAGTGATAGTAACTAGACAAGCATAACAACCATTTTCTTAATGAAGGCAGTGTTTAAAGTAATATCCTGACAATTAATGCCAATAGGCTCAAGCTTTCATCCCCAATGTCTAGCCGTTTATCGGTTATTTATTTATTTACATTCCTGTCCTTTCTTTTCTTCATGATCACGATTTTATTTATCTTATACTTAATACTCTTTTTTTTTTTGTCCTAGAGTAAAATGTTTCTTAAGTATATAATATTATGGTATTTAATTCAATATAATTGCAACCTGCAGTATCCTCAATTTGTCATCCCCTTAGTAGCCTCTCCTTGCATGAAAGTGAAAATTCAAAAAAAAGACAGTCTCACTGAAGCCATGTTGTATGTTGCTGTAGGTAGAAGAGGAGGGTACCATGAAGAAGTGACTAGTACAAAGCAGGGAAGGTACCCACTTCATTTACAGTGTTTGCAAAGAAAACACAAGGTGACGTGAGGGATCTCAAACCACCCCTGAGCAGTCATGGAACTCAAGACATCAGATCCCAGACCCTCCCAGAGACAAATTCAATAGGTAGAGATCAATCAGTATTTGAAACGAAAGCCTCTTTAAATCTGAAATTTTGAAGACCCTTAAAAGTAGCAGGTTTTAGCAGCATTGAATGCCAACTAGAACTTCAGGTGTCAACTTCAGAGCTTTTAGAATTATGGTGAGGTTGCATATAACAAATTAAATCCCAACAGATGAATCTTCTACATCAAAAACTACTGTAGCTTTCTCTACAAGAGAGCCAATACAATGATGTAGCATCAAATGTGCCAGAGCACATCAAGTCTCTCAAGAAGATGAAATAAGCCTTTATCTCTGCCATTTTCAAATCAAAGTTTTGCCTTAATTTTACTGCAAATATCATCTTTCTGTATTAGAACTAGAAACTCTTCCTAACTAGATGAGTAATAAAAGCTGCGAAGTGCTTATGCTTGGGTGACTAATCAGAGCTGCAGACTGTCTGTTTAGAGCTAGACACACTTTCATGTTCAGCTGAATAATTAAAATTGAATGTTTTCCTGTGGAAAATGAGATACTCAGGGCCTAATTTACAAAATATTTAAGTATTAGCAGCTTAAAGACTCTATCAAGCTAGACGGGAAGAACTAAAGAGCCCCACAAGTACCTAGGCTTTGAATTAGGATTTGTTTTCCTCCATTGGAAGTTTAGCTTTTCAAAATAATCAGAGTTGGGGGAAGATGTCTTTTAAACAGCAGGTGTGGTCCTCCAAGATTCCACCTGTTTCAGCCAGGAAAGACTGAAAATAAATCCGTACAATCAGGTGCACCTGCTTCAGTCACAGTAAATAGCAGAGTAATGGAGGATTTGGTAATTTTTATCATCAATGTCTGGTACTTATGGAATGTTTTTTAATTCCGAGTCTTTTGCAAGGCTAATTTATCATCACTGTGAGACACCTATTAAAGTTATGTTCTAGACTGGGCTTTAAAAGAGGCTTCCTTTTAGAGTCTGAGCATATATGATTCCATAGTGATCTCCCTCTGATTCTCCAACTCTAAGTGAAATAATTTTGATTAACATGTTCAGATCCAAAAATCAAGTGAGATTTAAAGTTGGAAGTAGATACGCCAAATGTCTGACTCCCAGGACTACACAGGGAAATCTATACAGCTACCATTTAATGTTTCCATATAGTCTAAACAACTTCATAGGCTGCATACTGGAGTATGGTGCTAAAATACTCAAACTGGTGGCAAATGCCGTTTCAGGTAGGTTGTTTTGGCAGAATAACATGAACAACATGTCACGGATATACCTATGGTACCTTCAGTTCTAGAGCTGGTTGGTTGAAGTTAGCTTGGCTATCTATGCCTGGCACTTGTCTCCGTGTTGACATAAACACAGTTATTTAAATAAAAACCCCTTTCTCTCAGAATTCTAGGAGATGAACTGTATATTCTTACCCTTGTGCAGTACTAATCCCTCATCACCTTGCTGTGTGCAGCATGATAAGTTTCAAAATATTTCTGAGTCAGTTTGCTGGACCAAGCTATATTAAGACACTTCCCCTTCAGACCCCCATTCTTGAGAGAAAAGTGTCCCACCAATTAGCATTTCTGAAAGATGGAGAAAGCCAACTTCAGACCAAGCATTGTCAAAGCTAAATATATGGAGCTTTAAGCATAAGAAGAAATGTAGATGCCAGATGTGTCTTCAGTAAACAGAGGGAGTAAAGTACTCACATATGTGTCAGAATCCCCACAGATGTCAATGGGACAAGGATTTTTCCCATGACAGTGTCATTTGACTTTCACTGATGTGAGAGCAATAGGCTCTATAGGTTTATGAACAAATACGAAGGTAGTAGAATTTACAATTATGAATGCAAATTTTAATCAAATACAGTTATAAGGATCCTTCATCACTTTTAAAAGACAGCTTTTTTACTGCTTCCTCTCTGTTTCAACTTTTGTTGATTATATTTAGGAACTTCTACTGTAAGAAGGCCCAGGAAAAACAGGACGAATTATGTCTGTCTTTTACTAGAAGGTGGCAATGGAAATTATACATCTAGCCAGCTAACAAAACATGAGTCAAAAAGTGTTTGATAAAAGTCAATAATGAGAAACAAAAAGAGCTACATTTATATCTGAAATTCAGAAGGGTTTTTGACACTGTCTGGAAGGATGTCCTCATCAACCAGTCAAAGAATTACATTCTAGAAGAAACAACATAGTATAATAAAAAATTCATTGAAAAGCATCTTCCCTAGTGAGTAACCTTCAGAGTCCCAGTGACATTAGGAATCTGTCAGCTCAAACAGTCTTCTTTTGGATGCTGAACTTTGATAAAGGTCTAGACAAACTAAGAACTTGAAGCAGATCGTTAGCGATGATGAAATCTTAAAAACCAGGGACCTACAAGGAGAGGTTGAAGGATCTGAGATTTGATGTAGAAAGAGTTATATTGAAAGATGACAAGGTAACTATCTTTCTATCTATAGGGATCTGATCTCAGTCTATGGGGTGCCTAGTATCAGAGGGTGCAGAACATGACAAAAATAATCCTTATTTGCATCAGAGATGCTCTAAGTGAGCTATTTTAGAATATAATTTTTAAGTTGACAAAACACTGGAACAGATCAGCAAGGAAGATATTAAATCTCCCACACCAGAAACTAAATATGCATTTGCAGGAGACTGTGCATATACTTGGGAGTAGCTATATTCAGTTTTATAGTATTGGGATTTTCAACTGTAGGCTTAATCTGATATCGTGCAGCATGAGCTCTAGAGAATTTATTAAAATAGACCAAGTTACTCTGAGGGAAGGCTGATTGCATTTACATTTTTTTCCCAGCTTTTCTTTTTTCATTCACATATGGCACCAAGCGGCCTTATTTGGCTTGGCAATCAGCCTAGTTATAATGCACTGAGCTGACTTTATGTCTACTTTATTAAGCACTATGACACAACAGGAGCTGCTGGGGACCTTAGGTTCATATTGCATGAGAGCTTGCTTAGGACTAGCTCTAGTCTGGTCCCATGGTTTGAATGCCCAAGAGCAGTTTAAGCACATCACATGAGCTCCTGTAACACAGATGTGCTACAGATCCAAAAGAAACCAAGTTTACCCTTTCCAATATCAATCCATGGTGTGAAACAGACTGCAGTAAATGGGGATAACAGAGAGACTCACTTCAAAAGACCCAAAACATTAATGTATTGGCCCATCTGTCACTTTAGGCTAGCACTAGTCTGTGAATCTCTATACTGTACAGACACCAGTAAAGATTCATGAGATCTGCGAGCTTTGAAACTGCTCCACATTGGTTTGATGCATGTATTGGGCATGCACATATTTGACATATTTGACACTAAGGTTACTCCCAAAGTCAACTTCATTAATACTGTGACCATAAGTATGATCACAATAGCTCTGTTAAAAGTAGAAGTCATTTTTGCTTGGCTGGACACCAAAATTTGCCCTTATATTTCCTCTCAGTTGATAAGCACCATAAAAGTAGAAAAAAAAATTAAACTACTAATAAATCAGGCAAGATCAGATTCATTCTTTTGGGTTCAAAATGTCATTGGTAAACAAATACTTGACTCTTAAGACGGAAAGTAAATATAAATTAAAGCCAATATAAATCAATTTTCAGTTCCACTTCAGTTACTCTGTAAAAAGAGAAAACCATAGGTAATTAACTCAAATATATGTCAACTCAAGCACTTTAAAAATCAAAGGGAGTCACTGAAAGAGTTCTAGTTTGGATCAAATTTCCCTTAGAGGTAGATCTCCCAATTGTCTTCACAATGGTTTGCATCTTGGAGGTTTTGGACCACATAATCTAGATACCTTTTGGATAAAACTAACCTGAAAATTGTGCTCCAGTAGCAATCCTAATTAATTGCAACCACTACTGGTCTGATCCAAGGCTGCCAGGAACACTAGTCTAAAATAAAATAATAAATAAATGAATATGTATTTATTTGTTTATTGGTTTATTTATTCAGGTCCAAATGGGCCTTTTTTCCTTCGATATCAAAAGAACCTCACACATTGGCAGAAAGAATCCTAAAATAGAATTTCTGAAGATCTAATTTAGATCTATCTCATCTACACAGAGATTTACCGTTTGAGTTTGTGTCTTAACAGGAAGTGCACTCTAAAAAGTCCTTTACCACCTGAGTCACATTCATCTGTTTGGTACATCACATCCAACTATTTTGCATGCTGGGGTGCTCATGGGAATGTATTGCTGATAGAAGTTGCATAAGGAGAAAAGCACAGCTGGTGTCTTGTTAACTGAACAGCTGCATCTTGATCAAAGCATCTTTGATGCACAGCACAGCAGGAACATGTCAAACAGATGATGTCAATTATACTTGGAACGTGGGGAGTTTGTGTCTCAAAACTTATCACTCTGCATAAGCAAAACGTTGGGATGATGTTGGATAATACTGCTTCTGGATCAGCCAATATCTATCTAGTATAATATAACATTATCATAACATTAATTATTGTGAATATACTATGACCTTGTAATGTAGTTTATAAAGTATCTTTATGGTAAGCAATGTTTTTCTCACCCTCAGCAATCATGCACAACAGGAAATTTAACAGTTCCTGGTACTTCTCTGCCTATTTGACTGTTAATTGAACAACAAACCATAGATGCTTGCAATTTGTCCTCAGGTCTGCACCTGAGGTGTTCTCCATTAAACTACCACTGTCACAAGCTTAAAATATAATGAGATTGAGGGTAAAGAAAAAAAAGGAAAAAGTAAGAAAATATTTGGTGCCATCATGGAAGGCTCCAAACAGAAGCTGAGGTTGTTTATCCAAGAGGTAGGCAAAAGTATGGACAAGCTTCAAGTTTTGGCTGGTGAAAACGTTGAAAGGAGGTCCACAACTAGGAAATGTGTGTGAGATAAGAAGTGCACAATGAAACAAGAAACCCATACCAGAAAAGGGTAAAGATGGGTAGAGATAGCTAATGCTGGACACCTTTCTCCATCTGTTGTTTCATTTCTTTCCTTCTACCATGCCCTCCTATGGATTCTTCTCTCTGTCTCTACTGTCCTCTGTTTTTCAGTTCTCTGGAAAACTTCTGTTACTGTGAAAATATTAAACTGCTGCAAGGATCTCTTGCTTTCCAACACTGGAAACAAAATTTTTCCAACCTGGAAGCAAGAATTATCACCTCTGCTCTTCCAGCACTTTTAGTAACTTCGGGTTCTTCACAAGAGTCTCAAGAGGAAAGGCAGGTCACAGTTGTTTTGTGGTAAGCCAGTGTATCAAAATGTTTTCACTATTTAGAAATTAAAGTTTTTTGTTGGCTTTTTCTTTTATATGTAGATGGTTTTCATTCTTTTTTTTTTTTTTTTAATGACATACGTATAAATATTCAGGGAAATTCCCTTCTCTGCAACTTTAAAAAATTAAAAATATTTCTGAATTTTCTCCAATAAACCCCACATGTAAGTAATGAAGTTGTTGTCTTCCTCTGGCTTACAGACTAATTCTCTGGCACACGTTTTACAAATACAGAAATTCCTGGAGGCATACCAAAACCATGCAACATTCTTGTGGTGATTGTACAAGATCTTCCATACACCTACAAACTCTTATTCAGTGCCCTGCAAGAAAAGTCCTGTGCTATCCCTGATATTTCCCACAAAGAGAAATCACTCACAACACTAAAATACTAAGAAATCACTAAAAATAGTAAAAACAACCACAATGCATTTATTAAGTACTGCCATTGGACCATTCTCCATTATATTAAAAGTTAATATAGTATGCTTCTGCATACTGCAAATGCTATTGCATGCTACTACACTACATACTACATGCTACTGCAAATTCAACTTATAGCAATAAAAAACTTACCGTTGTTCCAACAACAGTGCTTCTGTGTACCATAAGACACAGTAAGTGATTTATAAGAATGTGAGAAGGCACATGGGGAAGTAATCCTGAAAAATCACCTGTCGTCTCTGGGTGTGTTAAGACAGCTTTGTGATTTACAATTGGCCTGTGACTCTTATGTACTTCAGACCCAAAACAGGCTTGCCAGGCAGGGCAGAGATGCACGGGGAAGGGGAACTTCAGGAAAGATCAGATTTAAGGCAGTTCAATGCATCATCCAAGACCCGTAGGGGAAAGCAGACAAAATCCAGAACTGAAGTGACAGAAAACAGACACAAGCATCAGGGAAGCAAAAAAAACCAAACAAAAAACCACAACAAAAACCACAACAGGCAACTGGGTCAGGACCTGAAAAGGCAGAGGTTTAATTAATTTCAGAATTAAATAATTAGCTAGAATTTTAGCCATGATAATTTAGTGTAATTTGTGATGTCTTCCTGTCAGCACTGTTGAAAGTGAGACTGAACAAACCCACCCTCTCACTCAGTAAATAAAGGCAAGCCATCTAAATGAACAAAGAGATCTTGGGTGCTTTCACTTCATTAGGTTTAGACAGACACTAATCAAAGCAGAGGTAGTCTTGTTCTCTAGACCTTATCTTATCTGGAAATCCTCTTGCATTTCAGATATGCCAGCATATACAAAGAAGGGACGGAGTTACATCTGAATGATAGTGCTTCTGCCCATGTAAGTTATTCCCCTTTTCATACTCAATGTTACAGAGCACACGTGCGTCCCTGCCCAGCTGCGTTCACTCCCCTATGTGTGCCAACATACCGGCACAAAGGCTGTGTTTCATGCACAGAGATCCACCTCCCAGGCTAGACTGGGCCTCAGGATACCTTATTAAATGTTGAGTTTCACAGAATCAGCACGATTGGAAGGGATCACGGTGGGTCACCTGGTGCAACCTCCCTGCCAAAGCAGGGTCATCCTAGAGCACATGGCCCAGGATTGCATCCAGACAGTACTTGAATATCTTCAGTGAGGGAGACTCTATCTGTTTATAAGATCTCCACACTACAGGCTGATATTCAGAGCCAGTTGTAGCTAAACTTCATCCTCAACTTTTTAAAAACTCTTCTCCAATATAAATCCACATTGTTCAGCAGCTGGGTATCCTTCCCATCCTCGTGCACTTTCATTCTGTCTCTGCAATTCAGTCACACTCGGGACCAGACACAGTCTGTGCCTCTTTGTTTCTTTGTTTTTAAGGATTTAGTTAATGATATGCACACTCTTGGAAACAAATTGTTCCAGAGATATTATGAATAAGGAAATCAGCCTTGTTTCCTAGAAATTTCTTTGAGGGACTTCCTGATACTGGTATGAAAGAAAAGTAGCTCTGACTGATGCCTTTGTCTCAGCTGTGGTATTTCTAAGGTTTCTTTCCTCTTTCCAGAAGCTTATTTTAATGAAATTTATAGAAATCTTTTTTTGTGGAGTTCTTCATGACTCTGTTGAACTGGGTAGAAATTAGACAACATAGAAAATCAGGCAAAAAGTAAAGTAAGTTTTCATTCAGTAAGAATGTACATTTTTAAGTTTAGCTGGGACCATAATCAAGCTGAGAGCATTCTTTACACTTCTTGAAAATATTTATCTCCCAAAAATTCAATGAGCAACAATTGCAAATGGTACTTGAAAGCCCTGTCATATCAAAGGATCAAAGATTTCTCTCATGGAGAATGAATGGCTAGTGTGCAACACACTAGGTATAGTCTTTGTGTCACTGAGCATACCACAGAAAATACACCCATTTTCTTTTTGGGATAAAAAGATGAAAAAAGGAGAGCAAGAATAAACCAGGTTGCTGAGATCCATCTTTTTTTGATGCAGCAAGAGAAAAAAAACTGTGAACTTAAGCCTTTCCAAGAGTCACAGAAAGAGGGGTAATAGGTTTTATTCCTACAGATGCGATACTTATGGGACATAAAATATCTCCTCTCTTTTGTGCTGCTTCTCAGGTTCACACTGATCTTTTTTCCTTCCTCTCTCAGGTCTTTCTTGTAACCCACCACAGGTGCAAACCTCCCCAGGTAGACAAAGATATTTGGATGAATACTGAGCTGAAAGAGAGCTCTCCTGAGATGGTTTGCTGCCAGTAAAGGCACAAGAAAACCACAAAAATTATGTTTCAGTTCTGACTGTCTTCAATATTTTGTTCTGCTCTGGCAGCAAAAAAGAAAGATTCTTTCCTACCAGAGAATTACTCCTCTGAATGAATCCACACCTGCCAGTCGCTGGGTGAGGGTCTGGGGGTAGGACAGAGCCAGGAGGGACATCTCTGGCTTCACAGCAAACAGCAACAGGGATGGGTTGGAAACATGCATGGAGCCCACACACTGAAAAACAGATCTCTCCAGAAGAACTGCATTTTCAGCTTTCAAACTGAATGAAAAAATGTTTTAAAAGCACTGTTCAACTCATCTCACAGCAGACCTTAGCTGTGAGCTCCCGGGGCTTTCTTGGAGAACAGCACCTTCTATTTTCAGCTACTTAACTGAGGAACAATCATAAAGAAACACCTAAACCTAAACACCAAAAGGACACCTGGGTAGGATGGAGGATCTCCAGCCTCCATTCGCAGCATGGATTTTAGTACGCTTTCAGTTATGGTGGAGTTAAGTACTCTCCACAAGAACAACTGCTTCACTAAGAAATGTTTAATACTATAAATCAAATGCCTTTTTAAATGTAATTTCCTGAGAAAACAAACCAATAATTCATTTCTCATGGCATGGATGAACAAGGAGCTACTGGACAACCTCAAACACAAGAAGGAGGCCTACAGAGAGAGAAAGCAAGGACAGGTAGCCTGGGAGGAATACAGAGAAATTGTCTGAACAACTAGAGACCAAGTCAGGAAAGCGAAAGCTCCGATAGAACCAAATCTGTCCAGGGAAATCAAGAGCAACAAGAAGAGCTTCTATGAGCTTATCAGTGCTAAAAGGAAGATTAGGTAAAATGTGGGCCCTCTCCAGAAGAAATCGGGAGACTTGGCCACCCAGGATATGGAAAAGGCTGAGGTTCTCAATGACTTTTTTGCCTCCGTCTTCTCTGGTAAGTGCTCATGCCACATCGTCCAAGTCACTGAAGGCAAAGGTGGGGACTGGGAGAATAAAGAACCACCCATGGTAGGGGAAGATAAGGTTTGAGACCATCTAAGGAACCTGAAGGTGCACAAGTCCATAGGACCTGATGAGATACATCCTCAGATCCTGAGGGAACTGGCAGATGAAGTTGCTAAGCCACTATCCATCATATTTGGGAAGTCATGGTGGTCTGGTGAAGTTCCCACTGACTGGAAGAGGGGAAACATAAACCCCATTTTTAAAAAAGGAAAGAAAGAAGACCCAGGGAACTACAGTCCAGCCAGTCTCACCTCTGTGCCTGGTAAGATCATGAAGCAGGTCCTCTGGAAGCTATGCTAAGACACACGAAAAACAAGGTGACTGGTGACAACCAACAGGGCTTCACTAGAGGCAAATCATGCCTGACAAATTTAGTGGCCTTCCATGAAGAGGTTTCACAGCTGGTGGAAAAGGGCAGAGTAACTGATGTCATCTACCTGGACCTGTGCAAAGCATTTGATACCATCTCGCATGATGTCCTTGTCTCTAAATTAGGCATGGATTTGATGGATGGACCACTTGGTGGATTAGAAATTAGCTGGATGGTCACACTCAAAGAGTGACACACTATTACTGGTTACCATGTGTATTTCTTTTCTTTCTAGGAAAGCACAATATGAAGAAGTCCAGCTCATATGGGCTAGGGCATGCGGGCCTTTCAAAGTAAGTCTCAGTTGAAGTGAAAACACCACACTACAGTGCAAGCTTTGCTGGGTGATTTAGGTGCTGTTATGCAGATAGCTGCAATATTCTCCAAACAGCTCCTACCCCAGTGCCATAACAAACAGTTTCAACATTTTCCCTCAGGAAGAACATTTGCTGCAACAGCAAAGTCAACTGCGTCCCTCATAAGATGCTTGGAGAGGCTAACTGGTAACGGGATTTCACAGAATGTTAAGAGTTGGAAGGGACCTTGAAAGATCATCTAGTCCAACCCCTCTGCCAAAGCAGGACAACCTAGAGAAGGTCACACAAG
>VZRW01014032.1:440292-460622 GCA_013398125.1 Aegotheles bennettii
TGTGGGGCCCAGAACTGGACACAATACTCCAGATGTGGCCTCACTAGGGCAGAATAGAGGGGGACAAGAACCTCTCTCGACCTACTAACCACCCCCCTTCTAATGCACCCCAAGATGCCATTTGCCTTCTTGGCCACAAGGGCACATTGCTGGGTCATGGTCATCCTCCTGTCCACCAGGACCCCCAGGTCCCTTTCTCCTACACTGCTCTCCAGCAGGTCAGCCCCCAGCCTGTACTGGTGCATGGTGTTGTTCTTCCCCAGATGCAAAACTCTGCACTTGCTCTTGTTGAATTTCATTAAGTTTCTCCCCACCCAACTCTCCAGCCTACCAACATTGAGGTCACCCCTCAGCCTCCTCCAAGCTAAAGACACCCAGCTCCCTCAGCCTTTCCTCATAAGGGAGATGTTCCACTCCCTTAATCATCTTTGTGGCTCTGCAGTGGACTCTTTCAAGCAGTTTCAGTAAAAGGGGCCACCACAGAGAGCATTAGCCAGAAGGAAGAATCAAGTTTTCAATCTGTTTTTCTTCTGGCTCAAAGAAAAACCAAAAATGTTGCTAGAGTGCCCAGATCCCATCTCAACCATCTTTTGACATGCCCCTGTTTCTATGGATAAGTGTCCTGAAGAGTCAGCTCCAACTTGAACTTACCTTTGTGCAGTTTCCAGTGCATTCCTTTTCTGGAAAAGTTTGTTTTTTCTGCAAAAGCAAAGATACAGATGAAAGGAAGGAATCTTGTATGAAAACCTCTCTTTTATGAAGGGATAATCATGCATGTTGAAGTCCATATGTAAGAATGATTGAGGCTCTAAAGGAATTTTTGAATGACCCTGCTTCAGTAATTAAAGATGTCAATATTGATATTAATATATATTTTTAGAGTGTAAGACAAATAACTGCAAACATCAGGAAACACATACTTTCTAACTAGCTAGAGGACAGCACAAATATATAAAAATAAACAAGCTCCTTTTAACATTACTTGTGTTTCAGTCTCAGTAGAATCCCAGACATTTTTTTTTCTTTAAAGTCCTTTTTAGGTTAGGGCTGCTTCTCTGAATTTTCAAGCTGGATGCTGGCTTGGTTTTTTTCTCTTTCAAATGTTTATTGATTCAGCTGGTTTCTTGAGGCACCAGCATGTGAACATCTGAACTCCAGCAGCCTCATACATATCAGTGCTTATTATTATTCATTTCCCTAAGCAGTACAGCCATTCATAATCCACTGACATATGGCTCGCTTCTCTCTTCATCTTTTGTGCACATTTTTATACATATAAACACATATGATACGGAATTTATTTAAAATATAGCCTCAGCTTTTTCTAGATGTTTTTCTCAGTTGGCACCAACCATATATCCTGTTTCCTCTCAAGCATTTTAACAGGAAAAATTCAAAACAACTTAAAAAGTAATGCACCTTCCTCAACCTGGGTTTTGAAGAGTTTCTCTGAATTTGGGCTCTTTGCTGTCATCACAGGAACCCTATCCCATGTCACAGCTAAAGGCACAAAATTTTCCTCCATTAAAATAGAGAAGGAAGAGCTGGCTCAGAAAGGACAATGCAGTTTAGTTATGGTTCAGAAACACACGAGCCCTTAGGACCAGACCTGCTCATTACCTATCATGCTTCCCTTAAACTCATCTTCTAACAACTCCTCACATCCACACCTGTTCTCAACAGCTTAGTTTTCACCCCTCTGCTTCTGGAATCATGTTTAGAGTTCACCTGTGAACATGGGTGGAGATATCCACCCCTCTGGGTTGCTGAAGCTTGGAGACACACCCCTGTTTCCTGACACCCAGGAGGGTCAGTTTTGCCAGAAGCCACACAAAGCAGAGGACTACAGCAAGTGGTGGTTTAGGAGTGTGGTTTTAACCCAGCACATGACAGTTTCCTCTAACTGAATGGCAGAGATTCCAAGAGCTGAGCGTGACCTGGCAGATGAGAATGAAAACTGGGGCTGTGGCATTTTGTACCTGTGCCACAGCTGATAACAAAGCCAGCACCCCAAAGCTGAGGGGCTTGGGGCTACAGACCACTTCATTGCGTATTTTATGTTTCAAACCAAATCACACACATACCTTGCATTCCAGAGGAAACTCCTCTGCATATGGGCTGGACATCATTGGTAGAAATACATTCCCGTTTTAACTTCAGTCAGAATCTCCGCAGAGCTGTAAAACAGTGCGGGCTGGGTTCTGCACATTGCTTCTTCCTAAGCTGTAATCTTGTGTAGGAATGACAAGGGCTGTTAAACTCAAGAAACATCCAGAAGTGGTAGGACTTAAGCAGCTGTGCTCCTTTTGTATCAGCAGGTTGCTTCTAACAGGATGCTTTTAAAAGACCATGAAGTACTCGCTAGTGCTCTCTGGCCTTGTCGACTTTGACCACTGACAGTACGCTGGAGGAAAAGCTCCACTTTCTTAGTAGCATTCAAAAGCTGCAAAGTAAACTAGTTTTTATGAGTTTCAATAAATTTAGTCCACCTAATAAAGACTGAGTAACCAACTGAAAATTAAGTACTGAGAAGTACTAATTACCTCCAGTTCTGAATGAATGTTCTCATGTTTACTGTGAATAATTCAGTAACTGTAAACACCAATTGACTCAAAGCTGAAAACCCATAAATGACTTGTCATGGTATAAATCACATTTGATATAGAAACGTATCTCCAATAATTTACTTTGTGCTCTTTCCTTCCAAAGTAGACACTGCATCCAGTTAGTAAGTTCATTTATTTCTGCTATCACAGAAAACAGAGATTTGTGATGTAACTGAGTTAAGAACACTAAAATCCATGTAGACACATCAGATGTGTTAACACAGTGAAATGTGCTCATTAGTTCACAGCCCCCTTTGTTTGAGCACCTGAGATCTTCCAGTATGTTGAATTACATGGAGCTCAGAGACTGTAGGCATGTAAAGACAGTGAATTTGTTAAAAATGAGCTGACTTCACTTTTTTTCCCACTTCCTGATGGAATAGCTAGCAGTTCAAGCAACTCACACACTAGTTTTCCTCTGAAAAACCAGACTGAGTCAGTGACAGATTGATGTCCCCATGGCATTAAGACACACTGGGTTTCAACTCTGAGGATATTGCATGTTTTTCAAAGCACAACACAGATTTCTAAGAACAGAGAGAAAAAGGTTATTTATGTACTTCCCAGAAAAGACAGTGAAACAACAATAAAGCAGCACAAGTTTTAGCGTGTTTTTTTGGTTTCATGTGAAAAGGCAGATTCTAACAGATGTCACATTGGATCCAAAGAGGTTCATAATTGCACTGCTAACAGCAGCCATTACTTTTTTCATTATTTTTTTATTTAAATATCTTGTTACCTATCAATACTTGTGAATTTTTCAGACAGCAGCGAGCACCTGGAGCTACATCAGGCAAGAAACAGCACAGGAGTAATGTCAACTGCACTGGCATCCAGGCAATTCTGCTGATGACTTACCCTCACCTAAAGCATATAAAATGGGAACAGAGGAAGCCTTGATCACTTCTGTTCTGACCAATCCAGCTGCTTTCAGTGGAGTGCTGCATATATTTCTAGATTTTAAAAGGTGATCTGTGTACGTTTTATCTTGCCTAAGCCAGATTATTCTGCACAGGTTCCATGTTTTTACTCTTTTTTAGAATCTGACATTGCAACTCAAAAAATGTCTTCACAGCATCAGTTTTTATTTCTGTTTAGACGGTCATCTAGACCAAATCAAGAGCCAGTGTTCCTGGTCTCTCTATGACTAGACGTATCCATCCTGTAGCTCATATCCATATTTTAGATACCTCATGTGCAAGTCTAATTCAGTTTATTCAGGAAATTCCAATAAATTGTTCAACCTTAAATTACCACAAGGTGCTGTATATTTATTGGAGAGTACACATGAAACAGGGAGAATGAACAGCTTCAAAGAGAAAAATAATTATAGACCAATCAGCAACAATTTCAGTGATAAAGTGACTGAATTAGTATTCAGTGGACCTTATTTCTTTCCTCATTAAACCTCACTTGTTTTGATAGAAATAAATGCTTATTAATTCTTCATAATTCTTCCAACTTGAGGCATCTGCTCAATACTTGGCCCCTGAGATGTTTAAGCTCGGGTATAATGCAATACTGACATATCATATACTTAATTCGCAGCAGAGGAAGAACTCCACAGGATTCATAACTGATGTTTCCACACAAAGCAGTTATCATGACATTACAACTCACTTATGCCCAACTTACAGGTGTTTGCATTTTGATGTGGGACAACAACATCCACAGGAGAACTTAAACAGCAAAAAAAGATAAACCAGAAACATAATACAGATTCCAAGGGGCCTTTGAATTAATAATCAGGATTTCTTCACATTCAAGAATTTGTTCCCAAGTATAAATCCGTGTTTTAGCATAAAGCAAAATATTTACACTTAAGGTCAGACTGCAAGTTTCACGACAGACTCATGAACAGGTTAGTGGAAAAATCTATGCTTTGCTGTAAGTAATGTTAAAAGATTCTCCTCTCTGGAATTCATCCCATCTTCCCCAATACTTTAAGGCAATATGAAGGGTGTGCATATACAGATGTAGATGAAAATACAAATGTATATACACACACAACTCTTGCGCATTCAGAATGCAACTAATACATCAAGAAAAACTAGTGGATAATGTATATTCAGCCTAACATAATAGAAGTGACACTCTAAAATGACTGATGTTTTAAAATTGAGTTTCTTGTGTTGTTCTTGACAATTCCTTGCAAATGTCAATTTAGATTGCAAAAACACACTGGAATGGTTTATAAAGGATATTCTGCCCAGAGCATTAGATCAATAAAGATTATGATAAGTATTTTCCAGGTCTATATCTGAACTTGTTAATTTTATCTACTGTCATATTTTAATCAATACCCAGCTAACACATCATGGTAACCACCTTTGTAAAAGGGAAGCAGTTTCTCAGTAGTAGTTTAAACATTTTTTAAAGGGGGAAAAAAATTACTCCAGTAAATACTTCTCCAAGCAAAATACTACTAAACCTTGAGTTTGAAATTATTGCAATAGTCTTTACCTTGGTTGATATTTGGTTCTTTTACCTCAAAGGCTGTGGCTAAGATGTCTTTTGACCTTGCTGATCTTTATCTATAGCACAAATACAAATGCATTGCACGGGCAGGACAGGAAACAACGCCCAGCAGATTTCAAGAAAGCTGTTATGAACAGCACATAGGACTGGCAGCAAAAAATTTCAAACAAAACTAAGAATTTTTTACATGCTAACGTGTGACTGACTGCAGGCTTCCAGTTCATCTAATCTGCATAATCAGAATAGAAAATATAAATTGACAGAAGGCAAGGAAATTCAAAAGTTATAGTGGTAATAATGTCCATTATTGTAACAAAGCACAGCAAACGAAAATGTAACTTTCAACTGTACTTGTTACTCTCACAGGGTCTGCTGTTTCATTACTGAACAGCCACTCTGACACTTCCTTCCTCCTCTCCTTCACTCCCTCCCAAAAAAGCACCCCTGTGTTGGGGTAGGGGGAAGAGAAAGGAAGTGCAGACCTCTCTCCTTCCCTCTAGAAGGGTTTGTCCAGGCTATTTGGGTCTTGTATGCAACAAAGATCCAGGACAAGAGGATGCAATGTGCACTTTAACACAAGAACACACCCGAACTTATCAACCCCCTTCAGTAACAACCTCCATACATCTTTGTTAGTAGATACAGTAAGCAAAAAAAGACTGTACAGAGGTTTTTACAGAAATAAACAAGGAGTGCAATAGTGCACTTCATGGCAACAGATGTGACCTTGCAGTGCAGGCACCCATCAGAACTTTGCCCTAACGGAAAACTCCTTAACATAACAAGTCTTATTTTAAGGCAGTTCTTATTTCTATTTTGTTTCAGCAGCATATGCACATTTGAAATTAACAGAAAATATTTTAAATAATTTTTCAAAACCTTTATTAATAAATTTAACATTTTTCCATTTATTTAAACTTGTATAAGAATACATGATACGTTCCAAGTATGCATCCAAGAAAAACACTGAAAAATATTAGAAATAAATTATGCAAGTCTGTAATAGCCAAATATTTTCTAGAAATTCTATAAACAAATTGTGATTGGGACCTCTCAGAAAGTACTGTGTCTTAAAATGTAAGATTTCGAGAAGTAAAATCCTAGAAAAATTGAAGTATGGTTCTCAGAATACCATCTCTTTTAAATATCCACATTCTCTACTTTGTATAAGGCTATATTAATATGCTAAACTAATAAGCCTTAAAATTAAGTGAACACAGAAACGGAAATACTGATAGGAAGTGCCTCTCTTTGGCTTGCAACCATTTAATTACAGTACCTTACTGTGCAACAGCACACAAGGTTCCTCAAGGCAACAGATCTTTTAAATAATACAATGTCCTAAACTCTCATAGAAAGCAAAATAAGAGACTGTCATATTCTTTATGAGAATACCATGATTGTAAAGAGAAGAGTAACATGGAAAAATGCGCAAACCTCTTCCTCATGTTCAGTTGTTCCCAGGAGCAAAGAACTCCCTTGAAACAGACACACATTTGAGCAGAATGTGAGTTTTAGTCATTACACATTGTAATACAGCCTCTGAAGAGGTAAGCATTTTACTTGACTTTGTTTCCTCTATTGGAGACAGTAGAAGTATGTTTCTTTCCAGAGATCTAACCCACAGCAAGGAGTATTTGACAAACAGCTGAAATTCTCATCTATGCTGAAGCTTCCTGATGTGAAAAAGCATGTTTCCTATGAAACCTTCCCCACTCCTTCACTCCTCCATTCTCCAAATAACACAACATGTTCTTAACTCTGTGTTCCTAATGATTAAACCTGAGGTTACTAAGTAATATTCATATAAATCTCAAAGCACTTACTTTATGCTGCAAAGTAATCAACTGCATAAAATCTTTTCTAAAGGACCTCTGCATGAATTCTACCACCTTGTTTGACATCATCGCCCCACATTGAAAGTTTAGATGCAAAACAGTCATTGAACAGCAATACATTCATTGAGCCTTTTTAAAAAGCATTTTCAAGACAGTTTTAAAAAAACAGAATGATAAGGGAAGGCCTGCAAATCAAGTCTGTTTTTACTTACCCAGGTAAGAGTAAGAAAAAACTTTTCAATATTAAATATGCAATGTAACACTGCTTAAGGAGGAGAAAAAGCAAGTTCATGGAAAAGCTCCTGCAACTGAAGGGTTTTTTGCAAGCCACAATTGACTGTCTCCCTCTTAAATTCTCACTATATTATTTAATCATTTCATCGATACGAGTTTGTAGAATTTACAGGAAAGTTAAAACAATCACAACTAAGAAACTGTTAGTCCATAAAAAAGGAACACTTATTTTCATCTCAAAAGATTCTTACAAAGGTATGAAATAACATTGGAAGAGATGCAAACTATTAGATCACTTGTATTTGTGTCGTTGTCTCAGTACTTTGGTACCACAGATCGCAGCAGCTTTCCTGCCAGTACACAACATATTAGGCATTCCTTACTATGGAGTTGTAAGTAAACTATGGGGAAAAAAAATCAACCCAGGGTGGAGCTGTCACAAATGACAATTTTTTTGGTTTAACTGTATTGATACTGTCAATTTAAAATAAGAAACAAAAAAACTTCAGATACAACTATTCAATACAATTAACCATGCCAGTTCGTTAAACTGAAGCATCCTCATGGCCTGTGTACTCTTACATTGCAAATATACCGCATTTGGACTTGTGCCTGTGATAGACAGAATGGTTAACTAGTAACACAGTATTTACAGTGGCAGCTGAGGCAGAAGCAGCACTTCTGAGTTTCCCACGTCAGGTTACAATACAGATGTTTTTTCTCTTAGCCATTTTCTAATTGTAAATTAGTCACTTAAGGTGAAGTACAACATCAGATGAAAATGACACAACTAAGACTACATCTAGACCCCAACTAATACCATTCAATATGTAATCACCAGCTATACACTGACTCTTACTTTGCTTCAGGAAAAAGCTACTAAAAGCTATTCTAGTGTCTCTTAAAATGTGAACAGATTTCATTGCCAGCATGAGTAAGTCTGCATATACTATGAAATTATTCCACTTGAAGTAATTACGTGTAAAAAACATAATACTCCATTCATTCCGTTCACATTTCACTCAATACTACTGAATATTGAAATAGTAGATAATTTTTTGGCCAATAGTATTTGAATTTAGGATTATTTTTTTCTTTATGATACACACTACTTTGCACATCACATGCTTGTAACTCAAGGCTTTATTTTCTTTATCTGATTACTTTTTTTGTAGATAAACAGTGGCATTTAAAAACATAACTGAATTCTCAAAACTCAGAAGTATGGTAAACACAGTCATTTGGAAAAAGCAACGCACAAATCTATTCACCTATGCAATAGCAGCCTCTGACAATTGCTTTGAGAAAGCTGTTAGTGTAGAAGCCATTTTCCCAAAGCTCTGAAAAAGCTTACTTCAGTGACAGCAAAGTTTAAAAACTTCCTAATCTTACAAATTCTAATGAAAAATTTTGATTCCCCTATACAATATCTCCTTTTTAAACTTCAGCAATTTGTACTGAACTTCTCAGATCATTTACTTAGCTAATTCTTTAACAAATTGTTAACACAAACTACAGTAGAATATACTGAATAATTAATTTCCAGAGTTCACCTTTATTAAAAACAAGGTTTTTGTTGTGAGAACAAATAATCTCTCACTTGTAGCTTGAAAGCCTAAGATAGGATCATGGGTTTCCAGGGTTGCTACTAGCTGCTTAGCAACCTGTCCTACTTGTCTTCCTTCCTTCCTGTTGTAGAGAACTGTGGACAGAGGAGTCGGCTGATGATAGATGAAAACTCGTCGTAAGCACTCACAAAGAGCAGCGTAGGAGTAATCTGGAGCACAAGCCATGAACTTCTTGTCTTGCTTTGATGCTTGGACATAACCTGCATAGCCCAAAAAGAAGTGGAAAAGATAAGTAAAACACTGGTTTCAACAGCACTTTAACTGGCTAAAACAGAATCAAGCTTGGTTTAAAAAATAATACGCAATTAATAACAAAAAAATAAAGAACAATATGTTGTTATTAAATAAAGAAATTGTTTCTGGAGGTATGCATTAATCAATTTAACACAATTATTATTATACAACCCTTCTGTTTATCTTCCTAACTGGCATTTTTGACGCATATATACATATAGCTAGTTACTGCTCCTACATCTAGCCCCTCTCCACCTCACAAGGTCTTCCATTTTCTCAGCAGGATCATAAGGCACAGATACGTATCTTGACCCAGTATTAGTCTAAGCAGAATAACCCTTTTCTCTCCCCCACAACTCCCAGTTTGTAATTATATTTACAATTTAAGATTTCCAAAGGAGACTCCACAACCTTTCTGGGCACTCACAGTCTCCTCTTCTCCAAGCTAAAGAGACCCAGCTCCCTCAGCCTCTCCTCATAAGGGAGATGTTCCATTCCCTTAATCATCTTAGTGGCTCTGCGCTGGACTCTCTCAAGCAGTTCCCTGTCCTTCTTGAACTGAGGGGCCCAGAACTGGACACAATACTCCAGGTGTGGCCTCACCAAGGCAGAATAGAAGGGGAGAATCTCTCTCGACCTGCTAACCACATCCCTTCTAATACACCCCAGGATGCCATTGGCCTTTTTGACCACAAGGGCACATTGCTGGCTCATGGTCATCCTCCTGTCCACCAGGACCCCCAGGTCCCTTCCTCCTACACTGCTCTCCAGCGGGTCAGAGCCCAATCTAGCCCAATCCATGGGATTGTTCTTTCCCAGGTGCAAGACTCCACACTTGACCTTGTTGTATTTCATTAAATTTCTCCCCGCCCAACTCTCCAGCCTGGCCAGGTCTCGCTGAATGGCAGCACAACCCTCTGGTGTGTCAGCCACTCCTTCCAGTTTTGTGTCATCAGCAAACTTGCTGAGGCTATACTCTGTTCCATCATCCAAGTCCTTGATGAAAATACTGAGTAGTACAGGTACTTTTTTTTTGGCTCTCCCTCTTTATTATCACAGGGCAGAGGTCAAAGTACTTGTATGGGGGCTGGCATACTGTAGATTTTGGAAAATTAACTAGTCTTTTAATCTAGAAAATACTAATGTTTACTACTGGCCTTGCAAAGTACTTCTAAATTTGGTTGTAGATAAACAAGCTGATGACTTACATCACCTCTTGCACATAAAAGGTGAATTAGATTAGTACAGAAGTATAAACTTCAATATAATACTGTAAAATGATAGGACAAGATGGAGAAAGAAGTAGAGGAACAATGTTTTTTATCACCTTAGGTACAAAAAGCTCAAAGAGATCATAATTTCCTTCCTGTTATTTTGAAAACACTAGAAACACATCATTAAAACTGTACTACAAAGTCAGAATAGAAACTTGAAACTAATAGTAATTTGAAAAAAAAATCTGAACCATTATCATTCACTTTTTTCCAAGCATAATGAAATTTGAAATGAGTAAACAAAGAACAAATTCTGAAATTAATCACTTTGTTAGACGACTTGTTAGGTGCTTATAGTTTAATTTGATCTTAAGTTAACAGGCTATTAAAAAATCATCCCTATTACAAAACTAAATAAACTCAGAACAAAACTAATTATGTGTTTATGGTAACCTGTGTGAGGCTCTATAAAACAGCTAACAACTTCTATTTAATTTTGGACCCAGACTGAGAATGGTGTGGTCAAACAAACATTTTTGGAAGGGAGGGAATAAATTGTCACACTCATGGCATTAAGGAAGGAATGGGTCTAGAGAACACTTAAAGAGAACATGAAAACTATAGCTGTCACAGCAGAAGCAAATTTTGGACCAGATTATTTTCATGAAAACTGAGGTATCTATTTCTTACTTGATAGGTACAACACTGGGCTACATGGGCCACCCTATTTGATCTGATATTGCAATTCTTACTCTTGCATTCATATTTTTTTAAGTACTTTCTGCTTCTGAGCTTTAGGATTCTGCTTCCAACAGCAGGGAAAAACAAATTCTTAGTCCTGATTGCAAGAATACAGCAATAACTAATGATTCTTTACAATCACATCCTCTACTCTTCTGGCAGTCTTCAATTTCAGATGAGTTGGGAGCTTTTTGAGCCAGAGCTGGCACAGTTATGCTCTTGATTGTCATGATGATTTTTTATCTAACCTTTTTTTCAAATTCATGAAAATTTTCCATGTCCACAAAGTTTTGTGACAGAGAGTTCCATAGATTGTGTGCATATGTCAAGTATTTCTTTTAGCTTCTTTTGAACCTACTATGCACCAGCATCGTTTGATGCTCCTGGCACTTACAACAGAAGAAAGAGTGAACAATCACGTCCAATTCTTCAGACTTGTCACCTGGGACAATGAAATAGGAAACATCTGATGGTCACTTATTAAAACATCTTCTCATAAGCAAAAATTCACCTAGACATGTTATCAATTAAATGTGGCTGTTTCCCTGATGATTTCTGTGTGAATATTAAGGTGGTGATTGAGCTTTTAAGTCTTTAATGCCAGTTCACTTATCCAAGGAACTCTCTTTTTTTACTGTGCAGTACTGTGCTTGGATCCTGTATATGATCTGAAAAGGCTTATTTTATTTCTCATGTTCTAATATTTCTAAGATTAAGCTATCATGCTGCTATCAACAGACTTACAGTACCTCAATTCAAATTTAATTAAGCGAAATATCAACAGAAGCCATACTAAGAGCACTCGAGTAGAAAAGTCTCAGATAGAGGAGTATGACATAGAAGTTCATTTCCTACCTAAAGCATTAAAAGTTGCAATGTGTTCCCACATATTCTCTGGCTGGTCAGAGTGGGGCTGCCAGAGAAGAGCATCAACATCATGCCTCAGGCAGAAGCATGGCATTTCTCTGGGATCCACAACAACTGAGAAAAGATACTGGTTGCTTCCAAGATTGATCTGAAAACAAAACAAAGAAATACAAAATATTGATTCAAAGCATAAATAGCAGATTCTGTCACACACGCTGCCAAAGTTAGGTGATCAACAGTTTCATGTTTGCTGGCTGACAAAATGTTTGAACACATTATGCTGCGTCCCACTGATCAACAGCTCATTACACTACGGATAGCTAATATATTTCAAGCAGATGCAATTAAGTTTCTTGGGATAATATTTATGGAAAGATTATGTCCACTACACAAACAAATGGGAATGTGTTTTGTGCAGACATGGTCTTCTAGGATAGAGGATCCTAACCTACAAATTCTGATGTCAGGAAAAGATTCTCTCTAAGTAATCACGTCTGATTTTCTGCAGTGACAACAGGGAAGGAAATACTGTCTCTCTGCAGTAAAAGTTGGTAAGCACTGGAGCAAAGATTAGTTAGAATGGTAAGATCATAAAATGTCAACAATTTTTATTTACTTATAGCCAAATTCTGTGAATCTGTAAATAATGCCACAACCACTCTGAAGTGCACTCTTCATCAAATATGTCTAGATCACCAAAAACATTCAATAACCATTTCTATTCGCCAGGAATGACCAATTACATAAGACAGACTAGACAGTCATATTCTGTTACTTGAATGAACAACAGTAAGAAGAAACAATAAAACAACACATATTTTGAGTTATCAATGTAAAGTCTTATAAATGAAGTTAATAGCAATACTTTTAATGTGGCATTATTAGCAGTGCTCAAAGAGCAAAGAACAATCTGTTCCCTTAAGGTCTATCAAGTAAGAACACTCAGTAACTCCTGTTTGTACTCAGAGGTGATCTACGTTGTTCCTGTTAACAGATGAACAAATACATTTAAACTTTTTTTTTATATCCAGAAGCTATGACTGCAATGGCAATATGCATAATTACACCCTAATACAAATATTACTCCTCAACGAGCATTTCAGATGCTGACATTTGTAACTAATCATTCTCAGCACTCTTTTTATTACGTGTATTGTGGCAATAACTCTGAACTGCAAGCCTCTTGTGATATCATTGTACTACTGTCACAGGATGGAGTCTCTGTCTCGAAGACCTTAATTCAATCTTAACAGAAGATCCAGAGGACAGAAACAAGCGTTATCGAGACCCAGACATTTGTTCACTCAAGGTTATACAGTCCATGGTAGAACTAATATAATTATTTCAGCTAATTAAGTTCAAGTCTAATGACTCAACTTCAAAACAGCCTTCTCTTAGTATGCCATTCAACAGGCAAACAAATTTTTCAGTTGCATTAAAACCACAAGAGGTAAAATAACCCTCAGTCTCCATTAGGGCCAGATTTAACCATGAAATGAGGGTTATTAATTTTCTAAGCAACTAAGAGGCAAAGAAACACTAATAAAAGTAATGTCAAGAGCTCTACTAATAAGGTACCTTAAGGACAACCAAGTAGAAAACTAAAGGAATTAAGGTTTTTTCCCAGGTTTCAGTAAGTTTGTGGAATATGTGGAGAAACAATCTAAATGTACAGCACCTCAGCAATGTAATTCCAATCAATTAATTTTCCCCTCAGAAGTAAGTTTTTCAGTGTTCTGAAAAACCCAATGTTATTTAAGCTGGGTTAATTACCTATTTTGCAACAGAAATATGGAACACTTGGACAGACAGTCCAAATGCAAAACAAGACTTCTGAGTGTTGTCAGAACACATGAAACACAACTGCAATAAAGAACCACTCAAGCCTGAAGCAACTACTCAGGCAGAGCATCCAGAACCAGAAAAGCTCTTGAGGAAGGCCTTGCCTCTTCTCTTGTCTATCACCACTTATGCATTTCCACTCCAATGGACATTCACAAATACATGACATAACTCCCACCTTCCTGTAGCTCAGATGGAAGCATGCTGTATTTCACAGAATGACCTACAGTTTTAGTTAACAGAATTCATTCTGGCACCTACTGAGAAGGCAGGCTCATGCTTCTATATAGGCATATGACCAAGGAAAGAGTGACCTTATATATCAGCTAGTTGAAAATGAACAGAAGTTATTCTGTTGTTTCCATAATCCACCTATCAACCAGGAAAGTCTGCCACAACCACTCTGAAATTATCTGCTCCAATTAGCTATTCAAAGACCTAGGTTTACGTAGTCCATTTCCTATTTTCTCCTTGCTTCACAAATCACTGGAAATACTCTCTTCTTTTGTATCTAAAAAGAGTGTCTCTTCCATTAAGCCATCAAAATTTTGCTAAGTATTGGGGTGCCTGGGTTTCCCCACTGCATGCACACAGCACCACTTTGCACTGCAGGCATCTTTCAGTATTTTTACAACTACTAATTTCTGTGCATTCTGTCATACATGTGCCTGCAACTGTTTTCAACAGGATGCATAATGTAGAACTTAAGCATATAGTACTATACATATTAATCTACATAATACAGAAGGCAAATGTGATGTTGTAAATACTACTGCAAGCAGTTCCAAAAACAAGGTAGTGTTTTTAGGTAGCTCATACTTCACCTGACAAAGCCTCTCCCCACCAGAGCAAAAAATGTTGTCCATCACGCACCTCTAGTTTCTGCTGACTTGGAAACACAACACACCTGAGTTCAGGTCACTGTTAACCTAACTTCAATAATTGATATTAATAAAGCAAATATTTCTCTATAGGACAAACTGAATAACTGCATTTGATCTAGAAGAGACAATTGCTAACAAAAAAACCCAAACAATTTGAAAGAACTACATCACAGTGAAAATATATTCCTATATAGTGAAAAATCTACTGAAATACTCATGTCCCTGTGTTCTCCAACAAGGAGCAAAACCACAAGATCACATAGCTGAGGCTGGAAAACATGAAGAAATGGGATATTATGAACTTATTCAAAATCTTATCCTATAACTATGACATTTTCTGTACAAAATAGGTTATTCTATATGTACTTTGTGCGACACAAGGTAGTGATGAGATGCAACACCAATGTATATTACAAGCTGAGTAGAGACATCTTGAAAATACCCAATATAACAACTTCATCAGTGACACTTTCATATGATTACTTTGTTTCCTGCTTTAGCCAATGGACCAGATCACATCCTAACTTACTGTCGGTCAAGGTTGCTTACAACCCAGATCAAGCATCCTACTGAAGCATTCTGCCTACAGTCTATTATTTCCAGTGTGATTGACAAACAAGTATCATAAAGGGATCTATGCTGCAGCTCCTCAGTAAAATGGGTCAACTTTCTACCAGGCTATCTGAAAAGTTACTAAGAAAAATGTAAGCTAAGGATTCTAGAAGAATTTTATGCCACTGAAAAAGACCCCTTTCTTATAATCATTCTGACATAACTTTGAAAATACATATTTTTTAAAAATCAGAATAAAATTAGACTTGTTTTTACATTAAAATTACATTAAAGAACACACGTTGGTTGATAATTTATGTTGTTGCTGTGATTTTACATTATGGAAGAAGTTATATGGTTTCAAGAGTTTGCACAGATTTTTGTTCTGATAATAGAATTCAACTTGCATATCATAAAAATGTTTTAAAATATTTCTGTAGTAATTTGCAGCACTTACTACGTGAGTAACTTTCAAGGTATTGCCATCAAACCTACACAAGCTTGCACTATCTTCCAGAAAAGCATCACATTCTTCTAACTCTTGAGCATTACAAGGTGGGTTTTCCTTTTCAGGATTTGGATTCTGAAATAAAAAGACAATTAATTACACTGAAAATTCGAGCTGTTGAATGAATACATATACATATATATATATATACACACATACATATATATCTAATGCAGTTTCTCCCTTTTTGTAATAAAAGTTCAATAGAACAGGAAGAATAATTTTCATATCCTTACATACTTAAAGATCAAGCTATTATGTATTTATTCAAAATGAATAGAGCCATTTCTGTTGTGGAGAACAGCATAAGCAGTAGGCACAACGAAATCCATTTCAGTTTAAGGAAAGATACATAAGCCACTAAAACACGGACAATACATTCCTTTCTGTAAGTAGCAAAAGTATACAATCTTGTAAACCTATACAGGTTTAGTAAATTTACATCAGTGCAAGCTTCTTTCACACTACCACTGGAAATGCTATTAAAAAAAGGATTCATTTTGTAAGCAGCTCTAAATACATGCCTCCTTTTAGCTTTGCTAATAGTTATTTAGAAGTAATTGTGTTGCTATGCATATTTTTCAAAGCATTCAAACCAAGAAAAAAAGCACGTGTATTTTTTCATATCCCACAAGTCATGGAAAGGAAAAACCATCACTTTTACTACTAATTCAAGAGCAAGATCTAACACTACTGCATACAGAAACAGCTTGCTTCTGCCAATGACATTGTTGGATAATTTTCAAAACACCCAAGCTATGTTACATTTGTGATATATTAAAGAACAAATTTCATGATAACAGAAAGGGACTTTATTTAACAAAAGGTGACAATATACAGTTCTCAGTAAGGATGAATTCATGGCAATTCTTGCACAAAAAAAGACACCATCTTGACAACTGCTATAAGCTGAAAGCTGTGTTCAAACAGAATGCGTAAGGAAAGATTAGACAGGAAATTGACTCAATTTATCCGACAGGGAGGAGTTACTGAATTCCTGTGCTCATTTCTGCATCTATTCCAGCTGATTATTAAGAACTTTTACTTTGGTTCAGTCCACAAAATGAAGGAGATCAGCACAATTATTTTTTGTAATTGCTAAGACAATTCACATTCAAAGAAAACAAACATTAAAAGGTAACAAAGAGACACCTCTCAATAACAGAAACCAGGAGAACTAGGTGTCATACAGCACAGGCTGATGCACAAGACGGGGTACCTGTCCCTTTAGAAGATAGACTTGGGGTTCACTTCTCCTCTATTAAGCATTCTTGATAGCCTCAGTTTTACTGTTTCATTGGGTGGATTTTAAAAAGCTTTCCAGGTACACATCACTACCATAAGCAATTAAGGTGACCAAAAAGAATCCATGCCTTTAATATACTTATGTAGCTAAATTGTAGTCTAGCAAAATACATAATATTTATTTAAATGAACAGTGACCTAAGCAAAGATTATTTTTTTTACACAATTATTATTGCATACAAGCTGAAAAGTTGTGACAAAAAAATATTCACTTTAAGCTCGGTATGAGCTAGAAAAGAAATTTCAGTTTCAAATAAATCTATGATTAAAAGCCATACTACAATATCTTGCCCACAAATAGTGAGGCAGAGAGGAGAGAAATCAATTTAGAGCACTAAACAGAATTTATTTTAATAACACTTTTCAGCCTTATTAAAAAAAGTAATAATCCCAAACTAATATATCAAGACCCAGAGGGAGTCACACTTTACAAGTTTTAGATGAGATGTCATTTTCTAATTAAACCAAAAGGGGAAGTATCAAGCAAACAGCAGTTAAAAAGTCTATTTTTCTTGAAGTAGATTCTTTGTATAATGATAATGCCAGAAAGTTCATGAGTCGTGCTTATGCTTTCTTAAATATTCCTTTTTAAAATGTCATTTACACTCAGGGTATCCCTAGGAAGACAGTATAAAAATGTTGCTAACCTGCTGATAAACATAGAACAGACATCCTCCAAAATTACTTAAATCAAAGGCTTTAAAACAAACTGTCACATTGTAAGTGGTTGGAACAAAATTTATTTTCAATGTTAAATCACACTTGTTTTGGTGCACAGACTGTATCATGTAAGCTAAATTCAGTCCCCCATGAAGATGATATTACTATTCAAAGTATATTCACAACTCTAATGCCATTTGTTAACTTCCAGTTAAAAATTAATGTAGAGTTAGGATTCTGAATAGCAAATGAACTGATGAGCTATGTCAATGAAATGCAAATCAGGATATCAAGAAAAGACAGCATGCAAATGTACAAGAATTTTAAATGTTTTATTTTCTACTCCTTACCAATACTTCAGAGGTAAGATGCATCAGGTTTTCAGCCATTTCAGAGCACTGGGAAGAGTCCATAATGAATTCCCCTCTTGTGTCGCCAACTATTAGCTCTGGCCATCGGGGTCCCTCGTTTTTCTTAATTAGAGAAATTTCCAAACTAAAATGCAAATAGAAGACAAAAACTGATATATGAAAACACTGTATCCACTTCCCAGATCAGTCAAAAGGCTCTAAATGTAGATTTGAGCACTTGTGCTCTCCAAACTGAATTAATAATGAAAATCACATAGAGAAACCATTAGCCTTCTATTTATAAAATAAACTATCCTAACAGAAAATATTCTAAACAAAAACAGACCAAGGACAAGTGATTCCTAAAAACCTAAGAATAAAGAGAATGTACTCATGTAAAGTGTGCTCAGTTTTCAATGTAAATGCAGTTTCCTCTGAAGCAGCCTTAAAATATCTTAAATACCATAGGAGTTCACCTGTAAAGAAATCTATTCAGAGGGACAGAATTTTACTACAGAGGTTTATTTGAAACCCAAGTAGTGCTTAATGGGGCTACTCAAAGAGTATTAGACTTCATATAACATCTAGGATAAAAATACTTGTATTTTATAGATCTCAGAAATACTACAACCGTCAATTATCTACATTGTGTATCTAAAATCATATCTGTACAATTTCTGTAACCTATGAAAAAAACAACACCAAACTTAAGAGAACCTGGTATAGCCATTAGGAATAACTAACCAAATAAATGGAAAACGAGAAACTGAGCCTGATGCAACAGCACAGCAATTCCATTTAATTACTGCGTTAGACCAACACATGGATATAATGATAAAATGAGAGTTAAGTTTTATTATATTCATTTGTAGATACACTTACGTGTTCTACAATGATAGTCTTTTACCTGACAGAACAGTAAAACCTCCTAAGTTACTAACTACCACATCACAGTAATAATCTGCCAGCAGTGTTACAGCACAGAGCTTGTGACAAACTAAACCCCTAGAGGTGGGATGTAAGTCACTGAGCAAACCCCTACAAGGGACGATCACTGGTGGAGATGGGCAAGGGGATGTGCCCATGAAGCTCAGGGAATAGTGTAAAATTTGACCTTATCTCAACACAGTGGGTGGCCTTTGCTCTAGATAAACAGCTATCAACAGTTGAGTGGATCAGCGGGTGGGGTAAATGTTTCTCCTTGAGTTCATCAGAAGAGTGTGAATATCTCTCTGAGTTAGCCAGACCAGCATGGTGGGACTGAGTATGTGGCTCAGCCCAGGCAGAGTATAAAAACTAGACAAATAACAATGGGCTGGAGCAGGCTTCAATCCCCACATTCCTTCCCAGCAAGTGGGCAGCCCAGTGTTCTCACAGTGATCATATTATAGAGACTAGTAATGGGAATCACATTGGTATTGTGACTAAACCATATACTGCTACTGCTGTATTTTGCCAACTGTAACTTAGATTTGTTTCAAGTTTTGAGTGTATTTTGTATCCCATGTAACATCAGCAGTCTTCAAATAAGTAAATTTGATTGCTACACCCTCCACCCATGTAATACCTAAAAGAACCTGGTCAGAGAGTATTAGATCCTGACAGAGCAACACCAACAGCTGCAGCTCACTTGTATTTTGGATGAAGTGAACAGATCAGCACAAATACCTTCTATACTCAAATATCTTCTATATCTTAACTGGCTACCTCTGGTACTCCATTTAAGATTAACTTTTCATCCTGTAGCCCACTACTGCAAATACAACCTCTAACAAGTTTAAGAAAAAGAAACCTCACAAATTTAGTACTGGAACAGACACTGAAAAATAACTCCTTTAAATTAATTCTTATTTAAGTATGGGCACTGCTACTACCCTGAACTCCTTTTGTGATTACACATTAATTATAATAGCTGTGATATTAACTGAGGCTACAATAACTACAAAATGTATAGGTTGCCAGCACTGGCTAGAATACCTAACCTGTAGCAAAGAAAATTTTTTCCTAATATCTAGCCTAAATCTACCCTTTTTCAGTTTAAAACCATTACCCCTTGTCCTACCACTATGGGCCCTGCTAAAAAGTTTGTCCCCATCTTTCTTTCCTGTCCCCTTGAAGTACTGAAAGGCTGCAATATGGTCTCCCCAGAGCCTTCTTCAGGCTGAACAACCCTAACTCTCTCAGCCTTTGCTCATAGGAAAGGGGTTCTACCCCTCATTTTTGTGGCTCTCCTCTGGACTTGCTTCAACAGCTCTATGTCCTTCTTGCACTGAGGACTGCAGAGCTGGATGCAGTACTCCAGGTGGGATCTCACCAGAGCAGAGCAGAGGGGAAGAATCATCTCCCTCAACCTGCTGGTCATGCTTCTTTTGATACAGCCCAGGATACC
>VZRW01014032.1:461002-485598 GCA_013398125.1 Aegotheles bennettii
CAAACAGTCCACCCATCAAATCCATATCTCTCTAGTTTAGAGAGAAGGATGTCATGGGGGACTGTGTCAAAGGCCTTACAGAAGTCCAGATAGGTGACACCTGTAGCTCTCCCTTTGTCCATGGATGGAGTGACTCCATCGTAAAAGGCCACTAGGTCGGTCAGGAAGGACTTGCCCTTGGTGAAGCCATGCCAACTGTCTCAAATCACCTCCCTGTCTTCCATGTGCCTTAACATAGCTTTTAGGAGGATCTGTTCCATGATCTTCCTGGGCATGGAGGCGAGGCTGACAGGTTGGTAGTTCCCAGGGTCCTCCTTTCTCCCCTTTTTAAAAATGGGTGTAATGTTCCACTTTTTCCAGACACCAGGGACTTCACCTGACTACCATGACTTTTCAAATATCATGGCAAGTGGCTTGGCCCCTACATCAGCCAATTCCCTCAGGACTCTGGGATGCATCTCATCAGGCCCCATAGATTTACATATATTGATCTTCTCTTATCACCAAAGTTTCATAAGTATACAATACACTGCCTTTATGAAATAATTTAAGTTTACCTATTTACTTTTCCACTGTGTGGAAAACTAGAAGTGAATGGACAAGATTATTCTCAAAGAGAATAAAAAAAGTACATAGTCATAGAGACAGGTAATCATACAGACACACACGGGTTAATCTCCAGTAGCTCATGTCACAGAATCACAGAATCACAGAATTCTAGGGTTGGAAGGGACCTCGAAGGATCATCTAGTCCAACCCCCCTGCCAGAGCAGGGTCACCTAGAGTACATCACACAGGAACGCATCCAGGTGGGTTTTGAATGTCTCCAGTGAAGGAGACTCCACCACCTCTCTGGGCAGCCTGTTCCAGTGCTCTGTCACTCGCACAGTGAAAAAGTCTTTCCTCATATTCACATGGAACCTCCTATGCTCCAGTTTGCATCCATTGCCCCTTGTCCTATCATTGGACGTCACTGCAAAAAGCTTGGCTCCATCATCCTGACCTTCACCCTTTACATATTTGTAAACATGGATGAGGTCACCCCTCAGTCTCCTTTTCTCCAAGCTAAAGAGACCCAGCTTCCTCAGCCTTTCCTCATAAGGGAGATGTTCCACTCCCTTAATCATCTTAGTGTCACCAAATATTGTTTTAGAAAGGCAACTGACAACATTAGAATAGGACATTAACTCTGGTTGCCAATAAACACAAGCAAAGCACATGAAAACAGTGTGAGGAAGTTAATGATAAGAGCATCAATGTATCCCTAATGTCACAAAGAACTCTGTTTCACAGCTCAGTAGTAGAAAATCCTAATTTCCTGGTCAGATACAGGTATAGCTGTCAGTACAGACAGTTACACATATGTGCCTTTTTTCTGAAGTAAAAGAATTTATTATTTTAGAAAGGCTGTTCTATGTTGTTATAGAAAACACTGGTCATGTAGCTTATAAGCAAGTAACTGTAAGTGAAGGGGATTACTTTCACAATTAGCCAAAGAAACAGTATTGTGAGACAGCACTGCAAAAGCCAGTGAACTATTTTCAGCAGAGGAGATAGATTCCTGTGAAGAGGGATGCAGAGTGTAGCATTAAATGAGTCCATTCCCAGAGGGGCCAGAAGTCAGAGACACAGCATACACTGAAATCAGCTCCTATCGATAAGAAAACTAAAAGCCATATACAACACCTTTCGTCCTCTCTAATTATCCATGTGCAGCTCTCATGGTCCACAGATGAATACAGTTTTCCTTCCATCAAAGGAGGCTGGTCTTTCAATGTAACACATATAGTATCAGGGGAAAAGCGCACTTTTATGTCATCCTTAGTGATGTCTTGAGGAATGTGTACAGTTATTGTCACATCATCTTCAGTCTGCTGCCAGCAATACAGAGGGTCTACAAACACGCAGAAAAATACAAACTAGATTACAAATGCTGCCCTGGATTCCACAGCCTGCGATGCTTAGAGATATGGAATAGAAGTTTGTAGAAGAGTGGAAATTAATTTTTACTCCAAACAATTTACATAAAATGTATTCTGATTATAAAATGGAGAAACACTTCTTTAGCAATCAAGTTCATTTGTGTTCCTCATCTGAAGAGCAATTTATATTCATGTCTATGGGCATTAACTATTATTTCAAGTTTATTGAAGCATTACAAAATTGATACCAAAATGCACTTAAATACACTGAAACATTAATGATTAATAATTTGGTTGAAGAGACATCAGGTGCAGTGGTACTGACAAGCTACTGCATGCTCAGAAGTATATGCCATTCAGAGATGTGAACATGTTTTTCTTACCTATTTTGCCACTATTTAACAGAAATTATTTTAGAAGAAAAAGTAGTCTTCATCTGCCTCAGTTGATGGAGATGAAATAAAACTGCCTGTTCAGATGTAATGACTGACTTTTGCTCCTGGGTCTAGAATCTGCTTGATGTCTACCTTGACTATTAAACTGCTACAAAAAGTAGCCTTTTAAGATAAATGTTTATACAAAAGGAAGATCATGACAGCATGACTGAGTAGTGCACAGTTGGTCACAGAAAACACAGATATAATCATTTTCTGCAGAGCCATCTTGTACATGTTACTTTCCAATTGAGAGTAAAAGTAAAGTATGGATAGACCCTTTGGAAGCTCTAAAGTTGTAACACCACAATACAAGATTTCGTTAATCTAAGCTTCATGTCGGCAACCGTAACACTGGAAGAACTCTTAACACAGTTGTCCGTTACCATGAGTTTCCTACTGCCATGGATCAGTCACAGGTGCTACAAATATACTTCCCAGAAACCATTTGTATCTGAGATATGACAGTCTTCTAAATTCTAAACTTTGACACAGATTGTATCTCATATTAAAAGTCTTAATTTATAAGAAAAGTAAATGACACCAGAAAAGAAGCTTAGACTTCCCCTCAACCCATCTTCAAAACAGCCTTCTCATAACATCAAAAATGTGCAGAGGAGACTATGAAAGAACAAACTAAAAACCAGAATACCGATGGTTAACATAAGCACCTTAGTATTTCTTTATCTATTGTTGTAAATACCTATAAAAATTAGAGTTCTATTGCTAGCACATCCTATTTCATTATCTGATATCTGTTGTTCCTGCAAATTTACATAACTATGCAACTAAAATTACAGCCTACCTAGTTACGTATTTTTTTCCTTTTATTTCTTTCTGTATTGTTGAAACAACCTTCTCTGATGCAGAAATTGTCAGGGCTTTTTTCAAGGGTACTCATTTTTATTGCACCAGCTTTATAAAATCTGACTTTCTATGTAGAATTTTGTTTTGGCTTTATATATGAAATTGTCCTGGTCTCCTGATTGTGAGCCAGAACTGTGCATGCTATAATGTATTTCAAATTTAGAAAGTCTGCTGCCTAAGTGAAATCACAGAATCATTTATGTTGGAGAAGACCTTTAAGATCATCGAGTCCAACCGTTAACCTAGCAGTGACAACCCCACCACTGAACCATGTCCCTAAGCACCAGATCTACACATCTCTTAAATACCTACAGGGACGGCAACTCAACCACTTCCCTGGGCAGCCTGTGCCAGTGCCTGATGACCCTGTCTGTGCAGAAATTTTTCCTAACATCCTATCTAAACTTCCTCTGACATAAATTGAGGCCATTTCCTCTCGTTCTATCACTTGTTACTACAGCCTCCTTTCAGGCAGTTGTAGAGAGCAATAAGGTCTCCCCTCAGCCTCCTTTTCTCCAGGCTAAACAACCCCAGCTCCCTCAGCTGTTCCTCACAAGACTTGTGCTCTGTCCCTTCATCAGCTCTGCTGCCCTTTTTTGGACACACTCCAGCACCTCAATGTCCTTCTTGTAGTGAGGGACCCAAAATGGAACACGGCACTCGAGGTGCAGCCTCACCAGTGCAGAGTACAGGGAGACGACCACTGCCCTAGTCCTGCTGGCCACACTACTGCTGATACAATCCAGGATGCTGTTTGCCTTCTTGGTCACCTGGGCACACTGCCGGCTCACATTCAGCTATTCTTAATACAACTACATGTACAACATTACAGTTATCACAGTGTGTAGCATTAATACATTCCAGAAAACAGATCCTTTTGCATTGTTTCTCAAACAGCTTTTTGCACCATTGACAAAGATTGTGCTAGTATCATTCAGGTAGGATTCATTCATTGACCAATGCCTCATATTCAGAAGCAAAAATCAAATCTGAAATAGTACAGCTACATAAATATCATGGAGCTCTGTAATATGCAAGATAGAACAAATTTATTAATAGGTTTTTAATTTTGTTTTGATCTTAAAGAAAAAAGTACGGATGCCTTTTGTTCATGTTTATTATTTTTTCTGAACTGCCTTCCCACTGGAGAGAAGATAATCTTTTACAGGATTCTCATTCTTCAGAAAGAAACAGTGGTTGGTAGTTTTTTTTGTTTATTTGTTTTAAAAACTTGAGAAAAGCAGGAGTATATAACTTATCAGAGAGCTTTCTGATGAACAACTATTTGGGGGACCCAATAGGTACCACACCTCACTCTCTCATATAGGAAGACTGGCTTCTTGAATACTTCAGTCATATGCCTAAATTTAGGTATTATCTTAGCAATCCAACTCCTAGCAAATATTTAGTATATAGTTCTGTTTGCAAAATATCCTTTTCCTTAGGACAACAAAATTCTTTAAAGTATCTTATCCAAAAAAACTTCTCATACAGGTTTATGCACAATACAACTTCCCGGGGTGAAAACAAACAAAAAAAGCCAATTTGTTCTTAAAAAAAATCTGGAAAATAGTTATTAAGACATTTACTGATAGAGTTTCCAAAAGGACACTAAACTGACAAGCTATTTTCTAAGCCAAAAGAGAGAGCAGCCTATCATAACCTCCCGGGAAAGTCTTACCTTTCTTCTCATTTGTTGCTTTCACATCATCATTCTCTTCTAATTTGTCATCTTCATCTTGCATAAATTTGAATGGTTTGTAGGAAAGAATCATTAGACCATCCCCACTCGGCTCTATTGCTGCATAATGGGGGACTGATTTTCCCTGTAAAACTCTTCTTTTAAAGATTTCATATCTATGATCACCTTCAAATTAAAAAAAAAGTGGTAACATTTTTCTAGAAAACAAATTATTAAAAATATTAAGCAATCCCACCAGTTAAATCCCAGTACTGTAGTTTGAAAATAATTTTCTCTTCTATTTTCCAGTAAGTTTGTTAAATACATAAACCCTAAGACTAATCTAACAGTGCCCTTTTTTGTTATGATGTCTTTGCTGATCACAGGTAGCCCAGAAATTCACAAAACCACTCACAGCCTCTGTAGAAACAAGTTTTCCAAATACTGTTTGAGCTGATGTAAAAATTTCATAATGGAAAATGCACATCTTCCTCAACTTTTGTAAAACACTACCCCCTTAAAAGGGAGGTCCCAAATGTTCGCTGTAGGCACTAAGGACCATGCCATTCCCTACTGTGCTCCCAAACACATGAGTACCAATCACTCAAAACACCAGTAAGGTGACAGGTTCTAGCACATCTTTTTCCACTAGAATCTTACTGCCCACAGAGTCCTCAATAATTTTATTAACTTCTGATGTTGTTTAGTTTTCCACATTTATGCTTCATCTCTTCATTAAAAGAAACCACTGTTCTTTAACTACAACTTTACTTGAAAGAAACTGGGAACTCATTTGCAGAGACATTAGACAAAACCAGATTATGATGATAAAAATCATCTATGCTACTCTGGTACTCCAAAACGTTTTCCTGTTTGACATCAGCGTTAAGCTTAGAGAAATACTGAAGTTGTAAGGGCATACAGATAATAATGGGTAAGCCAGGTATAATTCAAATCCTCTCAGCTGGTTATCTTGTTAATTAAGCAAGTAGTGGAGTAGAGTAATAACCAGACTACGATGTAATTCTGGTACTTAGTGGTGTTAATCAAAGCCCTCCTCTTTTTTGTGAAAAGTTTAGTCAGGAAGAGGGGACATACTAATTGAAGAGACTCAATCATTCTACCTAGAGACAGAGTAAGAGATCTATACAATCAGAAGACTCCAAGCAACAGGTTAATCTACTTGAAAAAATTAACAAATTACCTCAGCTTAGATATGTGACCAAAAAGAGCATGTCTTTGGTGCAGTGGGAAGTTAGCCACTCATTGAATGAGCTGCTATTTAACTGGTAGAATCTAACTGTGCACTGAAATACATCAGATTTGTTTGCATGTCTCTCTTACAGCATTTACTCATTTGTTAAAAGGCTCTACAACCTCACAAGTTGTCACTGTGTGACCAAACCTTTAGCATAATATTTTCAATCAATCATCAACACCTTTTTTCATTTAATTTTTTAATTAAAAAGCTGTATTTTTGGTAAGCTTCTACTACATGATTTTTCTTGTAAAGAAGGTCAGAAGAAAGCTAAGCATGTAATATTTACTGAGTCTAATAAAGCAGCAGGGTGGTTCTTAATTTCAAGCTTTTACAGTGACGATTCCTAAAATAAGTTACCTAAAGAAAACAACAAGCTTTGAATGGGTAGTATATCTTTGTTACAACTCTCTAAAGTACCACACAAGATGTGAACAAACCTAACCACTCTTCCTAATCAGATTTATTTTCATGCTTCCAGTTTTTGTTCTTTGGTTGTACAATAGTAGTAGGTGTGATCATTTTGCCTAGCCAACCAGGCATGGCAGAAATGCTCACATTTGTTGGTGTCAAAAGACATAGCTATGTTTTAAGGCTTGGCTTTGATGAAGCAGAAATTTTGTTCATTTGAGAAATGGCTTGTTGATTCACTGTTTTTACTACAGTCTGAATTGACAGACTGCACACACAGGCAGAGTTTCAAGAAAAGTTTAGCACAGCAACTGCCCACTGATGAACATCACAAAGTAAAGCTCTATCTTGTTTTCTAACTACCTTAAACACACATGTTTTAAACTTCACTTCTTCCTGTCTTCCAAATGTTTGTCAGAATTTGGGGCTACAACCAATAGCTTGATCTCAAAATGTAAGAAAAAATTACTTATGTAAAATCCAAGCTGAAGTTTTGGTGAAAGGAAGTATCAGAACCTGAGGAACAAACAAAATCTAAGACAAAGAATAAAAGCATGATTTTTTAAAAGACAATACTCACCAGTGATATAAAACACTTACCCTCTTTGTGTATCTCTACAATTGTAACCCATTCCAAGGTAACATGAAATCCACTTCCCTTTGTGTCCAATTCATCTTTTTCTACCCTAAGCAGCAGCACAGCTACTGAATGCGTATCAGATTTTACGAATGAAACACTGTGTGCTATAATAAATGGACTTCCTAGTTCTTCATTAAACACAATCTAAAAAACAAAATTGTAGTAGAAGTTCAGTCAGTTAAAACTGGAAGTCTTGCTCTTTCTCAGAAAACAGTGAAAGGCTTCAGTAAATGTCAAACCAGTTAGTTTGCTTCCCACAAACTTCTCTGCCAATACGAATCCATGAATGTCATGGTTCCTCCTTCCTTGGCTTTCAAGCCACTGTTCTGGAATGCTTTAATTATTATAATTTATATTATAAAATCATTATAAGGGCCGATTAAGCAAAGCACAAAGAACCACAAAACTGTTTGCATTATGTCTGTTTACTACTACAGTAAGCTGAAGTACCACAACTGACAAACAGAACAGGATTCATAAACACAGAATATCAATCAGGAGAAAGTGTCTCACACCAAGATGAAAATGTAAGCATTTCACCAAGGCCTTCACTATTTCTCCAGACACCCCAACATCCTGAAAATCTTTGTATACCCTGACACACGCAAACAAAGAGATAAAAAGGTCCAGTGCACTGCTGCCAGTGTTTAATCATCAACCAGGACTGTGGGGAAGGGAGTTCTCTTTATTTGGCGCATAGAGATTCAATTTTCCTTCCTAGAAAGTTTCATGAAGGGGACTGAGAAACAAAAACCTACAATTAAACAAAGGGGTATAATACATGTTTAAGAGGAGCTAGGGTTAGAAGTTTTTGAATTTTTATGTATACAGTTTGGAAAAGTTCATCCAAAGTTTGGATGGGACTAGGTAGGCAGAGTAGGTAAATATTACTGTCATATTGAAAGGCTAATAAGCACCACTGTAAACATGAAACAATTTCATAGAGAAGGACTACACATCTTGTAGCTTGAGACATTTAGCATTAATACCTATAGCTGGAAGTTTTCATTCTAGAAACTATGTATTTCAGCTTTCCTTAAAAAAGTACTCATTCAGCAAAAACCCCAAAAAGGTAAAATCAAAATTAATCCAAACAGCAGAGAAGAGGAAGAAATGAAACAAACATTCTCTAACTGCTAGAACATTAACACATGAAAACGGAAGAATAATTATGACAAGGAATTCAAGCTGCAGTGGTTGAATGAGTACAGGCTCAAACCAGATGTTGGTTACTGAAACCTTGTAGGGTTTGAGGATTTATGGGGTTGGGATGTAAACCACTGTAAACCACTGGGTGCTCTAAATACTGCAAAAGTGAATTTAAATGGTCACAGAACCTCAACATATAAATCTCATGGTTTTGTTACACTGACAACTCCAATGTAACTTATTTTTGTATCAGTATTCTCAAAGAGAACAGAATGAAAAAAAAACCAAAACAGTTGGTGTTTATTACCAACCATCTAAGGAACAGGATGACCAATTTCCTAGTTACTGAACTGTCAAAAGATGTAGGGGAAGAAGCTAATCCATCGTGTTGAAATCTTTCACTTCAGGACATATCTCAGTTCCTGCAAATACTAAAATCTCCTTGATTGCTTAGGAAATGGGTCTAAGACAACACCTCTATGCCATGAACTCGCCCCCAGGACAACTGCACACCGATCAGCAGGTGGTGCTCATTCAACACCATGAACGTGACCGTGTTCAGCACCTTGACTAGAACCTCGGGGGCAGGCGGCTCTGCTCACAGGGCTCTGATTTCTTAAAGGACTCCCCCATATACACTCGGTTTCCAAGTGTATGAGTCACACAGTTTGTAAGACAGAAAGTTAACGATGAGATAAAGGCAATGTTAATAAAAATAACGATAAAGGCAAATCTCACGCTTGATTGAGTTGCTTTTGTCTCATCATGAACTTTTTGTGTTAAAAACTGCGACTCACACACTGAAACTCCCTCACGCACACAGTTTCCTTCCAGAACCCAGAGCCCTGCGAGCAGAGCCACCTGTCCCCATGGTGCCAAAGGTGGTTCTGGTCACGGTGCTGAACAAGCATACCCTGCTGATGGGCGTGCAGTTGTCCTGGGAGTGAGCCGGCGGTGTGGAAGTATCTGGCATCCAGTTGTGAGGCATTCAGTTGTCCCTTGCCCTAGGAAAGTGCCCTCAAATAAAGAAAATTGATGCAAAATGTGGGCACTGTATATTAGATTTGTCTCTCATGAATAAAGAGGAACTAACCTCAGACCACAAGATTCATGGTGGCTCAGGTAGAAATGTAACTGATTTATATTTGTTGTGTCTAAGCAGGTTCATCAATACCATTACTAGTGGAAGCAGATCACTTCAATGTGGATACAAAAAAGCTCCTTATCAAGACTCTTCAAAAGAATTAATTATGTAAAGAATTTAATCACCATAAACACAAAAAACATACTTCAGTTACAGCCAACAATTTTAAGTAAAAATATTAAGCACCAATAATTTTCCAGAGCTAAGTGCACAATATGAAGATTTTCCCTACCAGAGAGGTAGAAATAACATTGCTTACATTACACCTGCTATTCAGGTAACCCTCAGGGTTATTCATCAAAGCTTTTTAATCAGCAGTTTTGTTTAAGTTTTATTCTAGTCTCTGTGGATATACTTTGAAAATGGGGCAAAATAAATTGTGAATATTTCAAGCACCTTCATGGACAAACATCACACAAACCAGAAATCTCCTAACTTAAAAACGAAAGTAACTTTTACCTTGGTTGACAATAATTTCAGACTTTAAAAAAATATGTATTATTCAACAGGCCAGTTGAAACAGCAGGCAGTAAAAGATGGAGGGAAAAATCCTGGACAGACATATGTGAATAGGGATAGGAAAGGGAAAATGGATTTTAACAAAAGTTCGACTAGACAAACACTTAGCCAGCTATTTAGAAACACTCACTTAGACAAATTCTTCTCCAGTCAAAAGGTTGTTCCCTTTCAAACACTTGCATTTTAGATATTTCGTGCATAAAGAAATCATTAGTCATTTGTATAAAAATAATTTAATATATTTATGTATATTTATGTTAATACATGTTAATATTGTTTTTTTATTCTTGAACACAGTCTTACATCAGCAATGCAGAGTTACGACTTCCAGCTCAATTCTTCACATTACATACATGCAATTCTCTTAAAAAATGCAAAATATAAGAACTATTTGATAGATATACAATTCTTAAATATGTTAGTGCAAGACTTACCTCCCACTTTTCAGATGCACTGTTTCCTCGCTTGCCTGATTTAATTAAATACAGCCTTCCTGTACCATCAGAAAGTGTAACCCATGTGGAAGATGAGAAGTGTATTGAGGCACAAAGGCGATTATCATAAGCTGTCAAGTCTGTAGGTAGCCTGAAAACTTCTCTTGGTTTTTGTAGAGCAGTGTCCTATAAGCAAACAGTCAAGCACTAAGACTTTATGAAGTATTTATCAATTTCAGTATTAAAGAAAAATTAAGAACAACAAATCTTAGTAGTAATTCACCAGTTTCTTTGTACAGGTGAGCATATTAGGAAAAAAGTGGGTAGCAAGCATCATTCCCACATACGTGGAAAAGGTGGCAGAATTTCACCACTGAGTTGGTTTCTATTTACTGAAAACATGAGTGTTCTATAATTGATATTTCGATACTCAACTTTTTCCTTCCATTTTACAGCACTAATTACATTTTGCATTAAAAAAAGGCTTTTCACTTCTTTCCCCCTAGCATTCCCATATAATTAATTACTTACCTTCAATAATTCTAGTCCCAGCAAAAATGTGAAGACTTTAAAAGAAATGAAAGCCACAGAACTGTGATCACACTAGTTCATAAAAATTCACTTCTAGATTAAAAAGAATTGTAGCCTATTCTCTTGCACAACTGGTATATTCAAGCCAATACATAATTTCTCAGCTTTCCTAGAGTGGTCATTTTATTCAGTAAGTTAAAGAAGTAACAACTGTGATCAGCTAGCAAAGAAAAGCTGTACTAATTCATATCACGTTTGCAAATAACTTCCTTCACATTATGTTTATCCTATGCATCAGGATAAATGTATTTAGCACACTGTATCAGTGGCACACTGTAATCTTATTTTTTAAGCCAAACTACAAGCATGAATAGTTTTTGAGCATGAATAAACAGAAACACTATAGTGAATGAAGTGCACAGATGATATAATTCTCCAGTGAACAATAAAGACATATGGATTTTTAAAAAGTTATACAGATCACTAAATTAAAAAAAAAAAATCCAGTATTTCCTGCTGTATAAGCTTTACACAAATTAGTCTGAGTAACAGTGCAAAGTCAATGTTAGATCACCAATTTCCTCTCTATTTCTAGTAATTGTTCTCAGAAGTCCTACTTTAGTTCTGTGTTGTCTTCTTCACTTCCTGCTAATTCTCACAGAAGAAACTGATTTTGTGCTGTAAATTGGATTTCCAGCTGTTGTAATTAAGAACAAAGGCATGCCTTCCAGGCTATCTTTTGGGATTATTCTTTATCTTGTGCCTTCACCCTCACATACAGCCTTTCTTTGCTGAATAAGGCTTTGTAACTCTCTGCTCATTATCTGACTTGCAGAATGCTAGCAACTCCACTGCCTGTTTAGGACTAGGATTTACCACCTTTTTGTGAGCTGAAGTAATTTCTGAATATCTAAGAGGCTTGTTAGAAAAAAAACCTGACCAAATCTTTATGATTGGAAAAGACCCCAGCATCACAGTTGAAAAAAACCACAAAAGGTCAGTACATGTTTGACAGGACAACTTGATCAGCTACTGATGAAGTAGATCAGGCTGCAGTATTAGGAGCACAAATAAAATTGTCTTACAGAAAAACATGAGACGCAACTGGAGATTGAGCAACACCACAGCCACATCACTATAATCTTTCAAATAACTCAAACAGAACTTGATTGCTTTAAGTTTTTAACTGAACTAAGTAGCTGCTAAATAAAACAGGCTGGCAGTCTGCCACAAGTGGGGTCCCCCAGGGATTGATAGCAGGCCCCATGCTGTTCAACATCTTCATAAATTACCCAGGTGATGGGATTGAAAACATCCTCACCATATTTGCTGATGACACTAAACTAGGTGATAAGGTAGACATGTCGTAAGGGAGAGCAATCTTGCAGAGACCCAGATAGCCTAGAAGAGTGGAGCAGCAAGAACAGTGAGGATAAACAAAGAGACAACTGCAAGGTCCCACACCTGGGATGGAATGAACAAAGAGCCCAGTGCAGACTAGGATCTGTGTGGCTGGGAAGCAGCCTTGCTGAAAGGAATCTGGGGGTTCTGGCAGACAACAAGCTGAACATGAGTCAACAATGAGATGCTGCAGCAACAAAGGCAAATGAGATCCTAGGCTGCATTTGCAGAAGCATTACTAGCAGAGATAGAGACGTGATCGTCCTGCTCTACTCAATGCTTTTCAGGCCACATCTGAAGTACTCTGTCCAGTTCTGGTCCCCACAACTGAAAAAAAGACATGGACAGACTGGAAAGGGTCCAAAAGAAGGCCATGCAGACAATCAAAGGGCTGGAGAAGCTTCCCTGTGGGGGAAGACTGAAGGAGTTAGGTCTTGTCTCCCTGGAGAAGAGACAAGGAGGGACCTCATCACAGTATTCCAGAACTTAAAGGGTGGCTACAAAGAGGATGGAGGCTCTCTCTCCACAAGGAGTCACATGGAGGTGACAAGGAGCAACAGTAAGGGGTAAAAATTGCACCAGGAGATGTTTCATCTCAAAATAAAAGGGTTTTTTTACAGTGAGAACAACCACAGACTGGAACAATCTCCCCAGGGATATGGCAGGTCACTGGAGGTTTTCAAGACACAACTGGACAAGGTGCTAGATAACCTCATCTAGGCTCCTTTTCCTGTGAAAGGTTGGGCCATATGATCTTTTGAGGTCCCTTCCAACCTGGGCTATTCTGTGATTCTAAAACAAACAGTGGACACTAACAACATAGGTTTTTTTAAAAAAATAAATATTCACCATCTTGCCCCTTAGACTTCAGGATCCGATTTGAGGTCTCCAAAAAGATATCCCAATAATAACAAAGCAAACATATTCCTGTTGTTTGTGTTCTATATCTTAAAGAAACATTTCTCATTAAGTTACGGTTCCGTCCCCTCATCTTGCAGACAGTTTTATATATATGTATCATAAATGAAACAAGATTAGATACAACAGATTTCATAGATTTTTTCAGGCTAGTGTACCTACATATATTTAAACAAATAAACAATCATCTCTGGGAAAAGAGATGCCTGACTGACCTTTAGAGATCAACATTTCCCTTTTTAAACCAAATCTATCTTCTCAATGCAACAACAAATAGACTGTGTTGAGAATATAACTAACGGTCATAGAGCCAATTAAACTGTTTTCAGTTTTATTTTACTAGGTTCATTCCCAGTCAGTTGATCTACAATTATTTTAGAAGCTCCACAAATCAGAAGACTCTGCTTAACAATAAGGAAATTCTTCCCTTGTCACTAAAAATCAGCATTAGTGTCACTAAAATTAAAATATATTTAAGTACAAATATATTTTAAAAAACCATAAAAACAGAATTTGAAAGAAAAACATTACAGGGACAGTTTTGAAGGTATTTACAAGTATGTAAGACAAAGAACAAACAAACAGAAGTGTATTTTTGTATTGAAAATGTGGGGAGGAAACAAATATTTATCTATTCTATGCCACACAAAATGTTTTCTTTTACCATAGTAAGGGTGTTCATGAGATTAAGAGTTAGTAGTGAAAAAGTACCATATTAAAACAGCATCTCATTACAGGCTTTGAAATTCCAGCCACAAATTATTTTATTTTCTAAGCACCTCCTGTCCCACTATTTTCATGCAAGCAATGGATAGCTTTTCCACTGGCCTTTAAATCTCGCTCTGCCCATTTCTATACTTCTAGACAGTGTACTCTGCTTCCTTCTGGCCTCTGTCACTCTGCTCATCTATTCCAGATTTCATCCAGGTGCCTTCATTAGAACAACTTCTTTACTTTCAGCAGCTCCTTTGCCTCCCCTGCCTATGACACTAACCTCAATTTTGAGCCTTTTAAGCAGCCCAGGTTTGAAACTTGTGTAGAAATTCTGAGCAAGGTATTATCTATACTTTTGCCTTCACAGAAGACATATTTTAAAACATCAAAGTTCCAGGGGTAATTTGCGATTTATGGATAACTAATACATCACCATATTCCAGTCAAAGTTGTAACCAAAACAGGAAGCAGAACCAGAAATAATTATGTGTTAAAAAGTCTATGTGTTCTTTCACTTTGAATTTAGGATAAGCATGCTAAGCTGTTCCATCTTCTGTTTTAAAGACAACTGACATTAATTTTAGTTGTGGCCATTGCTAACTTGTAAGCTACTCTTGGTTGAGGACTATTATTTGTAGTATATGTCTGACTAATACACAGCCAGGCACACTTGCAACAAGACACCTTGTTGATGTTTCTGAATACACATTCCTTTTTATACATATGCAAACATCTTTCCTTTGCAAAACAGCACGATATCATGTATTAGGACACAAGATGGCAGTTATTTATCTCGCAGTCCAGTGGAACTGAAATTTGTGACAAGTTATTAACCCAATGCCATTTTCTTTAAGATTCCAATGAATCACCAGTCCTAGGGAAGAATATTTATTATTTCAATTTACTGCACATAAAAATTCAAATTATTGCTTGTTGTAAAATCCCTTATCTAATTTATCTGCTAAGAACGCAATATCCACTACATTAGTGCCCTCCTGATAGAAGAATGTATTGGACGTCTCTTGTGCTGGCAGTGGGGAGCTGCAGGGGTGGCCTCTGTGAGGAGAGGTCAGGGCTGCCCCCAGGCCTCACACAGCCACTTCCAACTGGCTCCAATGGACTCACCACAGGGCACATCCGAGCCCTTCAGGCAAGATGGTGCGAAGCAAAGGTTTGCCTGCAGCACTTGGAAAAGACCATGAGAAAGCAAGTTGTCCCCCCTGCAGCCCATAGAGGACCAGAGAGGCACATGTCCACTCTGTAGACCATGGAAAGCCCATGCCAGAGCAGGGTCCTGGTAGGAGCTTTGTGTGACTTCATTTCTTATCATTTTACTCTAGTTTTAATTGGCAATAAATTAAATTAGCTTTCTCAAAGTCAAGTCTGTTTTGCCCATGATGGTAACTGGTAAGTAATCTTCCTGTTTTCATCTCAATTCACAAGCTTTTGTGTCTTATTTTCTTCCCATCCTGCTGAAGAGAGTGAATGAGAGAATGTCTGACAGCAAGCCAAAGTTAAGAAACCACAAGGACAAAAAAACCCAAAACCAAGAACAAAAAATGAGATTGTGACAAGCCACTGTTCACATGTCCACAGAAGGCTCTCCCTGACACGCTTCTTTCTTTTAGACGTACCTACTGGAATCCAAATGATCTCCAAAGATTTGGAAGCAGTCTCAGAAGATTATTCTGCCTCAACAAGAGTTTGCCAAAGGCTCCAACTGATTCTATGCTCTATGAAAAGTAAAGGAATTATTTTGCAGCATCACTTCTCAGCCTACCATCCTCTGGAAACTTCTGTTGCCTGAAAAATCTAGAACTATCACTTCAGGATTTCTCTCAGCTTAGTCTTGACCTAGTAATTTCCACCCCCAGAATCTTGCACAAAGTAAGCCACACTCTCTCTCAACAAGAAAAAAAAAAACAACAAACAAAAAAATACCACACATCACCCTGTGTTTTCTTTGTCCCACAAGGTTTCAAGTCAAATGCCTTGGTAGCACAGCAATGGGTATTTTCCTTTCCACGTGGTCTTTTTTCCTTAATGACCAAGCACTACAATTGCATGTACCAGAAACACAGAGCCATGTCCTTTCCCCTCCAGAATGAAGAGTAGCTTTGTAATGGAAATCAGTGCAGCCATGTATTAATAGCTCAAAAGAAATAGAAAGTTTGACTACTTAAGAACATCAGTATAGAAAGCAGAGAACTGTCATGTTTCTCAGACTTGGCCCAGCTTGCTTACACTCTACACTACATTTCAAGTTTGCTCAGAGCCGCAAGAATCTTTTTGCCTCCAACAAGTGATTGCCAGATTAAGCTTTTAGTCCATAAAAGCTTGCATTTCTAATTCTCACACATACAGGTTTTTTCTCTCCTTATATCTACAATAACTGGATTTTCAAATTAGCAAACAGACAAATACCAAGTGATGCAGGGGAAAAACAGCCAGCAACTAACTTGTCACCATGTCCCAGAAAGGAAGTATATGCAACACTATTGCAATACTAATGCAATACTATTAATGAAAAGATGTCAGAAACTTCACTTAAAATCCTTTATCCTTCCCAGTGAACTGCATTTTTGTTCATCTACCTGTCTTCCTGAAAATAGCTTCCCCCAGTTTTTGCACTTGGAGCCTACTTGCCATATTTTCTACCTTACCTACCCCCCATCTTTTCAAATTCAGTAATTTAAAAAAAAAGTTTATTCTTACCAGAGTCACTGACAGATTCATAACCCTTCCAAACTGATCAACATAGTAGACATTATCCTGGTACCAGGAATCAAGGTGAAGGTAATTATACATGCCAAAAGCATGCATGTGGTCAAGGGTATATTGATCATCACGAAGTTTCACTTCTGCTACAGCTGGGGGAAAAAAAAGAAGACTATTTTAACATTTATTTATAGGATCATAGAATCACAGAGTCACAGAATCACAGAATGGTTTGGGTTGGAAGAGACCTTAAGGATCATCCAGTTCCAACCACCCTGACATGGGCAGGGACACCTCCCACTAAATCAGGTTGCTCAAAGCCCCATCCAACCTGGCCTTGAACACTGCCAGGGAGGGGGCAGCCACAACTTCTCTGGGCAACCTGTGCCAGTGTCTCACCACTCTCACAGGAAAGAATTTCATCCTGATATCCATTCTAAATTTACCCTCTTTTACAGAATCACTTGAGTTGAAAGGGACCTTAAAGGTCATCTAGTACAACTCCCCTGCCACAGGCAGGGACATCCCCCACTAGACCAGGTTGCTCAGGACCTCATCTAACCTGGCCTTGAACGTCTCCAAGGACAGGGAATCCACCACCTCTCTTAGCAACCCTTTCCAGTGCTTTACCACCCTCAAGGTGAAAAACTTTCTCCTTATATCTAAGGATAGTTTCCTTTAGGTTGAAACTGTTTCCCCTCATCCCATCACTACATGCTCTTGTAAAAAGTCCCTCTCCAGCTTTCCTGTAGGCCCCTTCAAGGCACTGGAAGGCTGCTACAAGGTCTCCCTAAAGCCTTCTCTTCTACAGGCTGAACAACCCCAACTCTCTCAGCCTGTCTTCATAGGAGAGGTGCTCCAGCCCTCTCATCATCCTTGTGGCCCTCCTCTGGACTTGCTCCAAGGGCTCCATGTCCTTCTTGCACTGGGGACTCCAGACAATTCTTTCATCCTTAGTCCATAGGTCTGGTTTATATGAAGGAAAATACATTATGCATACACAGATTTTTAAAATTTCACCACGAACATCGAAAGCAGGTCATCCACACTGATGGCCACTGCAGTCACTCACTGTGATCATGTAATAACTATTACTATTTATTGTGGCCTATTGTGGCGAGCCAGGCTGGATGCCAGGTGCCCACCAAAGCCGCTCTATCACTCCCCCTCCTCAGCTGGACAAGGGAGAGAAAATACAATGAAAGACTCAGGGACGAGATGAGGACAGGGAAAGATCACTCACCAATTACCATCATGGACAAAACAGACTCAACTTAGGGAGTACGAATTTAATTTATTATCAGACAAAAACAGAGTAGGGTAATAAGAAATAAAACCAAATCTTAAAACCTTCCCCTCACCCCTCCCTTCTTCCTGGGCTCAACTTTACTCCTGATTTCTCTACCTCAGCTCCCCCTGGTGGCACAGGGGGATGGGGAATGGGGTTTCATCACACGTTTCTGCTGCTCCTTCCTCCTCAGGGGGAGGACCCCTCACGCTCTTCCCCTGCTCCAGCATGATGTCCTACCCACAGGAGACAGTCCTCCATGAACTTCTGCAATGTGGAAGTTCCTCCCATGGACTACAGTTCTTCATGAACTGCTCCAGCATGTGTCCCTTTCCATGGGGTACAGTCCTTCAGGAACAGACTGCTCCAGCATGAGTCCTACATGAAGTCAAGGGTCCTACCAGCAAACCTGCTCCAGTGTGGGCTCCTCCTGTTCCAACACCTGACAACCCTTTCGATGAAGAAATTTTTCCTAATATTTAAACTAAACCTCCCCTGGCACAACTTGAGGCCTGAATTCCTCCACACTACAACCTCCTTTCAGGCACTTGTAGAGAGCGATGAGGTTCTCCCCTCAGCCTCCTTTTATCCAGACTGAACAACCTTGGTTCCCTCAGTCGCTCCTCATAAAACCTGTGCTCTAGACCCTTTACCAGCTTTGTTGCCCCCTTGATTAGTCTCCTAATCACTGTTGACATTTGCAAACCAACAGCATTAACTTCACTCAGCTGAAATAATCATTATTCATATTTGCCACACAGGAGTGACTTCCATACCTCTGCAATTACTGTTTCCCAAGCCACTGCCCTTCAAAAAAAAGCTAGAACATCTAAAAAGGAGTGAGAAGAAAATATACCTGTCAAAATGAGAAAGACTATTACCCATTCCAATTTCTACTTTAACTAATTAGAATATTTTACAGTAAATTACACTGTAAAATAAATTAGGATGTGTTGAGAAAATGTGTTTTAAAGCTGTTTGTACAATCAAGCTTTATCACAGAGATATTTTTCCCAACACGACAAGAGATGATGTGAATATTCTGTAAACAATTAAAGATAAAACCAAATATAATTCAGGATAATTATTTTCAGTGAAAACAAGTACACATCATCTACTCCCTGTATAGCTGCATTAACTGATCTTCTGAAATTAGAATACACATGTGGAAGCATGTAAAGCTTTTTCAGCACAAAAACTCTGAAATTGTCTTATTTGGTAGAGCTTCCTTTCTCCTCTCCCCATCGCCCCCCTAGACATGTTGCTACTGTCAGAATTGTAACTAAAATACATACAAGTAGTGAAAACAGTTCAAATCAGACGCTTTCTAAAGCAAATGCACAATATTTCAATAAAATTCTTGGAACAATATACTGTTGATTAGCTGATTGTAAGTTGATAAACTTTATAAAAGTTGGAAGAACCTGAATAAATTCTCTGTCCTTGAGTTTTTCAGTCTGTAGTCCTGACAAGCCCTGAGTAATAAGGGGTCAGGTCTCTTGCATAATTTAAACAGGCAATTAATTCTTCATAAACAGAAGTCAAAAACTATACAATTTGTAGGTGATTTTAAACCAGGAAATCAAACACATGTGTACTGCACTGTCACAAAATACTTAAATAAAGTTATTAACTGCTTAAAAAATGTATACTGTATATATAGCTCTCTGCTAAGAAGAAATAATTAGAGAAACTATTCCACCCTTTATTAAGTGAAACCCGTGATCAATTGAAATCTGTGCACGAATGCCACCTGCTATCACATACTGTATGCTCAGATAGTTTACAAGAGATTTTACACTAGAATAAAGTTCATTCCTTCCTTTCTACAACCTTTCAGGTCCAAGTTTTTTTGATGGTCCTTAGAAAAATGAGGAGAAAACCAACAAAGCTGAGTGTAAAAAAAAATAAGGACAAAAGAAAGAAACGAAGACCTTAAAAAAGCCAAATTCAGAAGAAGTTAGTATAACAGGAAAAGAAATATTTCAATCAGCTAATCACCTTATCCAATCACACAATTTTGATTTTTTTTTTTTGTTGTTTGGTTTGGGGGGGGAAGTTGTGTGTGGTGGGTTTTTTGGTTTTGTAGGGGTATTTGTTTTGTTTTTTAAGAGTTACAGATTAAAACACTAGCTTTAACTTTTTGGGTTTAATTAGCAAGCAGCAGCTAATGACAGCTATTAAACAGAATGATACATGGTCTCAGTCAAGTTTCTGTTAAATAAGTCTACCCTACCAAAACCCAGACTCTGTCACACCAGAAAAGAGAGAGAATATAGCGAATGTATACACTAAATCTCAGCTTTTGATATTATTTCCCAATAGACCTAGCTATGCATTATATTTCAAACTAGTACAAAGAAAATTATGCCACTTTTCTAGAATTGTATTTATCTTCAGCTCCATGCTTAAAAAAGTAATTAGACACAAAATAGTTCAAAGATAATTAACCAAAGATTTTCACTCACACTGCCTTTACTTAAAAGCAAAAGCACTAAATACAACGCAACTCATAGGAATCAACAGAAGGAGTAAGATCTCCCTCAACTAACTGGATCTTATTATTATTACTCTGCACTGCAGAAAAACCCAAACAACCCTCTGAATAAAGAGCACTGTAAAGGGACTTATATTTTAAATTAATAGTGAAGTCCTACACCTGCCATCAAATACTATAAAGCAAAACTGGGGAACAAAAAAGATGAGAAAAAAGGGTGAGAGAAAAACCCCTCACATTTTTAGATAAAACCCACTTTACACTACTGGAAAACGCAAAATAACTACATCAACCTATTATTTCAGAGCATCAAATACTATATGCTTTTATGTCATACTTTGTTTTGCAATGCCACCCAGTGGAAGTAATTTAGTAATTCATATACACTTACTAGTGGAAGAGACTACATCAACTTATTTCCTAGTATCAGCATCCAAGGATCCTTCTAACCCTGCATAAATTAACTTTCTTTGAATATTAACAAATACGAGAGCAGCATCTCCTTGCTGTTGAGTAAAAGTACACAGCTTGTTTATTCTACCGCAGTATGTTGACCCACTAAACACATTAGTGTTCAACAAACACATATGTTGCTGAAAACAAGCACAGGCTGACAGATACCATGTAATGAAGTATTTTTGCCTGATCGAATTACTTACACAGGTGTGAAAACTAAATGGGATCTATCACACACTAAATTGAACAAATAAACTGAATCAGATCCAAAAACTAGCAAGGCATTTGTGAAAGTCTCACTATACCAATGCCTTGATTTATAAGCTGACTTTTGCCAGCTGGAAGAATCATTTTCTTTAATAACTGTTACAAGGCAGAACTCACCTCTACATTGTCTTCTTCTTTCTCAAGAAGTTAAAGTATAACCCAAGTACAGATACACATGTGCCCAAGACCTTAACCTAGACGTAGGAACTACAGCCTACAGCTGTAAATGTCTGAAAAGCTGTGGACCATAGTTTCTTAGTATTTTCCATACATTACTTTAAGGACTTTTTTCTATGTTTAATTTTTCAAATGGACATGGAAAATGCAAATGGAAATCTCCATGAAGTTTGAAACATATCAGTGTTTTTGGCTCCATAAAAAGACACAAACGCATGTTTTTCATGTAGCATTACTAATGGGCAACTACTTTTCACTAAAGTACCGTGAACAGACAACTAATTTCCACCGAAGTACAGACCTCTTATTCTAAACAGGCCACAAATAGGGCAGTCATTTATTAACACCATATTTCAAGAAAAGTGGTAAAACCCCATAAACACACATGATCAAAGGAATGCACTCTCTGCATATTCTCATGGCTTGCAACAGGAGCTCCATGTTTGAGTGAAAGTTTACTAGGCCTTTCAGATGCTCTCATATCTAAAAGCACACACCACATCGTATGTATAATGGTTCTGCTGAATAGACAGGACAGATAGGAAAGGCACGAGGGATACCCACATCTGAATGAATTCTCCGGGAAACAAAGGAATCAAGTTACATCTGACCACTGGAAGTCGAAAGCAAAGTTCTCATTCCTTTGAAAATATTGTGCATCTTGGACATGCTCCTTGTTGGAGACAAGGATTTGCCCCACAACCACTGTTTTGGGCTCTGCTGACATCAGATCAGGGCAGGGAAAAAGAGGTGACAGTAAACAAGGCGCTTGCCCCTCCCTCCAAAAGGTTCAGTGATCTAAAATAATGGCACTACAAAGCTCAACGCGAAGCATTGGAAAATAAGTTATGGAAATAAACTAAGGGAAATAAGGAGAAAACTTGACAAAGTTTAAGATGAAGAGTTGGGAATTAAAGGCGTAATAGTGTGGGACTTGTTACTCTTTGAAACATGTTACCAGGATGAGACCTGAGAAAAAAAGATATGACCGTTAAAGTTTAGATTAATTAGGACAGAATTGGTATGAGGAGTAAGGAAGAAATAAAAGAAGAACATGCAAATCAGAGTATTTAAAAGGGAACCTAAGAGATCAGGATTTCACCATTCTTTTTCACTGTGACCATACAGTTAAGAAATTCATTAGAAAATTCCCATCCACCACAGATTTAATAAATAGATATTTTAAATTTATCTCTGCTTCAGCTGCAAAGCTGACCACAGCAAATTTCTAGCAACCTCAATTTGGCAGTTAAAAGGCAAATTAGAACTGAATACTAAGTTTTACATGATGATCAGAAAATGAAGCTCATTGTAGTCCTGAACACCATCCACGGTCTCTACAACTCAACCCGTTATTCCTGCGCAACATAAAAGTCAAGTTGTGGAAGGATGCCCTCAGTCTAATACATACATAGATCACTGACAGCAGGAAATACAAAGTTCAGGTACAGAACATCTTTGTACTGTGAGGAAACTCCCCTCACTACAAGAAAGACACTGAGGTTCTGGAGCACGTCCAGAGAAGGGCAATGAAGCTGGTGAAGGGTCTAGAGCACAGGTCTTATGGGGAGCGACTGAGGGAACCAAGGTGGTTCAGTCTGGAGAAAAGCAGGCTGAGGGGAGACCTCATTGCTCTTTACAAGCGCCTGAAGAGAGGTTGTAAAGAGGTGGATGTTGATCTCTTCTCCCTTGTTATGAGTGATGGAACAAGAGGAAACAGCCTCAAGTTATGCCAGGCAAAGTTTAGATTGGGTATTAGGAAAAATTTATTCATGGAAAGGGTTGTCAGGCACTGGAACAGGCTGCCCAGGGAAGTGGTGGAGTCACCATCCCTGAAGGTATTTAAAAGATGTGTAGACATGTTGCTTAGGGACATGGTTCAGTGGTGAACTTGGCAGTGTGCTGGGTTAATGGTTGGACTTGATGATCTTTAAGGTCTTTTCCAACTTAAATGATTCTATGAAACTGCCTTGAAGTAAGCAGAAGAAAACCAGCAAGGAGAGTGAGGCAGCTGTATGGCCCCAGAGCAGTCTGAGACACAGACAAAGCATTTAGGAGACAGATACAGAGCCTCCTTTGGTTTATATTTCAGGTTATTAATTTTAAAAAACATCAATAAAAAGGATTTCCACTCTCCAGTGTATCAATATATTTCTCTGTATACATACACACATAGAGAAAAGAGTAAGTGATTTGGTATTAATGATTTAGTAGGACAGTCAAGTTGGACCAAAATGAGTCAGGGTCTTTGTGCTGTGGGAAGCAGAGAAAGAGAAGATCACAGGCATGCACTCCCATCTTCTATCACACAAGTTACTGTAACTATTATGTAAAATATCTGAACAGCCAAGAACTGACTAGGGCAAACTAAGAGCCTGTACCTATGCTATGCTAACTGCTGCCATCTTTACACAGCTGTAGTACACTCAGCACACACACACTCAGATCTGAACTGTCTTTTAACAGACGACATCTAAATCAGTCTCACTGTAAGGATACCTAAATACATCACAACAATGTTACTCTCATTGAAGTTCTCCTGTTCTATCACAGATGCACATACTGTACACCTCCATCTCATTCACCCATCCTTCAGTGCACAATCCACATGTAGCTCTCATCGCACTGCTGCTGAGTCACCACGGCAGACCCAGGTTTCCGTTCCACTGTTGATACAATCCAATCAACACAAAACTGAAGTGGCACGTAACGGGTAACCCTGTGGATGGGTGCGTTGCTCAGTAAGTACACAGAGGCAGAGGGCAGTCCACTCAAACTGTGAATTACTGTACCAGCTTTATAAAGGAAACCGATTCATCCACCCTACAAAAGACCCGAGTTTCCCCGGTCAGTGAAGGCAGAACGCTGGGAGGTCCCAGGAGGCCTGGCACAGGCTGTGGGCACAGGGACAACGTGGCTGTGCTGATGTTCCCGGTGGATCGGCCCACCAAGGGACCAGCACCTCGAACGGTAACGCTGCTGTGGGAAAGCAGCGCATGGACGCACGGCCTGAGGAGCCCCCGCCGAGCTGAGGCAAAGGGAGGGAGGGAACAGCCGATCTGCTCGGTTCGTGAGGCACCGGTCCCATGTGCAGCTCCGCTCCCGCCCGCCCGCCGCCCCCGCCGACACCCCGGGCGCTCCGGGCCCTGCCAGGCGTGCGCAGGCCCGGC
>VZRW01014032.1:486427-500684 GCA_013398125.1 Aegotheles bennettii
CAGGGGCGGTGAAGTAGCGGCCCCCGAGGCCTGGGGCAGCCGGGCGGGCGCTGAGCCGTGCTGGGCACCAACCGCGGGGGTGCGAGCGGACACGGCGCCGCTTGGCTCCTGTCTCTGTTCGCTGGTGACACGGACGCCGGTCAGACCCCCCCTCTGCTCTGTGCAGGTGTGCGAAAACGCTGGATTTCCAACATGAATAAAGATGCCCAGATGAGAGCAACCATCAACCAGAAGCTGATAGAAACAGGAGAGCGAGAGCGGTGAGTGGCCTTCCTGCTCCGGGCCGGGGAGCGGCTCCGAACCAACCGGGAACCACACCTGGAAGTATAAATTGAGTACACCTAACCCTAAAGTCTTCAAATGCCTGCATGTGAAAGTCTTGCAATTATATAAAGCTATATATTAAAAAGAAAAAACAAAACAAAACTTACTTTTGCCTTTTAAACAGTTTTAGTTTTACATTTGAAAAGAGAAGCTGGGAAAATGAAGGATGGGGTGGCTGGCTTACTAACACTACAGCTTATTGTGGTATTTTGTGTTGGGAAGCTCTTGGTTCATATAAAAATTACCATTAAGTGCAACTTGTTGTAGTTAAATCTTGTTATTTCCTGATAAAAAGAATGAGACAAAATTTACCTTCTTGCTTTTAAGTTTTTCTTGTTTTCCTATCCCCTCTGTTTTTAGGAGAAGTGTACAGTGGGTCAGATAGAACAGCACTTGTGCAAGTCATTGTAGGGATCCCAGTAAAGGCAAACAAGTAAACTACACAATGTAGTGTGGCAACTAGTTTTTGGCCTTCTGTTGTCTCTTCAGTCTGTTCTATTTGCATTGCATTTACATATCACTAGCACGCTCATGACGTTTCCCTCCTCACCATGCACCAAAATCTCAGTTTCCTTCATTTTTGAAAGCCAGTATGAGGAGTCTCCTTCCTGGGTCACTGCATAGCCCTGTACCTAGTGTAACCTTTTGAAGACTGACACAGTGTCTATGCTCTGCTTCTTTCCTGGTTGTGACCATCCCCTTGGAGACTGCACAGGGCTTCAGCAGACCAAGCAATTTCTTGAAGTGGTACTGGGACCTGTTTTATTCTAGTTTAAGAGAAGAATTTTGACAGGATGTCAAAAGCTGTAACATAAACTTTATCAGAGCTGTACTATGATCAGAGACAGAGCACTCGGATTTTTTGAATTAATAACCAGAAACAGTGAATTTCACCTGTACTGTTACTCGGCTTTTCCTCATCAGTTCATCTGCCACCTACACATTCACTGAGCAAAAAGGATTAGACCTACACAATTCAATCTCTTGCTGCAAGTCCTTCCATTCATAAAAAAGAATTTTGCTAGAGTTACTTAGGATGGTACAAGATGAGTAGCTGATGGAATAAATGATGAAGATATGAAAGCTTATTTTATCGTATCTTTCTTTCATTTTCCCTTCTTCTGTTTTTCAGTACTAATGTTCACTTTTTTAGCTAGCTTTCAATATTCTCTTTTGATATGTGGAGCAGATATATTATTGCAGCAGATTGTTGTGTGTCTTCTCTGTTTAATGCCTGAATCCTCATTGCCAGTGCTTAAAACTGCTAACCATGCTTTGGAAGGTAAGATAACACAATCCCTCTGTCTTCACCCAACACGAGGTAGAGTGTTACGGGGGAGAGGAAGCTGCAGCTGAAGACAGTAGTACAGAATTCTCTCTTCAGTAAGAAGAGCAGAAGGTTTTAATATTTTGAAGGCCTGGTTTCAGCTGAAATATTCTAACTTTGAAAATTAGCATACATCTGCTAACAGAGGACTGAGGAAGTCAAGTGATGCAAGGGCTTCTACCTCTTTCTGTGGCTGCAGCATCCACATTGCCTGAAGAAATACTGTGAATTAGCTCCTGAGCCACCAACTCCTCACAGTCCAACATAGTAAACTGTAATTGGTACTCACTTGGGTTAGGATTCACATGCTGTTCAGCCATTGCTGCTGCTGGTCTGGGAGTTCTGCAACGAGTAGTAATTGTAGGCTTAACTTTCGTACTGAAGCGTATTTAAGCTGTCAAGAATGTTTGCTGTTCCTAACAAGTTTGTGTATTGTCTTAACAGCCTTAAAGAGTTGCTGAGAGCCAAATTAATTGAATGTGGCTGGAAGGATCAGTTGAAGGCACATTGCAAAGGTAACAATGGTCAGATAACCAATATTCTTCGTAATCAGTTGAGGTTCTGGTTAAATAAAAGTCCCAGGTGAAGGCTTTACTGCCTAACAGTCACTTTAGATGAAATTTGGTCAAGAAGAAAGTACCCCTGGCAATTGGTTTTGCAGGCAGGAAAGCATCTTGCCATCTTGTCAAAAAAAAAAATCTTGAAATTTCTCTGATCTGAAACTTCTTCAGCTTCTGAGAAAAGTATTGGATTTGGTTCCCCAAATATTCATGATGATACAGCTTTTTGTTTTGAAAGATACAACTTCTTACCACAGGAGAATAAAAACCAGGAGGAAGTTAAATGGAGCAAATACAGTGGCACACAACTTAGAAACTTAAGAGAACTTTGCTGTCTGCATACGAGAGAGAAAGAAGTACATTTATCCTTCTGAATATGATTCTCAAAAATAAGATCATCCACTTAGACAGGAGAAAACAAGCAGATGAACCCCTAAATACCCAAATCTTTTAGTTCTGAGTTACATCTTTAGCATTACTACAATTTATTGGCTTGTAAATTATATGAAACCATTATAAATAGTATTTAAGCATCCAAGGATATTACTGCATGATGAAATTTCTTTAAACCACATAAGAAATCCCTTGAGCTTTCACTTTAGTTCTGATTTGGTCTGTTATGTCTGGCAACTCAACAGTCCATTACAAAGTTTTTCTTTTTGTAGGGCTGAATGTGTGAAATTGTTTTCGTAGGTGGATTTGCAGAGAAGGCTGAAATGATTCATGCTTGCAGTTGTCTGCCTGATGCCACTGCCAGATTACCCATTTCAATAGTACAGTTATTAAAATGGATGTTTTCTGCCTTCTCAACTATATGCTTTGTAATCTGCTACAGTGAAGTTATTTAAAATAGTTTGGTTTACATTGGTACTTTGAACTGTAACTGCAGCTGCTGAGCATGCAAATATAAGTTCAGTTGTCCCTGTTAAGGGCCTAATAACCTTCAATAGAAAGAACAGAGAGGGATTTGGGGGGGCTGGGGGGTTATTGAAATAAATAGAGAGATGTTGTTTAAACCAGTTAGGAAGAGTAGTAAGTATTTACTGTCTCTGTGCTCTCCCTTGTATGTTCCAAAGTCTTTCTCCAATTGCATCTCTTTCTCACTATTACGTAAGTAATGTGTTTGAAGAGATAAGCAGACCAATTTGTGAACTGCTACAACACTGCAGTGATATGCACATCTGGTAGTGCTCAGATAAGCTTAAGCTTTGTAACACTTGATTTTAAAATATGAACTGATCAAGATGCATCAGTAATGACAAGTTCCCATCCTTAAACCTATGGTATGAATGAGAGACTAAACCCACCGTGCAATGCAGTCTAGGTACTGAGTCAATAATCTACATTAGCTCACAAGCGACTTCATCTTCTCTGATGACCTATGCGTGCAAGTTTGATCTCTTAATCATTGGCACAGGTTTTGTCTTCTAATGAATGGATTGAAAGACTTAAAATACCTGTCTTGCTCTTCCCCAGATGTCATTAAAGAGAAAGGATTAGAGCATGTTACTGTTGATGATTTGGTGGCAGAAATCACTCCCAAAGGCAGAGGTAAGAAAACGCAAACATGGATGTAGTAGTACATCAATAAACATACCTACTTGTATTTAATTAATATTTTGAAAGCAGTACTATGACCTTGCCTGTGTTTGGATTCAAGGAAAAATGTTAATAGCTTGATATTAACTACAAATGAAACTCATGCACTTGTATTGTGTAACAGCCATTCAAAATCTGTAATGAGCTGTGTGTCGACTACTTTTGCAGGTTACATTATTTAGTCATGAGTCTGCATCCATCTATATAATAGACTTAACAGTCACAAGAAAACTTGGGTTATGTGTTAGGGAAGTTTTAAAACTCCAGTTATTTTTAAGATGGAAAATTTGAACCAACAGTACTAGTGTAATGGGAAGTGGAGAAAGGAAAGCAGATAGCATGCAGATACAGAAAAAAATAATCTCTTAAGGAAATACTGTAGTTGTCTTTATATAGTTCTTCTTGGACTCTAATAAGCTTTGGTGTTAGTGGGAGAACTTCACTAAGTCTTAAAAACAGGCCTTCAAAATAACTTGCTGGAAACCCTTGCTCTGAGGTCATGGCTGAGATTTTTTTGGGGTCTGAAATTTGTGAAGAAAAAAAAAGTAGGATAATTAAAACTAGTTTCTGGTGATTATATCCTGTTTACTGTCGAATAACCCTTTCCCTCAAACTTTTTCCAAAATTCTTGACGTGGCTAGGTAAAAAACTACTAGTAACAACAGTATTCTCACTAGACTTGAATTTCAGCCTCTCTCAAATGGGTATAATACAGATGTGCTATATGAAAATCAAGTACCTTCACTTACTTTAGGTAATAACAGAATTGCAAAAACAAAGAATAGAAGCAGCTGTTGTAAAAGGTTGGCATTAGCGTATTTTCCATTTTGTCTTTCTTACTGCTTGCTTTCTTTGTGTTTTCAGCCTTGGTACCAGACAGTGTAAAGAAAGAACTCTTGCAAAGAATAAGAACCTTCCTTGCCCAGCATGCCAGTCTTTAACTTTGACATTCATCTGGGATACAGTGTTTCTGTATTATGTCAATCATGTCACGACTGGGATGCAGTTTCCATACTTAAGAATGGAAAATCTTTTTTTCCTTTTTTTTTTTTTGTATGATGAGTTGAAGTTTCATTGCACTGCATTGATTTCTTAAACTTGGTGTTATTTTAATAAAAAATTCTGTGGACTTGTGGTTCTAAGGCTCTTCTATCAGTGCCCTGTAATATGGTGTCACCTATTCCAGTTTTTAATCCATAATTTTATATGGTTGTGCAAACTTGCTCAGATTTTCAAAAAAAAAGAGGCTTGATTAACAAGTCTGTTAACTAGAAAGGCAGAGGGGGGGCAAAATCTGTGGAAAATGCTACCAAGCATATTCTTTCTAATTTTTCCTCAGTAGCTGGGCAGCACAAAGTTAAGAATACATGAAACTGTTGGTGTTATTCCTCTCAGTGCTTCTTGTTAGAGTGGTTTGAAGTCTCTTGACTGGTGTTGCAAGTATTCACTCAGTAATTCATGAGAAGTTGAATTATTCAAACAAAAAAGGCAGTTGTATCTTTCATCAATAATTCTCACTTCACATTTACTTTCATTAAAAAGAGTCACTATTCTGATCCACAACAACTACTGTTTTCTAGCTGTGCCCATATTACTGGTAATTTTTAATTATGTGGATCTTTGGGCCCTTTTGAACTTTAAGCGTAATAATTTGCCAACATAAATCTCTTGAGGTGATGCATCTAAAATTCTGCTATCTGGAACTGCAACATCAGCCAGGCCTATACATAGCTACAAAAATAAAGTTGATTAGTAGAGAGGATTAGGGGAGGGGCTTTGAAGTGAGAACATTTAATTTTTAGCCAACTTCAATTTGAGGTGAGTGTCTAATAGATCATGAAGCGGAGAAGCATAAGCAGAAACTGAATAAGCAATTAGGTACTGTTGTGACTCTGTTACTGTGAAAAATTAATTGACTCAGCATAAATCTTAGTACTTCTAATTAGAATACTCTAAAAGTCATCACTTAGAGTGGAGCTTAAGAGAGCCATGCCTGCTCTGATGGATTTGTGTCATTCTCCAGCCATTGTTGCACGCCCTTACCTGAGGAGCTGCTCGTGCACACCCACACCTCACACGTGGGAGGACGGTTCCCCCTCTGCTCTCCAGCCCTACTGCTGCTGCCCAGTCCCTCAGCTTTCAATAGACTCATAGAATGGTTTGGGTTGGAAGAGGCCTTTAAAGATCATCTAGTTCCAACCTGCCTGCCATGGACAGGGACACCTACCACTCGAGCAGGTTGCTCAAAGCCCCATCCAACTTGGCCTTGAACACTTTCAGAGAGGGGGCATCCACAACTCCTCTGGGCAACCTGTTCCAGCATCTCCCCACCCTCACAGGAAATAATTTCTTCCCAATATCTCCTCTAAATCTGCCTTCTTTTAGTTTGAAACACTTTCCCCTTGTCCTGTCACTTGCTACATGTCCTTTTCAGGCTGTGGCTGAGCTGAGCTAGTCATCTGCACGGGACTGGGATGAAATGGCAGCAGGAGGACTATCAGTGCCAAGCAGTGAGTGTTTTATGAAGGCTGCAAGTTGGGGAACAGACATGAGAGAAGAGTCCAGCAACAGCGAAAGGTGAAGTCTGACACTAGACAAAAGTCAGTATAAACTGGGCAATACTGGCACTCAACGGGATGAAATGTAACCAGTCACCAACGCCTTTTGTCTGCATAAAACCAAGTTCTGCTGAGACTGGAACATCACAGGAGTCAGGATCAGGGATCAGCTGCATTATAGAGGTGCTCCTTCTGAGAATCTGTGCTGTCCTGATTTAAATCTACCTTCATGCCAGTTTGAGCATACCTGCTATACGTCATTGTCTCTACACTGTAAAATAATGGCAGATGTCAGAAAGAATTCTTTCTTCCACTTAAAAATCCACCTTTTTTAAAAAAGTTTATTTGCATTGAGTATGTTACTTCAATGTTGGATTGCAACTTCATTTGCAATGAGTATATTCTCTTTGAATTGCATACATGTATAGTTATTCTGAGCTCTTCATTCTAGACTTTATTTACCAATGCTAGTAACTGATAGCGTACAGAATGTTTCTTCACACAATCTAGCAGAATATGTGCTAGCCAAGGATTTAATCTATGGCAAGGCTGTAAAATACCTTCTATATTTTTACAGTTTTGTTTTTAAAGGTATTTCCTGATGTTCTTTGATATTTTGCATGTGACTTTTTAAAAGTCTTTGCTCAATGAATGGCTGCAGTGTGTCATGGGCACACGATAACTTGCTCCAGAGCTTCTAGTTAGTTTCCTTCACTGCAGTGGCAGAGGGCCAGACTTCAGGTACTCATTCACAGAACTGTGGAAGGCTTGTTGTCTGCTCAGTAAACATTTGAGATTCCACCTAGAACATGACAGTTGAAATGCAGTTGCTCTAAGGGCGGTGTAGTTCTTCCGTGTAGGCAGCTCATGGCTGGCACAGAATAAAGACTCAACACCACATGAATATTCAGAAAGTTGTGCTGACCAATCTGAAGTTGAAGGCTTCACGAACAGCTCTTTCACATGCTTCTAAAAATAGGTTGTAGTGTTCTGCCCAGACTGGCTTAAAATGCGAGAGGATTCAGGCACCCAGAAGGAAGAGAAGTTGCTGCCTTGCAGGCGCTCACCAGCAGCTCCTGTCTCAGGGTAACACAGGTTGCTCTCTGATGTCATCAACTGAGCACCACAGTGAGTTTTGTTGATCACACCAGTGTAGCCTCCATTCAGTACCTAAGAAAAAAGCATGTTTGACAACACGTGCAGATCCAAATTACACTGGAGTGAACTGGTCTGAGGTATCTTGATGCATCTTCTGAAAATTAAGTTAGGTTTGGCTTGATATCGGCAATGGGAGATGGCTTCTTGAGGAATAAAAAGGTCCCCTTAGTGGCCTCATATTTTTGTTTTAACTGCAGGTTTTACTCTCAGATGCACAGGGTGGCTTTGTTTTACAGACTGTTCTGCAGAATGTTTCATTTGGTTGAGTATTGAAAACAGTTGGTAATATTTAGGATTCAGCCAGAACATTATTGTCCTGTTGAGGTTAAAGCTTCCATACCTATAGCATATACAGATAGATGTATTAATTATTTTTTGTTAAAAATTTCAGCATTTTCAATGTCATGAAATGCATCTGTTCCTTACAAAGGCAAACAGCACCCAAACTAGATAGCCAAGCAGTGACAATTCAGGATTGATGTGAATTACCTCAGCTATGGGCAAATGCTTCTTTTTGATGGCAGCCCTACCTATACACTCTTAATAGTGGATTCAGCTTGGTCCTTTTGTAGACAAGCCTGTAAAAAACAAAATCAGTTTGCAAATTGACATTGAAATAATGGGTCAGAAAACAGCTAGAGTAAATTGGTATAGGTCTGGATGCGCACTAATCCAAATTCTATGTGACAGTGAATTGAATAGTCCCACTGCCATCAATGACAGACCAATAAGGAAAAGTTATCTCAGCCTCTCCCTTAGGCAGGCCCAGAGGGGTCTGAAATACACAATGAACTGAATCTGGTTTGAGTCTAATTTGTTCAAGAATTATTTCCCCATGAATACTTCTCCACTTTGACATAGCTCAGTCAAAAAATGTTATAAAACAGTAACCAAGAAATTCTGATGAGATGCCCAACTTACATTCATATCTTAGATAGAACCTTACAATTTTGCCACCACAGGTTTTTCAATTGTTTTTTTCCCTATTCTTTTTTTTTCCTCCTTCTTTGCTTCTTCATTCTTGTTTACTACCCTAATATTTCAGTACAGACCTTTATGACTTGGAGAACAAGTATGCCTGAAGTCTGTTTAGACCCAGTAAGTCTGTCAGTGCTATTAAAAAAATTTTGCTGCTTCTCAGTTCCCTATGGGGGGTCCTTCGGGGTGACAGCTCTGTACCACATAGCCCAAGTTCTCCTCTTTTCTTTCACATAATGGAATATGTTTAATTGTAGTGATTGTAGCACCTTGATAGTTTGGTTTTAACTTACTTAGTGACTGAGTTTTCACTGCAGCAATGAAAAATATCCAATGCTTCTACCTGCTGGCTTTCTTGTATTTCTAAATATTTGCAATTGAAATCAGAATTGTGTTCTACTTGGCCTGTTTTTCTGAGCTGCTCAGTTTCTGAAAGAAACAGCTGTGGCTACAGAGCCGGATTAGTAATGACTGGAGCCCAAAATGAGGAAAAATAAATTCCTTCCCTCATAAATAATTCATACTTCACCACTTTAGTGTAATGAATAGGTTAATCAGCATTTTGCTCAGAATAAGAAAAGGCCTAATCTTGCTTTACTGTATTTCACATTTACCATTGGAACACTATTAGTCTTGAAAATGTTCTTTACACTTACTGCATAACTAGTGAAGTGATTCAGTAGTAGGTCCAAAAAAATATCCCCCTAAGAAACCCCTGCTGATCTCTGCTTGTTGGAGTTACTAGGAAAGAGATTATCCATTCTTTCAATCATTGATAGGGAGGTAAACTATTGAGTTGCTGCTGATAAAATCTGTGGCTGGCAGCCTGTGGGTGAATACTGACAAGGGCAGAGCAGCCTGGCCTCTTCTGCTGGCTGGCTCCCATCAACTGCCTGTGTACGAAGTCAGCACAGAGTTGAGTTTTTACATCTAGTGCAGAGGACAAAAGCAATGCGTAATTCTCTGGAAAGCAATGATGCTGGAAATCATGGTGAAAAACTCACCATCTGCTTCCATGGGATCTTTGAATACATATGAACAGAGATGAACATAACACTGACCTTAGCTTTGTATACTGTGGTGGTGAAACTGCCACTCGTGATGTATGACTTGCAAATCTAAAAGGAAAAAGGAAAAAATGGAGTACTGAAAAGAGTGAAGGAAATTATTGAGGGCTAGCACTGCTGGTTTGGCTTTCCATATCTCTCAGTGTTAGTTTATTGAAAAGAAAGCTGATTGACAGAAAATATGGTTGTGGTGTATCAGAACCTCCTCAGGGAGAAAACAGGAAACAAAGGGCACTTTAATCTAACAGAGAATGTCATGAAGCAGTAGATGGAAATAGAATTCAGACAGATTCAAATTTAAAACAAGATGGTGTTTGTAAAAGTACAGCTGCTTAGTCAGTGGAACAAACTATGAAGAAATATGATGGTTCCTTCATTTTTAAATGCTTTCCTGAGTACAAGTTGCCTTTCTGGAAGAGCTGCTTTCTGCTCAGTTACTCAAACTTTCCAGAAATGCAGTACTCGCATAAGAGTGCTCCCCCGAGCTGGAACCAGCAGCTCAGTTTCTTCCAGCTGAGAAAGGAAAATCAGAATAAATACTCTGTGTTTATACTGCTGATCCCCTGCAAATGGAACAGAGGCATTGCCAAAAAATTAAGGCCCAGAGGAGTTCACTGACTTGTATAAATGCCCTCTGCTTTTTAACTCCTCTCTTCTGGAAAAGCTGAGCAGTATCTTAAATGCTATTTTCTAATACTTCCCAGGGTGAAGCTTTTAATGAATTCTATGGACTGCAGTTTCTATAAAGAGAAATGCTGCTTTAGTTGAACACAAGCAGAAGTTTTTAGCTCCAGTACAGGTGTAACTGGGTGTCATGTAGCGCCCTTGGAGTCTACTATAGAAGTGGCCATAGCAGTTAAACATAACAAAATCTTTCTATGTAACGTGGATTGAAAAATGCTCCTACCTAACTAATCTGTGTGTTAACTTCTTCACATGCATTTCATTCTGAGATAAGCTTCTGCTCAAATCCTGGATCAGTTTGCTAATATTTAAGTAATTCATATTTTATTTCAAAATACCTGTTTATGTAATTATTGCAAGAAATGGTTTCATAAAATAGTCAACAGATGGAAGAGGACTGTTCCTCTGTTGAATAAAGACCAGGAGTATTATCTGTGCCTGGTTTTTGACTACTGACTGCTACAATGATAAAGATGACTTAAAATTCTTCCTCAGTATCATGAGGTAAACAGGAAAACTTGATGAAGAATGAAAAAATGTATTTATTTCTCTTCCCGATTTCCTTTCTTTTGATTGCTCTCTCCTCGAGACTATATATATGAGGTTAAACAGTTATATTCAAAATCAGTTGTTGTTTTAATCCCCCTGTGAAAACTGGAATGTAGATGTCCCAATCCAAATTTTACTCTGACAGTAAAGTTTGTCAGAAGCTGACATTCATTTGAGTCAGATTTTGGAAGCTCAACACTTCCAACAGCCCCCTGAGCTTGGCACAGAGATGCTCAGATAAGAACTTGAGTTTTGAAGTTTCTGAGCTACGAATATAGGTCTTTTTTTTCTGAATTGATTTGTTTTAAAATGGGAACAGAGAAGATTTGTGATTAATTTAAGGGGGTTTTTTTTATGCTAAGTTCTTTTCCCAACTTTAGAATAATTCTTCTTGAAATGAGATTATTAGATCTAGTAAAGGGCCTGAAAAAAAGAAGAGAAACTCACATTTTACCAATAGGAAGAAATTCTTCTAACAAACGCTAAAGTATGAAGAAACAAAGAACAGCTTCATGATTCTTCCCCCTTCATAAAGAAAAAAAAACCCTAGAAAGAAAACCTTTCGCTTTCATAAATGCTTTCCCCAACAGAACTCCATTATCTTATCTTTTCATACTATACACTCTCTCTTCTGTTTTCTTAAATGCAAATCATACACACACAGACATGCACACACAAGCATACCCATGTAGATAACTATTTTTATAAAGCAACAGGTTAGATACTCAAGTATTTAGAGGATTTGAATTTAAATGCTAACACTATGCCTAGGATCCATCTTCTAATAACTTGACCAATGATAGGACAAGGGGCAATGGATGCAAACTGGAGCATAGGAGGTTCCATGTGAATATCAGGAAAAACTTTTTCACTGTGAGAGTGACAGAGCACTGGAACAGGCTGCCCAGAGAGGTTGTGGAGTCTCCTTCACTGGAGACATTCAAACCCCGCCTGGATGCGTTCCTGTGTGATGTACTGTAGGTGAACCTGCCCCGGCAGGAGGGTTGGACTAGGTGATCTTTCGAGGTCCCTTCTGTTATAGTTTGAAAGGGGCAGACAAAATCTTATTGGCTTTTGCTGCCAAGACCCAGTGAACAAGGGGTGGAGTTTAGGCCCCTGTTGTGAAAAGGGGTATCAGGTATCAAGTATCAGGTTCCAGTATTTCCACACCCATTTTCCTGCCAGACTCTATAAAAGCGAGGAGCACGGGGGTGGAGGTCCCTCTTGGCCCTCTTGTCGCTCTCTTGTCCCTTTCTCTCTCCTGCCCTCGTGGAGTCTCCTGCTCTGCCTCGCTCCTGCACTTCCCTGCCTGCAAGCCTGCCACGTGGAGACCAGAGAGAAGAGGCCCAGCTTTTAGCTACCAGCTTCGCCACGTGGTCTGCAGCATTTCCAACCGCACCGAGTGCTGAGGATTTGGACTTTTTCTTCATCCCATTGGCTTTGCAGTAAAGGACCTTTCATCAGCCTGTAACGCCGGTCATCTGAGCTCGGGTTGTATATTTTGTATATTTTGTATATATTTCCTTTTCCCCACCGGTTAACTCTTTCCCCCTGTGCCATTAAACTTGTTAAAGTTTTGAATTTCCAACCGGAGCCTGTTCTTTCTTACTCCCCTTCTAATTTTCGGGGGGAGTGATAGAAACAAATTCTGTCTGGTTTGTGGCTCGCCCTGGCCGTTTGCAAAACCAGCACATAATTTTTGGCGTTCCCAACGTGGGGCTTGAGCTAATTTCTTTTTCTTTGCATTTTAAATTTATTTGAAGGTTGGAAATTGAAAACTAAGCAGTTTTCACCATGCTGACCCTGCGTGACATAGCCCTGTATGCTTTCCTTATTGAACATTGTGCAGTGGTTCTTGTTCAGATGGGGTACTACATCTACCTTTCATCTTTGTTATATTCTGTTGTAAGATGGGGGAAGAATTTATTTGAAAGCATGGGTTGCTTTCTGATGAATCCTTTCGGTGTGGGAAATTCATCTACTCCTCTTTCTGGCGAGCCTGCCTTGCCAGAGGGGGGAGGCCCTGGGAGTGGCTGGTATCTTTTGTTGGTAGCATTGGTTTGCCTGAATGTCCTGATGGTGGGGGTAGTCATCAAATGCTGTTTTATTATTCGAAGCCTGCATAGGGCAATTGTTATGTTAAGTGATGCTCCGAGCACCCCAGCAGCCCCTCCCGTGGCTGCTGCTGCTGCCGCCGCTCCCCCCACAGCCCCTCCCGTGGCTGCTCCTGCCCCTCCCGCTGCTGCCCCGAGGCAGGGAACCGCGCCCCCGGCCGGTCCCGATGCGGCAGAGGCAGAAGCTGCAGCAAGCGGCACCACCCCCACTTGCTCCGAGCCAGCCCTGGTCACTCCAGGGACCACCCGCAGGACACATCTAAAGAAATCTGATTGCCCGGTGACAGATGACCCTGACACTGAGACAGAGATGGATGCGGTACCTGGGACATCACGAGATAATGATTCAGACTGCGAAATTGTTGTTAGATCCATGTCCCTGCAAGAAATCCGGAGTTTGAGAGAGGACTATACCCGTGATGAGGGCGAATCCCTCATTACCTGGCTGCTGCGCTGCTGGGACACTGGGGCTGACTTCATAGACCTGGGGGGCAGGGAGGCGAGACTGCTGGGGGGAATAGCAAGAAATGCAGGCATTGATAGCATGATTGGGAGTAAGACCGGTACTCACAGTCTCTGGACACGCCTACTGTCTGCTGTGAAAAGGCGGTATCCCTACAGGGAGGATATCAAATGTCAGCCCATTAACTGGAACACAATGGAGCAAGGCATCCAGTACTTGAGGGAGATGGCAGTCCATGAGGTCATCTATGGTGATTGGGAGACGCCCACAGATCCCAATGAGGTGCCCTGCAGGAGGCCTATGTTGAAGAAATTCACATGGAGTGCCCCTCCTATGTATTCCCATATCTTAGGAGGAAGGATCTTTGGGGGGGATGGTGAGAAGCCACTGACTGTTAACGAATTTGTTAACCAGCTCAGACAATACAAAGATAGTGTTTCCAGTCCCTTACAGGCTCGTATTGCTGCTCTGCAGAAGACAGTTGAGGAATACAATGCCTCTAATGAGGAACTCCAAGACTGGATGGAGAGGGAGAATAACACCCATTCTTCTCCTGAATGCATCCATGCCTCGGCCATCAAGAACAGACACCCTCCAGCTAGACCAGCTCAATGTAGGCAGAACGCCCCAAGAGGCTCTCTATGGTTCACCCTACTCGATCATGGTGAAGACATGAGTAGATGGGATGGCAAACCCACCACGGCTCTGCATGCCAGAGTACAAGAGATACAAGGTAATACCCCCAGAGAGAACTTTTCCAGGAGGACAGTCACTCCAGTCTCCTGGGAAGCAGCCGCTGGCCCAAGCAGATGGGCTTCTGATCCGAATGTGAGCCGTCACGTGAGTCCCGCATGGCACACAAATCCCAGGGGTCAT
>VZRW01014033.1:5104-42397 GCA_013398125.1 Aegotheles bennettii
CGGCCCGGCCGGCAGCGTTCGCGGGGCTGCGGGCGGGGAGAGGGCCGGCTCTCGGGTGCCAGGAGCCTGGGCCGGGTGGAAGAGTGAAGCTCGGGGCCTCCCGAGTGGTGCGGGGGCTCTGGAGCCGGGAGGGCCCTCTCGGGGCCGAGGTGCGAGGGGCGAGCGGCCACCGGGCCCCCAGCACACGGGGGACATGTGTGTGTGCCGCGGTGTCTGCCCGCAGAATAACAGCTCTCCAAGCGAACTTCTGGTACCCCTGGTGCCTGCGAGGGGGCTCGGGCCCATTGCTTTAAGTCTGGTTTGTCATACCTAGCACATATTTGCTTCATATGTAATTATTTTATTGTTAATGACGGTGGTACATGGGAAACGGGGCCAGCGTGCTCCCAGCATCCACCTGCCCAGGCAGCTTCCAAATCCACCTGTGGGTTGTAGCCAGGTTCCCCTTGGCAGCCTGTCACACAGTGAGGCTTTCTGTCATCAGTGGTTTGGTAGGGTGAAAAAAGCACAGTCCAGGTCACTCCCATGTTGGGGAGGTGCTGGGCTGTGAGCACAGGGGCTCTGAGCTGGTTTGAGCCAGCTGTTGGACCATCAGCGAGGCAGCAGACCTCTGCCCACCTGAGCAAGCAGCTGTGCCTGTAAAGGAGAGCGATTGGTTCTGAGTAGCCAGCGTGCACACAGTTCATAGTTGTGGAGGACTAACTGTGGTCTGATTTTATGGACTGAATTCTCGTTAAGATCACTTCTTTCAACTCAGTGTGATCCAACACAGCCCTAGTTTGTGTACCTGGCTCTCTCAAGCAACCCAAAGCACAGTAGGTGATGATGGGTGGAAGGATCACGTCAAAAACATGTGCCTCATCTGAGCTCACACACTGATTTAGGTACACCAGCCCCTCTGGAGGAATATGGAGAGGGGAAGAGGTTGGGGGAACTTTGGAGCAAAAGGAAATGGATGCACTGCTGTGGTCAGGCAGATGATTTGGGGAAGTTAAGAAGGGAACAGGAGGTGAGGCTGCTGTGGTATAATGGCATGGATGAGGCTCATATGCAGAAAGAGGACACATCTCCTTAGGCAATCAGGCTTCAGTAAATTCATTCTCTCTTCCTCAAGGAAGTGCCATTCAAGTTTGCCTGCAGCCACTTGGTGCAGATTTTATTTGTTTCTTTACTTATTTTTAAAGAGGCATAATCATATACCCAGCTACAGATACCTTTCTTTGTGCCATTTGTCTAAACTCCCTTTCATGGAGAGCAGTATGTGCTTCTGAAGCATTTTCCCATGTGTTCTAAGGTAGATAAAAGATGAGACAAATCCACCCTGGCTTCCAGTGTCATGGGTAAAGGTATCAAGCTTTAGCAATGGACCATTTTATTTTTGCTTTTGAAGTGGATCTGCTTTCTGTGTGATGTTGGCAGCAGTCACCAAGCACTTTTGCTGATCTATTCAGAGGGTGTTTTTCAAATCTACATTTTGTCTTGCACTCTAAATGGCTTGCCCTGTGAAAAATGCCTGAGATTTAGCAAAATCTTAGCTCATTCATGACCTACAGTTATTGGCAATTGCAGAGCTTTGAATTTTGATTCTTTTGAGCTTTGAAGTATTTGATGTCATGCGAGGGGCATTTGGATGAATCCGTTAATTCTGACTCTTTAGCCAGTGGTGGTGTTTTATGAAGTGATGGGTGGATTCTGCATCCCTAAAATTAACTAGGAGCAGAATTGAGCCCGTCATGATTGAAGACTGCTCAGGTAGATAAGAGGAGTGACTTGGGTTCATGTGGAAAGGTTGATTTGGTGGTGGTTACCTGAAGCTGAATAACCCTGCTGGCAGGGGAGGGAGCTTAGTTTGTAAGTGTTCTTGGAAGCCCAATGTTGATTAATAGGCTGTTTCCCTCTTACTCAAAGCAGGAAACAGCTGAGCTGCATGTAGAAAACTTGGTCTGCTATGGTTCTGTGTGAAACATCCTGCATCCAGTTCAGATGAGTCACTCATGGAGCAAGTCAATTAGAGAAACTGCCTTCTAGCCTGCGCTGGCCTGGAATGCTCTAGGAGCCTCAGGAGCTCAAAATATTTACCCTTTTCTCCCCTTTTTTGAACAGGCACTACTTTGCACTGCCCACTAACCCCGGTGAGCAGTTCTTCATGTTTTGCACACTGGCTGCTTGGCTGATCACTAAGGCAGGACGTCCCTTCGAGCAGCCACATGAGTCGGACGACCCCAATGCAGTCATATCAAATGTGCTCTCAGAGCTGCGATCCTTGGTAAGTGCTGGACATGCTGCTTTCCCAAGGGTATCTCAAGCACGTGCAGCACCTTCAGAAAGAACAGTAGTGACACACTTCCTCCCCTGGCTGTGTTCCCAAGGACTGGACAGACTTGGCCTGTCTATAAATTTGTACTAATTGGTTAATTGGGAGCTTATAGGGTCTGTACCTACTTGCTTATTTTTTGGCACTACAAAAATGGTTTTACAGTGTTATATATGATTCCAATTAGCTGTGTTCCACAATCTGTAAAATCGATTAAATTTGGCTTACTTCGTGTAGTGCCACATGTGTTGCTCATTTATAGTAGTATAATTTATGAAGGTTTTTATCTGGAAAGTTTACACAGTGCTTGTGATCCTGCTCTTGCCAAAGTCAGTGGGATAATTCATAGTGAAGGAAATTATTTAGAATTGTGTTCATGCTTTCTTATTTATTTTTTTTTTGTTGAGGAGTAAAAGGTTGGATAAACTGCTAAGAACTATTGGGATTTTTTTCAATATGAAAAAACCCAAACCTGAAGGTCAGGAGAGTATATTGACTTAGGGGAAGTGTGATCTTATGGAAGATTGTACCGTGGTGCAGCTGTGAATAATGTTAAGATCACTGTTCTGTAAAAGAGTTCAACCATAACAAACCAAGATGTTTATTCTGCAAGACAACAAGAAATAAAAATAAAATATTTTATAAATAAAGTCTGGAGCAAACAAGGCAATGTTGAAAAGCTGGTGGTGAAGTCCTGAGCTTCTCCATAGGTGTTCTCACCTTGCCACCATGTCGCTTGTGTGCTTGACCATCTGTGACTCCTGACTCTTCTGCTCCCTGTGAGTATCCTCTTACCAGGTCCTTTAAGATTTCTATGCTGCACCCGTTCCTTGGGTTGTTCTGTTTTCCCTCCTGTTAACTGACAGGAGCTGCAAAGGGAAAGAATTATGAATTAACATTAGTAAAGTCTTCATACACAATGGACACTTTGGTTGTAGTGTAAAAAATCTCGTTACCTCCCGGAGAGGAAACTCGGATGGATGGGTAGCCATCAGTAAACACCATCTCTCTCTGTTTTAGGGAAGGGCTGTGGATTTTCCTCCCTCAAAATTAAAGGCTGGGAATGGAGAGCAAGTGTGCTATGTTCTCGATTGTTTAGCTGAAGAAGCCTTGAAATACACTGGCTTTAGCTGGAAAAGGTATAGTACACTTTTAAGCATCCTCTCTTATACATTGTTTTCCAGCAAACAAATGTGAGTTGTCATTGTAAAGACAAAACACAGTAATGACTAAAAATGTTTTACTTGATGTTTCATGAGGTGCAAAATTCAACTAGGCTTGAGTCAATGGGACCAATTAATTCCTAATGCAATTTCACACAATTTGGGCTATTACCAGCAAGGATGAGTTTGGGCTGCTAATAGACTTAGCTAATTAATAAAGATTTGAATGATGACCTTTTTTTGGTCGTTTTCCTGTGCATGTTGATCTGACAGCTGAGTTGAAACATTTCATGTCCTTTTAGGTCCTATCAATCAATAGCGAAGTTCTTGACATCAGCTGGAGGCATGCACAGTATGTGATCATGTTACAAGTAGGCTATAGTAACTTTGAGTATTTTAATCTGAAGGAAATTGTGAGAGAATTTAGGTGACAGATCATTTCAAGTATATGAAAGTTTCTTGAAAAGTATTCTTTATTTCGTTCCTTCCCTCTGGTGGGTTTTGAAATGGATATCGTGAAGTAATTTCTACCTTGAAAATATTTTACTGTTACCCCTGTTTAGTACATAAATTCCACTGTAGGCTGAAAATAAGCCTGTGGTGACTTGCACTTGAATTTTAAGAGGTTAGCCCAAAAGAGAAAACTAATCACTATTTGCTCCCCAGGTGTCTTTGTAGTTATGAATGCACTGTACTGCTTTGGCATAATAACTAACCCTTACTTTTAAGATAAACAAAGTCTTTTAAGGCCAAGTGCTAATTTTATTTGTTTCAGTACGTGAGATACTAATCACTGCCTAGTCATATTCCACACCATTTATACATCTCATGAAAAGTTCTGTTTGCTTAGGAGCAATTTACAGAGGTATTTCTAATGTAATGTGTTTAAAAGCTCTGCTGTTCTTTGAACTAATTTCAGGCCAGCATATCCAACAGAAGAGCTAGAAGGAGAAGAAGTGATGGAAGATGACGCAGAATTAACACTTAGTAAACAGGAAGAGGATGTTGCAGTAAGTTTACCTGACTGGTTTCAGCTAGGAGGAAATTTTTACTCATTTTTACTCATTGCTTATTTTGTTTAGCTTTGTTTAAGAAGTCTTTTCTATTAGCTGTTCAATTGCCCTTTTTTCCTGTATCTCCATTCCTACATTATCAGCTTCTCCATAGAGTTTTTTGTTTCCTTTCAGATAAGGTTGTTAACTCTTTTGGACAGAGTGTATGTTCTTACGTGCATTTATAGTTCATGTAAAGTGAAGTGGAATCTAACCATATGTGACAATCACATAGATTCAGAATTGTTTGTTTTCTTCTGGTACAAGCTGTTGATGTTAAATGAAAATCCAATCCCTGTTTATAGAATTGACTAATATTTGTTTAAAATTTGCCCAGCACTTTATTAATAGAGTTCTCACTATTGTAACTCAGGTTTCACTGCAAATACGAAACTAACTTTGGTACTTACTTGGTCTGAAGATTTGGGGACAACTGGAAACAGAGCATTTGTTTAAAAACACCAACAAAGACCTAAATAAAGGCTGCAGAATTTTTTCTGTAGACAAAGGTCATGGCAGCTCATCACTATATATTCCGTGAATGGAATGGTAATATCCTATCATCCATTCTGACCACAGAATAAGTCTTTCTGTGTGCTTTGAAATACCTTTTACCAACAAGATGACAATGTTTGAGGATCAGGTGTTTTATTTATTCCTGCTTTTTAACTCTGATAATTACAGTAAAGATTTCATGTCTATGAAACAGCCTATGAAATACACCTGTAAGTTCAAACACGATTTTAGGACTTATGGATGGATGGATGTTGAACAGAAATTGTTTCTTGCTGCCTGACTTTCTCAGAAGATTGTTTTTATAAGAGTTGGAGTCTCACTGTAAACTTGTAGCATGATGTGATCACAAGACATTGTCATATTCACAGGCTTCTGTCAGTCTCATAGAATCGTAGAATGTGCTGAGTTGGAAGGGACCCTCCAGGATCAACAAGTCCAACCCCTGTCCCTGTGCGGGACACCCCAGGGTCACACCATGTGCCTGAGAGCATCATCCAAACGCTTCTTGAGCTCAGTCAGGCTTGGTGCTGTGACCACTGCCCTGGGGAGCTGTGCCAGTGCTCCACCACCCTCTGGGTGAAAAACCTTTTCCTGACATCCAACCTAAACCTCCCCTGATTCAGCTCCCTGCTGTCACCCCAAGTCCTGTCACTGTCACAGCAGTGCAGAGATCAGTCCCTGCCCCTTCTCTTCCCCTCGTGAGGAAGCCACAGACTGCAATGAGGTCCCCCCTCAGCCTCCTCTTCTCCGGGCTGAACAATCCAAGTGCCCTCAGCCACTCCTCACAAGCCATCCCTTCTAGGCCCTTCACCATCCTTGTGCCCCTCCTCTGGACGTTCTCCAGCAGTTTGATGTCCTTTTGGAACTGCAGAGCCCCAAACTGCACCCAGTACTGAGGTGAGGCTGCACCAGTGCAGAGCAGAGCAGGACAATCCCCTCCCCTGACCAGCTGGCCATGCTGTGCTTGATGCACCTCGGCACACGTTTGGTCCTCCTGGCTGCCAGGGCACACTGCTGGCTCATATCCACCTTGCCATCAGCCAGGACCCCCAGGTCCCTCTCAGCCACGCTGCTCTCCAGGCACTCATTCCCCAGTCTGTCCATTCCACCAGGGTTGCCCTGTCCCAGGTGCAGAATCTGGCACTTGCCCTTGTTGAGCTTCATGTGGTTGGTGATTGTCCATCTCTCCAGCCTGTCAAGGTCTCTCTGCAGGGCCTGCCTGTCCTCAAGGGAGTCAGCAGCTCCTCCCAATTCAGTATCATCTGCAAATTTGCATAGAATCCCTTTGAGTCCTGCATCCAGGTCATTGATGAAGATGTTGAAGAGGACTGGGCCCAGGATGGAGCCCTGCGGAACCCCACTAGTGACCAGACACCATCCTGATGTTACCCCATTCACCATCACTCTTTGTGCTTGACCTGTGAGCCAGTTGCTCTCCCATTGTGTCACATGGTTGTCCAGCTGTGTGCTGGACATTTTGTCCAGGAGGATACTGTGAGAGACAGTATCAAAAGCTTTGCTGAAGTTGAAGAATATTACACCCACTGGCTTCCCTTGGTTGACTAGGTGGGTTACCTTGTCATAAAGGAAATCAAGTTTGACAAGCAGGACTTTCCCCTCATGAAGCCATGCTGGCTGTGACTGATGACTGTGTTGTCCTCCAGGTGTTTTTCAATACTTCCCAGAAGGTTTTTTTTCCATAATTTTACCAGGCACTGAAGTTACATTGACTGGCCTGTAATTTCCAGGGTCTTCTTTCCTGTCCTTCTTGAATATTGGGACAACATCAGCCAGTTTCCAGTCAACTGTGAGCGCTCCAGATTCCTGAAATGGCCCAAAAATCATCAAGAGAGGCTTAGTGATGATGTCAGCTAGCTCTTTTAGGATTCTCAGGTGACTTCCATCAGGTCCCATGGACTTATAGGGATCTAGCTGTAGCAACAGATCCTGCATAAGTTCAGGGACAACTAAAGAGCTGATCCTCGTTGCAGCCATGGTCCTCCAGTTCTGGGCATTGAGGCCCCCTTGGTTTATCATCAGTGTTGAAGACAGAGGCAAAGAATGTGTTAAACACCTGTGCTTTGCCTTCATCCCTATAGGTGAGGTCACTGTCCTTATCCTGTAGCGAACCAATGTTGTTTCTACACTGCCTTTTGCTGTTAATGTATTTGAAGAACTCTTTTTATTATGCCCCACGGTTCTGGCCAATTTCAGCTCCAGTTGAGCTCTGGCCTCTCGATTTTTTCCCCTGCAGTGGTTAGCAGCATCTCTGTAATCTTCCCACATCACCTGGCCTAGTTTCCACTGGGCATACACCTTCCTTTTTTGCATAATCTGCAAGAGCAGATCCCTGTTCAGCCACACTGGTCATCTGCCTCGTCTGCTTGACTTTTTCTTCTCCTCAAAATGAGTCTTTTTACTGCTGATTTTAACAAGATTTTTCTGGAGAGGGAAGTTAGCTGAAGACAAAGTGAAAATTACAAAAAGAAATTAGTTTCATATACAGTTTCTCAAAAATCTGTTGTTTCTATACAAAATAAATATAGATCAAAACCAAAATACTGAAAGCTGTGAGCTTGGAAGTGCTCATTTGCTGTATCAGTAAATTACTTGAGGAAAAAACAATTTTCTGGAGTGTGAAGGCCCAACAGTACTGGATAGGAAATGCCACAACTATTCCATTTTTGTGTTCACATTTTTCAACATCTTGGGAAAAATTAGGGGTCATAAAAGTTGGAAATGCCATCATGTGGTTCTGATTATAGCCTCAATTTATAGATCACAATAGTCCATAAGAATGTAACAGCTGAAGAGTTTGTTTCTCTTCTTCCTCTTCTCACAGTTTTCCCAAGTATTGTGTTATTTTTCTCATTTTTATTAACCAAGAAAAATTCCAAACTTCTATGATTAATTTTCATACAATATGCAAATATTGGGATGTGGATGTCTGGTTGCATTTTTATCAGCTTTGAAGTCTCCACAGAACAAGTCTTGAATAATTCTGAGAAGAATAAGACATTCTGTGTTGCATGTTTCGCCAGCCTCAGAAATGTAAGCTGTTGGCTAAAAGCTATAAATACAAAAACAGTCAGCTGTCTGTTCTTTTCTGAGTCTCGTCAAGGTCTAAGCTGTTGAAATTGGGAAGTGGGGATGAAACAGTTAACTTAAAGCACAGTTGAAACCCTTTCAAAGGACCTCTGTGTTTGCTCTCAGGTACTATCTTAGGCCACGATTTTCACAGCTAATGTGATCTATTAGCTCTTCTGAAATTGGGTGTTAGTAAAACCATTGAGCGAGGTTTATACCAAGTGGATAATCACTTTTGAGAGTCCCTAATGGTTCTACAGGGATTTTATGCCAATGTAAATTCCCACCCCCCCCCACCCCAGTCCATTGCTGTTGCAAATACAGTGATATGTCCTGGACGTATTAAGAATCCATAATTGAATTCAGCAGCATTTCCAGTAGTGAAATGCTAATGATGAGGTTCATTGTTTGTTTGTCTGATTTTGATTCTTCTGAATCAGATTGATGAGGCTGACAGAGACAAGCCTAGTTCTGTAAATCTCAGGGAATTGAGTAGCCTGTATTAGGTAGCCAAAAGTCAACAGTAACCAGCGAGCTTGGGTGTGCAAGAAAATCTGCAGTTTGGCTTCTCAGTTCTGATAACTAGTCTTGTTGTTGTTATGGTAACACTGTAATATGTTATTCTAGGTACTGCACAAATATAAATTGTCCATTTAGCAAAAGATAGTCCCAATCTAGACACCATTATTTTCCTGCAAGTATCCAGGGGACTAGGGGCCAAACATGCCAGAAGAAAATCAAGTAGTCCCTGTTAGTTAAAAACTAGGTAAGGTAGAGGAATAAGCTCCCAGGTTTTCACTAACTGAGTCTTGAAGGATTCTACACTAAGACCTGTGTTATAGCAGCTTTCATGATTTGTCTAGAGAGGAGGTGGATGGTGAAATTTGACTTGGGTTGAAAAGACGGCTAACGGAAGAACTACAGAAGGACAAGGTGTATAAGGGTGAAGTGTATGTGTGATAAAATGGCAGGCAAAATCCCCTGTAGGTAAATGGAGGGTAATGCACAGAAAAAGCATCTTGGGCTTCTGCAGTGATTGACTCTGAGCTGATCATGGTCACTGAGGAATGCAATTTTGAGGCTGTAATAGACAATTCTATAAAACTGCCATTCCAGTGTGCAGTGTCATGGCCAAGAAAACAAATCAGTTGAGTCAATTTGAATTGTATCGTTATGCACACTTAAAACAGGGCATCATTCTGCAACTTCAATTAGGCAGTGCAAACAACGTCTTTAAAACTGTGTGCAGGTCTGATTGTGGTTTGGGTTTTGGTTTGGTTTGGGTTTATTTTTAATGTAAAGCCATAAGAAATTACAGTTACCACACAACTACTGATAATGGCACGTTTGATGTGAGAGGACTTAGGCTTTGGGATTTTTCTGGTTGGTTGGTTTAGTTTTTAAGTGCTGTGGCACCCCGAGGGAAATGTGGACTAGCTTTCATCTTTCAGCTTGTCCCAGATATTGTGTCTTCTTGTAAGATTTTAAGTAAATACAAGTTCCATTATCATAAAATCTCCATGTCTTGTTTTGTTCAGAAATATGGAATTTTATACTCCTTGTCCTGTGCTTCTGCAAAATAAAATTATGGAGAAAGATTGTGCAATACTTACTGAAGTCTTCATTTGCAACTTTCCCTAAGGAAGAAGAGTCAGACAATGAAGAAAATTTTATTGACCTGAATGTTCTAAAGGCACAAACGTACAGATCGGTAAGTTGTTACCCATCAGTCCTCTCCTGAGAGATTTTTACATCTATAGCAGCAATTTATTTCTGTTGGATTTAAGCCTGAAAATCTTTGAATAGTCTAAACTTGAAAAAACATTCCAACTGAAATGAATCATCTTATTTTCAAAGAAAAATGTGTAGCTAGTTTCTAAACTGATATCACTGCAATGTTGCTGAAAACATTTGCAAGAAATTTTGCAGTGTTTTAGGGAAACGTGGTATTAGTTTCTTGAATATACAGGGTGTTTCAAAAAGATCGACCCAATTTCAATTGAAGGTCCATTTCAAATGGCTCCATGTTTTTGAAACACCCTGTGTTTTAATTCCACCCCCTGCTTTTTCTGGAATGTATTATAATTTCTTATTATATAAGTTTCATTCTTTTAAATGTTAAATATTATGATAATATATATTTATTTTAATCTTTATGAATTCAAAGAAAGCCATCAAAGAACTCTGTTACATCTGTAGTCTAAACCATTCTGGATATACATATTCTTTCTGAATATGAACAATGTAAGCCATTGTAACATGGTTCTCACTGTGCCTAACGATGATATTTTGTATATAAACTTGGTGATTTTTACACAGGATGTGAATGACACTGCAAAGCATGAAGAGATTTTGCAGTCCACGACAGATGCAGCAGAGTGGAATCTGGAAGTGGAACGTGTACTTCCACAGCTGAAAGTTACAGTCAGGACTGACAATAAGGTATGCAAGAGTAGATGTGTGTGTGTACACATGGTGATTAAAGTGTAATTTCAACCAACGTTGTTTACTTTCCATTTACAATTTTTTTCTTTTGTCACACCAAGAACTGTGAATAATGGGCTCTGCAGTGCTATCTTGTCTGAACCTTTGTCACTTACTTTAACCCTAGAAGCAATAATTTTCAGTAGGTTTTTTTTCCAATATTATATAAGAATATTTTTTTTCTGCTACTTCCTTGGCACCTTATTTCTATATATATATTTATTTCCATATATTTTTTCAGTGGAAAATTCTTAAATTATTAAACATTTCCAATGTATTCACACTTCTGAAAAATTACACCCTCAGTTTAGCAGTGATTAAAAGAGAGCTGAAGAACTTCTTATCTTTCAACTGTTCCACTTGTCAACCACATGAAAGGTTGATTGTATGGAAATTGTATCACTGAACTTCATGTGACAATAAAGTAGATCTGTACCTCTGATCTAGTTATCGTGGGCTCTCCTTGTGTTTAGCTTTTTCAACTCATTTTACTTACCTGTTCAGGCAACTACCTCAAGATGAAATTCATCATTTCTTAGAAATGTGTATTTCTCTCCATCGTCTATTTCAAGGAGTCTAGAATGAGCAGCTTAGAAGTAGACTTCTACCTTTGGCAAGTCCAAAGCTGGGACCTATTCCTGGCATTTGCATAAGCATTCTTTCTAGGAGCTTGTAGAGCACACCCAGACAGTGCAGTATTGAAATTGCTGATTTGTGGTGACCCAGCTAGTTGGGGCGTTGGAGCAATCTGCAGCAGTGATACAGAACTCAATGAAAGATAATTATCTTGCCAAAAATAGGCTAAGTTCTCAACTGTCTGCTAAATTGTTTGCCTGTCTTACACTATATACTGCATTCTTCTATGTGAAGAATTGCCTGGTTTGAGCCACCTTTCTGTGATCCTCAGCCAGCCCATCTGTTGCAGAGAACATGATGCTTGATTCTCACAGTAAGAAATTAAAACTTAAAATAGGAACTGAGGTTTACTAGCTTCCAGTTTAATTCACCATCTCTTGGTTTTAAGAAGTATGTCAAAATGAACATGAAAAGAGGATTCTTTTTCTAGCTTCTGTGCTTTCATGCTTTCAGAAATAACTGGAGAGAAGTGTTTGGCCTTTTTTCGTTGTACAAGAAAAGCATAATATTTTGTTTCCTAAGCTGTGCACGTAGAAGTAGTACCAGGAGAGGGTTAATGGTTTAATCAGTGCCATTAGAAACTAGAACTTATTTGTAAAGTTCTGAGAAGCAGGGGGTGGTGTGGTGTGTGTATTTATTGGGGGTTTTTTCATTTAAACTTCAAAGTTTGGCAAATTTTGAACAATTGCCACCAGACCAACTGAAGATCCTTGATTCTGCTGCAGACTTAAACCCCAAAGTAAGCACCAGTCATTGGTAGTTATGTGCCTGTCCTTAGCAGGGGGAGAGCCCAGCCTCAAATCAGTGGAACTGTCTGAGGGAAGCATGGCAGATACTTAAGTGTGCCGCTGTTTTAAGCCAGGATTTGTTTTGTAATTGTACGTTGTAAGTGGCTGTATCCTCCAGGAGCTCTGGGATCAGGAATTCCTCTTGCTCAGGTGCTGCAGCCAAGCCCTGTGTGCCTGGGGAACCACAGGTCCCTGTCCCAGACTGATGGACGGAGCTTCTGCTTCTTTCCTGTTGCAGGTTGAACCAGTAGCAAGGTTAAGCACGTGTCACACAGACACAGCAAGGACCCTGACATGGGCAGGTATGCAAACTGCCATAAACAAGCCCTGTCTTCAACAGCACGTGCAGAACTCCCATAAAATGCAAGTGTAGACAGCCAGGCCCCCTTCCTCCTCTTGAGCTAACCAAGATTCAAGTTCAGTAGTGAAAGCACACGTCCCCTTCTCTCTAGATTCACAAGCAAGTGCCCATTCATGGACCCCTCAACTGTCAGCATGGTCCCTCTGCCTGTCTGATACCCCTGCGTGGATCCTGGTTCACTGCTCTTCTACTTGCTGGCTAGTCCAGCCTGATGCTTGCCACCCAACAGATGCATCTGCTCACGTACCCGTCTTAAGGGCACTCTGCATTTGTGGGTCCCCCTGAACACCAGCATACACCCTCTGCCTGGATCTCGGGCCTGCTACTCCAAGTCTGGTTCAATTTAAGTCTGCTATTGAATTTTACACGTGCACAGCAGGTCACTGCAGTCAGAACCTGGGTGTGAACAACCACCATCCCACGTTACACACAGCTTAGCTAGTGACAATAGGTCTCTGTTTTCAGGAGATCAAACAGCACCAAATACTGAAAAGGCTAGAAGGAGTAGATAGATATTACAGATTGGTGTTCCCCTTCCTGCATGATCTTGGTGATGAATGTCATCTCCTCAGAAAACAACAGGTGCCCCAGTCCTGCTCCAGCTGCTGGCACTGAGCCCCTCACTTGCTTTACTCACACTGGTCCTTCCCAGTAGCTGCTTTTTGTGGTATGCACTGGTCCTGCCTTGGTGGCTGAGACCCTCACCTGCTCCTGTGGCTGGCATGGAGACTCCCACTCTGCAACTGTGGACACCACAGGATTGGGACACCTGCAGCCCTGGTCTGAGTCCAGTTGCTGGCCCCATGCTCTCACAAGCAGCTGGCACTTAGTCCTTGTAGCACTCATACGTGCATGGGATAGAGAGTGAGATTGCACAGAAAGGTAATTAAAAATAATTGAATAAGTAGCTAGGACAGGCTGCAGTGGTCAGGCACGGGGCTCAGTCAGACAGGTGGGCTGACGGGCAACAGTTTACATGTGACCAGCCCCTCTCATACCCCAATCTGTTCCCCAGTTTGTTCCTCCCTAGTCCCATTCCCCTGCATGTTGCTTTATCAGCTTGCATAGTTGCACCAAACCTTGTTCTGAATATCCAGGACCCCCAGGTTTGCATTTTTATCAGTTGCAAGGGCCAGGTTCACCTTCTTTGAAATGATGCTTGCAGTTTCCTGATAGCCCATCAGTTAGTGTGTGTGATGAGCTTTGTTTCTTATCCTTGTCCCCCTTAGTGTTTGTCTGACAGGTCTGTGTCTCCATAGGTTTTGATTTTTCCCTCCCCATTTTCCTTATCATCCTATTTTGACAAGGTCCTTGATCAGGTAAATTGTACTGATACAAACATTCTCACACTCCACATGCCCGTGTCCATTAGTGTATCTGGCCAGGTTTGTTTCTTGGTACTGCCTCCATTATTGTTTGTCAGTCAGTTCTGTGCCTCTCTGTTTTGCTTAGCATCCTTTTTGACAAGATCCTTGATTAGATAATCTTACTGAAGCAAACACTGTCACCTTCCATGTATCCTTATATTACCTATTTTATAAGAAAGTCTCTTAAGGCTTGATTTTGAGTGATAAAGATTTATTAACATCACTTTTTTTTTTACCAGCTAGATCGATACAGTGCCAAAAGCTTGAAAATCTTAAAAGTGTTTTTTAGCGTGTTCAGAAACACAACACAGAAATAGCAGTAATTCTGCAGGATTGCTACTCTGCTTCATTTTGAACTCTGTCTGCAGCTGTGCTTTGTGTCTGCGGATGTAAAAAGTTTGCATTGATAAGGAGAAATTTGCGATAGAACTTGGAAACTGGAATTGATTTCTAAGGAAAAGATGCCTATCAAGTTAAAACAGCACTTGTTCTCATCCCCCATCCCTGAGTTGATGTATATTTCCTATGACCTAGAAGCTGCAAATGATTTTCCCCTTCTGATTTTGTCCCACTGTCAAAATCAAGCTTATGTATTTCTGCCTCTTTCATTTCTTTCCATTTTTCTCCTGATAATCGTAAGGGCTAAGTAGAAAGGGAAGATCTGATAATCTGGAACTGGTAGGTGTTGGACATTTGAAGCACTAGTTTTGTCTAAGAATAAGCTGAGCTAGTGCAGCTGTAATCAGTATTTTCAGTATTTGTGCCCAGAGTGGTTTCTAGCAGAAATAGTTCCATGAAGATTAAACAGACTCTAAAAAGCATAGCTATTATGGTATCAGTGAGGATGTCAGTGTTTGCTTATGGATCTGAGTGCCACATGTGACATTTAGGAGATTTATAAATCGTGTCACATTAAGCAAATGCCTCTGGATATGAACATGGCCGTGGCAGAACGATACACGGTAATAGTATAAAAGAGAACTGACCCTGTCTTGCATACCAGCCTTTGTTTAGTAACCAGAGAAAGACAGAAGTTGTACTTACCTATGTTTCACTTTGTGGCATCATTTTTAGGATTGGAGGATTCACGTAGATCAAATGCATCAGCATGAGGATGGAATTGAGTCTTCTTTAAAAGAAACTAAGGTATGTCTTGTATGTGCAGAGTATTTCACTGGTCTGTCAGCACTTTTATTTTCTCTTTGATTTGATATATGTTAAGAACTAAATTGATTTTTTTTCTCTTCATTTTATTTGTGCTAATGCTGTAAAACTAAAAAGGGAAATGTGATGATGATGATTAGGGACTAGCAAAGTATCTTGTGGGAAAGAGTTGTATATGTGACAGTATTACAGTTCATTAACATATGCATTACCATAAGTACATCCTGACTGCAGGGGGCAAAATAGAATAATACAATCTGAAAACAAGGGTTGATAAAAAACCTCAAATATTGTCAAATACTGTTAGAGTAACTTACTGACATTGACATTTGTAATAAATTGAGGGGTGGGGAGAGTGATGGAAGCAGTAGAGCTTGAAATACGTGTTTTGGAAACCAGAACGCGTAAGAAACCATTTGTTATTGGCTAAACACAGCACTTCTGTACTATTTTTCTCTCACACTTGTAGGTTTCCATAATCTTTTTTAATTACAGCACCATTTTAATACTCTATGAATTCTAGCTGTATACTGTCAACCTACAGAATGTGATTTTATAGGGTTACCTTGACAAACTCCATAATGAAATCAGCAGAACACTGGAAAAGATCAATAGCAGGGAAAAGTACATCAACAATCAGTTGAAGCACTTGGTTCAAGAGTACCGTTCAGCCCAAGCCTTGCTGAGTGAGGTAATGCACTGATGGTTTGTTGTTGCTTTCTCTAGTATTAGCTTGCTATTAAGTGAGGGTGAAGGCAAGAAAGACTCGGAGGAGTTATCTGTGAGTTCTTCTGTTGGATATAAAGCAGGGGAAATGTTGATTGGCTGTCAAATTACATAGTTTTTAAGCTAAACTAGCAATTTTTATTCAACTATTCTACATGGGAAAGTAAGTGGCTTTTGCCTGAATATTATATAAATCTGTTGCCAATCTCGAGCAGCTAGTAAATTACTAGTTCTGCTTTCCTTGTGAAGCTCACACATCTGTGATGAGTGGAAAAACTACAGTCTCAGTCCAGCACTCATCTCTTACATTGATTACTCGTGCTAACGTGCACAAAGCACTCTGATTATTCCTTTGCTTCATTTAGTTTTTATGCCAGTATAGTGCTGTTTGAGAAGCTTTTTGATCTCCTAGTTAGGAGGCCTGTATAAGCTGCCATTTGCTCAGCCCTCCTATTTGCAGGCATGACATCAAAATAAGGCTAACAGGATTTGACCTCTGTGCTTTCTGTTTACCTTACTTTTAAGAAACAGTAATTTACTGTACTCTGGGATTCAGCATTCATTCCTGTCTGGATTCTGGCAAATTTTCTTGATTTCCTCATCTAAATAATTAGAAAACATACTTCTTACTGTGTATGTATTAGGGCTGTTTCCATTTTAAAAACGGCCTTAAATTTTTGAATTACAGTCGTGACAAGGGTTGATGTTTCCAGCCTGTCCTATGTGTAGCACTGTAAATGTCATTGGGACTTTGTGGGGGTTTTTTTGGCATTGGGATGTGTGAGAGCAAGTTTTGGTGTTCTCTCTGAGCTATCTGCAAGCATCTTTTCAGCTTTGTCATTGCAGCAAAAAACGTGTTTCTTTCCAGGCTAAAGAGAAGTACCAGGAGGGAAGTGGAGGAGTAACTGAAAGGATTAGAGTGCTTTCTGAGGTAAAACAGATTTTCACATCATTTCTTTTGCTTATTTTAAAACAATCTTCAGAGAGCTGGCTTTTAGTGTTTGCGGTTTCATGGTTCTTTCTGATTTGTTCTCATGTTAAAGATTAATCTGTTGGTTTAGTGGAGGCAATCTAGTCCAATCCCTAAATTTTAAACCCAGGCTGCCATTGATTTTTAACTTGTGAATCTGGGCAAACTATTCTGAGTTCTTAATTTGCCCAGTTTGTAAAAGAGGGTAAATGTTCTGTATTTTATAACCCATGTCCTAGCATTATTGAGGATTAATCAAGTCATGTCTGTAAATTCTTTGGAAGAAGAAAAACTTAGATCTTAAGTTAAAATTAACAATTTGAAATTTTCATCTTCCAAGCACCTAAAAGAAATATTTGGCTAAATAGTAATTTTTCCATACCAGTCAAATTATCTTAATACTAAAAGTGGAAGGTTTTAAGATCACTTAAAGAATCGCCAACAAAGAAAAGATGGTATTAATACAGATTTATCAAAGCTCAACTTAACAGAATTCGGTGGCAAGGTTCACTCTATTACTCACTATGTGGAAGAAACGTGTAGGGGTTGGGATTGGATTGGAGTTATTTACACAGGGATCAGAGGAAATTATTTATACAGGAATAGGGGAGATTGAGTCTGGATCAAGTTGGAGTGATTTGCACAGGGATCAGGGAAAAGAATGAGGAAAGCCCTCTCCTTGAGTCATGAGGTTCAGAATGGACCCTCTTGCTTCCTAAACTCCTTCTCAGAGCAGAGTCTAGGTGGGGCTGGATCCAGACTTAGTCCCAGACTTGGTCAACAGTTTAAAGAGTTTAGGTGCAGGGATTTCAGTGTAGTGCTTTAATACATAATTATGGGTCTGGTGTGATTTGGAATAGCAGCAATTTGAGGTTGATTGTCACTATTATCATAAATAACAAAATTAGGTTATATGATTTCCTGGCAATACTTAATTAATAGCGACTCTTAATTTATCAATAATCAACAATTTGTTATATTCAAAGCGACTCAATTAAAGTTTTAACATTTCTAAACTAAATTGCATACACACAAACACAGATATAGAGGTTAACCTATGTTAAGATGTTAATTAATTTTGGTACCTAGTGATCTTTGAACTGCATTAAAAGAAGTTGCAGTGAAATACTCCTCCAAGTGATCTCTGCAAGACTGAATTATAGTAAATTACCCACTGTAATTCTATCTTTTTTCTGCAAAATGAGAAGTAGCAGACTACTCACTCTCTTCCTTCAGATGGATGAACTTCCTGCATGTGGCATGGGGTATCAGTCTGCTGCGGTCCCAGAGAGCTCCAGAGGGCCTCATTTTAGGGTTGATATTTTTAGGTCAGAATATGATTGACTTTGGTCAGTATTTTTTCATTGTGGCCACAATTCACATCAGTTTATCTCTGGCAACATTCAGAGTGGCCCTGCGATTGGGGCAGGAGGGGTCTCAGATACTTTTCCCAGATAGCAGCGTTCTGGGTACAATTAGGGAGTGCCTAATCTCCCCAGATCACTGCATTTGCTCTAGGACAAGAAGGGTCCCAGTTGTTTCACCTCACTGCCCCAGTAGGCAAGGTTGGAAAGTGCCTGACTGTCTCAGCCTACTGCACTTGCAATTGAAACAAGAACAATGTTGGGCCTGCCGCCCTTGTAACTAAAGCAAGAGCAATGTTGCCTGGTGCTGACATCCCAATGCAGCCCAGTGGGGAGGGGTCTGCACCACCACAAATACCTAAAACTGTTCTTTTGTGGGATTTTTTTTTCCTTTAAATCAGTGCTCTGACAAATTTAAAGAAAAATCCCCAGACTCCAAACTGCCTTAACATATTGACTGTTTCATGTAATTTCATGGAGATTTACTGCCTGCTTTCCAAATATTTCAACCCTCGATCCAATACATTCATTTTTAATGGCTCTGTTGTTTGGGTTTGAAAAACCCACTTCCTTTAGATGATAAAATGTCTGGGATAGTCACATGAAATAGATCACACCGTGCTGGAGATTGTAAAACAAGTTTGAGATGTTTTAAAATAGAATAGAAAAGTTAGAAGGGACCAACGGTGATCATCTAATCCAAGTGCATTAGGTAAAACAGCAGCTCGAGAGTTTTCTAGCAAAGATTTGGATTCTGCAGAATTAGAGTTTCTTTCTATTTTTCGCTCAAGGAAGTGTGTTGGAAAAAGAGAGCACTTTAAATGACTTCAGACTTATAATGTGTTTGTGCTTTGGAAGTCAGTGACTGATCAGTAATGATGAATATGTTAGTAGCTGGCACTGTGTAGATGCAGTGGTGCGTATCTGAGATAATCCAGACACGTTGGCTATTGTATGATCTGCTTTCATGCATGCAATCAAACCTCAGCCCTCTTGGCAATACCAGTACCGCTGGAGGGATGCCATAACAGTGCAGTGATGTTTCATATTTGTTACTGAAAAGGTTTTTTGAAGCCTTAATGAAGGGCTAATTTTATAGTAGAGACAAAAATACCGAATTATTACCTAGGCTGTACCTTATAACAATATATTTGCTTTTTCTTCATTGTCTACAAAGGCAGACTGGTCAATAGGTAGTGCTGAAATGCACTTTATTTTTCATACTCACATTTTACACACCTGTACCCATGCCAATGCCAGCACGCTTGACTGCTAGAGTGCTGTTTCTCAGGTTTCCACTGTCACCTGCTGAAGTCCTGACACTCCCAGAAGGGCAGCTGGCATGGTCATTTGGTGAACATTGGTCTGCAGGGATATTGGTTTCTATCTTCCATACAGCATCGTACTGTAACTGTAACACACTGTTTTTATTGGTGTGGGATGCACAGGCTCTCAGCAACATTGTGCTGCTTGGCCAACTTATTACTTTTTTTGATGTAATTTTTGCAACATTAATTTAGGTAAAGTTAAATCAAAATTTTTGTAATGTTTGAAAAAAATTGTTCCTCTGTATGCAACAACTGAGATAATTTTTTTTAACTAATGCAGTTACTCAGCAGATAATTATTTTGTTTTGCTGTTTTAACTTGACATTCACCTGGTTTCATTAAAAAAAAAATACCTATTTTAAGATTACAGAAGTATTAGAGAGAGTAAAGCAGGAAACAGAAGAGAAAGGAAGCAGTATGACTGATGGTGGTAAGTATGTTTTTGCCTCAAACCAAACACCTGTTTTCTCAGAGTCAAGTGCCTAATTTGTCCTTTATTAAGAAAAAACAAGACCAGAATGAGTGACTAGTCTAAAATATCAAATTTTAAAAGGTGTCTAAGAAAATCAGGAGTCTAAACCTCTTTGAAAAGGTTAAGTCTGCAGAAGGTAGAGATTCCAGGATTTCCCTCTTTGGTAAATTATGCATTCTGTGTCTCTATCAACTCACTGAAAGAAATTCACTCATTACAGGTTTAAGCCCTTTTACTCTGAAACAGTTACTGGCAGTAGTTCGATACCCTGACTGAGGCTGGCTGGAGGTGGCAAGAAAATTCATTTTGGTGTTTTGCTGTTTGGACTTTTCTAATATTAAGAACTACATACCTATTTGAGTTTATCTCAGGCTCAGGATTTGGTTGTTTGAGATTCTTGCTGATAAATGCATTCTGTTGCAAATGTATAAGGAGTATGAATGCAGAAATAAGTTGATGCATATTACAGTAGGCCTAAATATGAAAGCTGTATCCATATTTATCTGTAACTCTTACAGCTAATTTACTGAAGTAGTTGTAAGTTTACTGTTCAAGGAAATTTTGTGCACCCTTGCTTTACTGTGAAGGAGCTACTCACCAGCCTTGCAACACCTTCTCTGTATTATGGCATGGCCAAGGGTCAGGATAAAATCTAGAGCCCAGAATTATAAGGAGCATATTGCTGCATATGATGCAGCAGCAGCAGTAAGCTGCTATCACCTAAGGTGATATTAGTGGGAAGTGAGGAATTAGAAAAAAAGAATGGAGCACAAAACATTTTAATAGCTTTTCACAGGTAAGATGACCTGCTGAAGGTGTCTTCAGTTCTCTACCAAACCCCAAGTAAGGTATTGGGATGAGGCTTTCAGCTGAACAAAACACATAATTGACAAACCTATCTTAATGTTGGTGCATGTCTTTATGCAGATCCTAGATGTCAAGAAGACAGCAAAATTGTCATTGCCTATTTCCATCTTTAAAGTGTTTTGCGTGTTAAAAATGATGTATCAGTACAATCATGTCTTTAGAGTAGAACTCCCTTTTGTTCATTCAACTTTTCAATTTTAAGGAGTGAATTATAGAAAATAATGCTTTTGTGTTAAGTAGCTGACAGAGTTGCATTCTTTCTATATTTTTTTTTAACAGCTCCTCTAGTGAAGATTAAACAGGCCTTAACAAAACTGAAGCAAGAAACTGTTCAGATGGACATACAAATTGGTGTGATGGAACACACATTGCTCCAGTCAAAGCTGAAAGAGAAATCCGATATGACTAGAGATATGCATGCAACAATGATTCCAGAAGCTACAGTAGGTGCCTATTAAAATTGTTTGGAGCTGACTTGGTTTGCCCAAAATACAGTTTTCTACCATTTGCTTTTTTGTTAGTTTAGAGGTTTCCCTTTTGTTGGGGAGAGAGACATCCTTTTTCCTTGTCTGTTTTTAACAAGATGCTGCTTGTGCACTTTTAAGAAGTAACATGCACACTTTGGACTCAATATGGAGCCTCATTTAGTTTCGTGCTGTAAAGATTTACTGCAGATCCCTTCCAAATATACTAATAAATTCTTATTAATTAACATGTCTCTACTTCATTGGGAGAACATTTTGTAGTGTGAAACTTTATAGAATGAAACTGGCAGTCTGTAATCCTGATATTCCACAGTGCTGAAGGAAAATTGCTTGCAAAGGACTTGAAAAGAATTTAAGATGTCTATTATTGCCATTTACATACATTTAGTATAAAATATTTAATTGATGATATTGAAATAGTAGAGCATTACCCTTTCTGAAAGGCTGGGTCAAATTTGTTATCAGCTGCAAGTAGAAGTAAATTGTTGCTTTGAATTGAAGTATCCAAATTAAGCAACAAACTAATGTTTCAATAATATTGGCATTCTCCTAGGGCAGCCCTACACAAATTTCTGAATGGACAACCACCTTATTCTTCACTTTGTTTTGTTTCTTTGGGGGGTTTTTTGTTTGTTTCTTTGGGTTTTTTTGAGTGGTCCTCTAGACAGACCAGTATGGATGTTTTTTGTAATTATTTTCATTTTTACATTGCCTCTAACAAAAGCAATGATAACAAAATCTATACAGGACCAAAGAATGTGGAAAGAACTGTTTAGAAATTACTGTTGGCTTTATTTTTGCCATGTGTCATCGCTTTTTAAGAGTCACTTTATATTACCATTGGGTCAAATGCTTTCATTTATAGTATGTAGTAGAGCTCTGTGGACATCATTTGGATTATTCTGGTTTTCTGTTCTTGTGTCAGAATATTTAATTTTGCTCTCTGTTGCCAAATCTCCTTCTGTAGTACAAAAGGAGAAGAAAAATGTAGGAGGAATGGGTTGGAAATGTAATGGCAATGGGGAGCTCCCTTTGTCTTGGTAAATGTGTAGGTAGGGAGTGATTCTAGACATTATTGGTCATGAAGGAGTGTGGAACAAAGAAATAACCTTATTAAAGTACTAGTACATCCTTTCTGTTACCATTGTTCCTAAGCCATGGACAATATTGGTACAATTCCAGTTCTCTTAAACTCGTCCCTGAACTTCTGCAGGCAATTCCATTCATCTTACAATTAATTTCTCTCACCTAAAGGTGAGCAGTTTTTGCAGAATCAGTGGATCAGTTCTGTGTCTGAAAGGCAAGACGCTTGACAGTCAGTATCATGAGCCAGTTTCTTAACTTTGTTGTGCTTCAGTATTTCATTTGCCAAAAAGAAAAAGCCCTAAACCCATCAGATTTTAATAAGTGAAAAGCTATATGTAAACATCAACTATTATACATTACCTGTGCAAGCAACTACTGAAAATCTCTATGAATCACACGGGAAATCAGTTTCCAACTTCTTTTGCTGCCTACTTACATCCTCCTACATTCAGCTTAATTTAGAAAAGTTATTATTCATGTTCTCTTTGTTAGGTGGTGTTGCTACTTGCATATTTACTTTAACAGTGAGTTTACTTCAGCTCAAGATAAAATAATCTCCTTCTGCATTGCCTGCAAAGCAGCTCACTGATGCTTTTGGATTGCAAATGTTGTGCTGTATAAATGTTGTTTATGTAAATACTTTCCCCAAAAAACTCCTCCTTCATGCTAATATAACAAACACAATTAATCAAAAACCTTCCCTTATGAATCGAGCCTCTTACTCTCTTAGAAGTGAATTCCTTGAGACAAGCACGGCCATAAAAACCTCTAATGTGGTAGAAAAATCTCCAGAAGAAAAGCTATCCTCCTTTATGCCAAAGTAATGCTAAAATAGTGCTAATTATATGTAATTAGTCTACATTATTTTTCACGGCACTGTCCAAAACTGCATTAATCTAAGCAGGACGTTTCTGTTGCTGTCTCGAGAGGGATATGTGGCCCTTAACTGTTATCTGGCAAAGAATGGCATTTGCCCATTTAGACAGTAAAACCACTTGACCCTCCTTCGAAAGCAGTCTTATTGATGCAGCAAGTGGCCACCTCACCTTCCTTAAAAGCATGAGGAGAGCAATGAGGTCTATCACAAGCAGCCTGAAAGGCTGTTCTAAAAAAGCAATTATCTGTGTAATTATTCCACTGCTGGCTCAACGCAGGAAGCAGAAACCACATTGAAATTAAATGAACATTATTTCATACATTGCTTATTATCTAAGGCAAAGCCAGAACTGAAGACCAACAAAACAAAGGTGTCCCTAAGTTAGCAGGATGCACGTGCAGCTGTGTTGTGCTGTAAAACAGTCTTCTGCTATGAAGCTCTTCTTCTGAAGAATATTTGGGGCAGAGGGACTATTTGTAAGAGTTAATTTTTATATACAGCTCTCCTCTTCCAAGGGCCTTGACAGTTTTTACTCTCTAAAATGCACCAGCATGGAGGCAAGGTGTCACTGTTACATTTCATCTGGAAGCCAAAGAGAACCGAGCTGTACAGATCCGGAAGGAGCACAGAGGGGCAAACAAGGAGTTTCATTTGCTGGCTCTGGTCAGAGAGGCCATGGGTTTTGTCCTTGCCGTGAAGACTGCAATACTTCAGCCCCAGGGAGAGCCGAGACTTGGCACTTGGAGATGTGTGGCTGAGCAAGACTCATCAGTAGTCACCTCACTCTCCTGCCTGTACAGAAAAGGAACACTAGCAGTGTGTTACTTCTCAGGGCTTCTGCAGCTCTGAAATCCCTCTGAACCTCGTAATGTGACTCAGTGTCTTATTTCCCTGGGCTGTCTTATCTCCAGGCTAGGATGTAACGGATGCAAGTGCCCTCCTACGGACTGGAAGCAGCCTTAGTACTCAGTGCCCTATCAGAGGGGCTGTTTACAAACCATTTAGGATGTTTGAGGGTGATGTTACACGCATTGCAGTCTTACTTTAATAAATATAATATTCCAGTGCCCATTCTCTTCTAATGTCACCAACGGCATGATTTGCTGCATATTATATGCTGTGCTGGTAAAAAGTGCAAAGCAGGAGCTGGGTTTTTCCCCGCTTAATCCTGTTCTTGCAACCTTCTGTGGAGTTAGTGACTTAGTGTTTAAACTGCAGGAGTTTAATAGTGGCTTTCAGTTGTACACCAAGAACTCAGCATTCCGGGAACGACACAAGTTAATCATTTGACCTTGCGTTGGTGAGTGCTGTGCAGGAAGGTGAACCAGAAGCTCACACAAATTTCAGAAGCCACGGTTAAAAACAGCTCCCAGATCTGGTCAGAATATTCTCACTCTTTTCTGCTGGTGGCATCAAAAGCCTTCTGCGCTTCCCCACCCGAAAGAGAGGAGCTTCAGGGAAAATTTCTGCTTGAAGAGGAAGACAAATGCCCACCTACTATTAAACATTGCCACATTTATTTATTTTTTGAGCTGTGCACTTAGAGGTACAGAAATCACTGTATTGCTAACTGTAAGTTACAGTCAGAGCAATTAAGCCATCTCTGCATGACCTATAAAAAAGAGTGGGCATAAATGAAGAGCTTGTATGCGAACATTTCCAGCTTCTGAACTCTTTGAATTTCGTGTCCAAATTGTGCCGCTTGGGCTTGTCTCCAAGTTTGACAAATGTTCATTCCAAGCAGGAGAAATGAGTGTGGTGCTGTTTCTCCTGGAGCTGGCGCTGGGCCACTGGCCGGGTGTCAATGCTGCAGTGTGCCCCGGCAGGGCAGCTGCGCGGGCAGGCGCGCTCCCGCGACGGGCAGGGGCTTCGGCAGCGAGAACAACACCCAGCTCCTGCAGCAGCCCTGTGTTTCACTCTCCTGTTGAGGTATTAATGCTTTAGAGGAAGTGGCTGGGTGTTTTCTGACATGAAACTTGGGTGAAGCCTGGCCCGTGACACCAGTGCCTGCCAGTTTAAGTAAGCAAGAGGATATGAGCACCCGCACAAATACCATTCATAGGTGGGGAGTTTCCACAGGAGGCCCTGAGATAGCAGAAGTTATTTTTGCCTGCCATTTCCTCTTCCGTGTACTTCTCCCTTCAGCAAACACGGTTACCAGGGCTTTCTCAGGTATTAGCTGATCAGTAGCTAGGCTCCAGGGCTTGGTGTTGCTGGAAATGTCTGTCTGACAGCCTCCTAGTAACAGCCCTGCCATTCTGCAAACAGCCATTCCCAGGCAACACTGGTACGAGCAGCCCTGAGAGCTTTTCACTTAGAGTAAATAACAATTTGAATACTGCTAGTCTGCCACTTACTGATCAGTTTTACTCTGTTCTTTTCCACTCCTGGTTTTAAGTAAGTAAGAGTGGTTGTATCTCAGCACTCCATCCCAGAATTGATTGAGACATGCTAGTCGCTCACATCTTACCCACCTGTTGTAAAAATGAATAAAAGATTAATATTTTAAGGTCAGAAGTACAGAACAATTACTTCTAATAATATTCCTCTCACTAATTGCAATTGTTCATTCAAAATGTTTTCCTGTTTCTGTGGCTTTCAAAGGATAGTAATACTTCAAATTACACCTAAGTGTTATTCAGTAGTAACATGAAGAATTAAACTGTGAATTGCAGACATCCCCTGGACCAAAAGTTTCCCATACCTCCTCTAGTTTGAAAGCTGAAATTTCTCACTCCATCTTGGGAGAGGAGCTCTTGTAAGGTTATTGAGAGTTCTCTCTGTCCTTCTCTCAGCATTGCTGGTCCATGAACACTTTACTCCCTTTCACAGAATCCGTTTGGGAAAGAATACAACCCAGTAGTCAGACCAAAGGAGACAGGAGGGTTGTGAATTTTTGCCAGAAAGTAGTGCCAAACAATGATGCAGAGGGTTTCGAGAGGTTTGACGGCATCTGTTGGTCATTGTTTCCTTTGTTACAGGAAGTGCACAAGTTCCCAGTATGATGGCAGGAGGGATTTTTGCAGCATTTGACAAACGCTATCAAACAGTAAAAACAATGAAAACTCTGTGGTCTAAAGAGTGTCACTCAGTATTTTGGTACTAATCTGTCTAGCAGCCATTTCATTACAGACTTCTGTAGAGTGCCCGTATTATAAGCTCGAGTAAAACATACTTAAGATTTCCATCATCTTCAGCTGTATGCTACTGGCAATAAAGAATAAAATACATTGAATAAAATACATTGTTTTGGGAAGGCTTTGTTCCTGGGGCAGGTTCGGAGAGGTTTTTTGCTCTAAGTACTCCAGTACTCTGACATTTCCGTTTGAGTAAGAATGTGCTTGATACTATGTTTGGGTTTGAGAGATCTCCATTGAAAAACAGAATTGCAGGTAAATGTGTTAAAGAAGACAAACAATTGAAGCTCAATAACCTTTTCTCTCGCTTGTGAACAGGACTGATATAAAGGTTCCTGTGTGATGGACTCTAGGTGACCCTGCTCTGGCAGGGGGGTTGGACTGGAAGAGCTTTCGAGGTCCCTTCCAACCCCTAGGATTCTGGGATTCTGTGTGATTCTGTGAAAGGTAACAAATTCAAATGGATAGAAAGAAAAAGTTTCCTTTAAAAAGGTCTTCCATATTATCTCTGCTTAAACACAGAAAACATGCCTTCACTCAGTTGTATTCCCTTCATTGCTTCTAGCTAGTCCTCATCCTTCTCAGGCACATAGCTTACTCCTCTGTGATGATGTTTCCCTCCAAATACCTGGAAGTCTGACAACATGACCTGAATATAACTGATGCAATCAGTCTGTCTGGGCTTCTGCTAACCTGGATGGAAACTATCTGGTGTGCCTCTGTAGAGTGCCACATGTAACCAGGCACTGCCGGGAAGCCTGCTGATATCAGCTCAGTGTTGGTGGCAAGAGATTAGTAGCTGGAAGCTGGCCCCACCTACCCTGTCATGTAAACCCTAGCTTCTCTACAGAGTATTTAAGGAAACCCTGTAGGAGACTGTAGAAGGTCTGGCAGGCTGAATTTACTATTACAGCTTCATACAGAAGGAAGGTGAACACCATGGTGCTTGTCACCCTTCTGCTAGAGGCAGCTAATCGAAATTCAGCTCTAATCAGGCCCAGGAGAAAGTGGTGATGAAGTCAGGTGGTAACTTCTGTGCCCAGAATCAATCAACAAGCAGAAAATAAAGCACACAAGCTGCTCCCAAATTCAAGTCTTCTCCTGGTAGGTTTGATCTCTTGGCTTGTTCTTGGGGTCAGGCTAACTGTCCTGAGTCAGGGTTAGCTTTCCTACCTCACCTGTGTTTTTCAGTCTTCACCACCTACACTTTTCATACACTGTAACATTTATGCCTCAAACCTCAGAACTCTGGATGGATCTGCTTATCCCTTTGTCTGGGGGAGAGACATCTTCATGTCGCAGCTTTCAAAATCCCATGTATTTCAACCACCCGCTTCTGCAGAGAGACTTCCTTCTTACCCAGATCTTGAAGAGCTGTATTGCTACCTGGAGTTTCAAAGCAGCTCTACTTGACCTTTATCAGCATCAGGTTTGGCTAGGAGGAGGGAACATTTCATTTGTGAAAGAAAGGATGTTCTGTCCAGGGGCAGAAGAAAAGGAGAAATGTGGAAAAATCCAGACACAGGATGTAGCCTTTAGAAAGCTGTAATATTCCCTAGAACCCAGATTCCTATCCTGTGGCCACATATTGTGGTGTGTCTCTGCACGCTCAAATTTGCTATTCCTTATTTAACAGAGTGACCCCAACGTAAAGCTTCAAGAATATAGCAGTGAACAGGACCCCTAGCATACAGAATGATCTCTCACTGCATAAGAGTCTGCGTCTGAGAAGAAACGTGGCATTTATTTTTTAGTTACTCAGAATACAAGATACCAGTTTATCAGAGTGGGGGACCTCCTGACAAGCAGAAGATTGAGCTTTGCTCTGGTGCAGAGAATGCAATGACAGTAAAGGGCTATGAAGTCTTTTTATGACACTGCATTTTAAAATTTGTGCCAGAGAATGCTGGTACCTCCTTTACACTGTCTTAAGTGTGCTAGCTCCATTATACAGCTCCTGATACTTAAACCACGCTTGGGCAAATGTATCCTTTGTGGCACTTCTGTGATCGATTATGCTTTACTCAGTGCCATAATTGTTTACAACACACCACGCTCTTCCACTGGGTGAAACCACATTTATTGCAGACAATGGTGCCAGTGCTGATCTGTTCTTATTGGCCCTTTGAAAACAGAAGCCAGACAAAAAGGCATCTGTTTTCAGCCGCTGGTCAGGTTAGTACTGGAGGTCACTTCTTGGTGCTTTTCACCCAGTGTTGGAATACAGCTGCCAGCACGCAGGGTCCCCTTTCATTCAGGAGCACCTCCCTAGAAGAAGTGCCACGTGGACTCAGTTTGGGGCTAATTCTAGCGGTGACCTCGCCTTTCACAGACAAGTGTTCACACTGAGTCATTAGAGCCCTACAAATGGTTTATACAGTTAAAACAGCCAAGAGTGTCAAAATGAGTCATATTTTTCAAGTGACAATTACTATTTTGAGTGACTGTTTGGCATTACACTTACCAGGACACCCAGGAACCAATGGTAAAAGCTTTCTGCTGGTCTCCAGTCCCACCACATGACCAGGTAGGGCAGTTATATCACTCATAACACTGAGCCACAGCTTACGTTGCCCAGAAATCATCTCTGTGAAAAGTTGCTTCAGGCAAACAAGGGCATTGCTCTCAGTGGCCAGCCCAAATTGCAGACAGCATACCCAGTGCTTCTGCCTTGGGGAGAGCTGAAAACAAAACCAAGACCCTACGGGCGTCTGCAAGGGAGGACGGACTTGGAGGACAAAAAGCTGGTGAACACAAAGAAACAATTGCACATGCCCATGCAGAGAAACAATCCCAGAAAAGAAACGGGGAGGCTACAGCATGGGAAAAGCTGGATGAGGCCGTTTCTGTGATGTGATGGAGCAGAAGATAGCTGCCATTGCATAGGAAGGCAGCAAGGAAGCAAAAGCACTGGAGCAAGTATATTTGCAATGAGAGTGAACAGCAAGAGAAGAGCACAGTCGGTAAGAAAAAAGAGGAGCTCGCTTAAAGGAACAGGGGGAAAAAGAGGCGTTGAGGATGGGGGGAGCAGACTGGTATGAAATTAGAGTTCACCACAGCCTTAACATAAGTTAATGTAAGTCATTGTACATTACCCCCAGCATATGTGCACCCCAAACAAACAAACAACCAACAGACAAACCTCACGTTTACCAGAACTACCTTTGGTGTCCAAAAGTCACGAGAAGAAACCAAAAGAAATAAGGAGAAGCAGAAAAACAGGGAGAAGTCAAAAGGTTAGGTGAGGACGAAGGCTAAGCCAGTTCAGAAACAGATACACGAGCAAAGGAAATTATAAACGGAAGGAGAAGAGGAGGGGGGGAGGAGAAGGAAGGCAGAGCCCAGTGAGCTGAATATGCTGAAATAATGCTGGGTTTTGCATAGACCTCCTTTGTGAGCAGCTCTTCCAGTTCTGGTCTCTGAATAGCTGGAGCCATTCCAGCTGTTATGCAGGGCGTTATTACATTATCTGCTGCAGCCACAAAGGAACAGATAAGCACAGTGTAAACTGTTGCAGTACAAGCAAGGCCCTACTTGTAACAGCTACAAGTCCATAATATTGTCCTTGTTTGGCTACTGCCTAGAGAAGAAAGGGTAATAAAATTCTGGCAGTAACCCTTCCCAGGGCACTTTTGCTTTTTTTTCCCCCCTCTTTGGAGATGAACTGCATTCATCCACTGTTATTTGGTAGATAAACAGGATTTCATTCTTGAGTGTTGTATGTCCAGAATAAATTTTACAAGCCACAGGGAAATTTCAAACAAAACTAAAGCCGTTTAACAGTTTTTTTCCGTTCACCAGTGGTAATTCCTGTGGAGTTCCTGTTGAACACTTCCTTTTTTTCCTGTTTGCAAGTTCAAATTTGGTGTCAAAGGGCAGAACCCACAATTATCACTTCAGGCAGGTTTAAAGGCAGTTATATTTAAATAAAATTTAGCTGGAAAAACACCCACTGGAGACCTGCTCCTTGAGGAGAGCCATAGGCTAAATTTAAAGTAGCCTCATATAACTCAAAAAATAACTTCTTCCTTGTTTCTTCTTTGTCCCTACTCCAAACTGAAGACTTGTGATGACAAACTGGTTGAAAATACTCCTGTGTAACCAAATTCAGGTGGAAAAATGCCCACATGATGAAGCCAAAAAGCTTTACTTCAAACAAGGCAGTTGCAGAGTTCAAGCTAGGGTTCAGCTGGAGTGCTGCCTGTGCCCCTGGCATCCTGCCCCAGAGCCACAGACCAACCATATGTCTCCATGCCCTGGGCCTGGGCCAGTCTGCCTGGGAAGACGACTGGCTCTGTGGAGATCCACCAAGCTGGAGATGGCCATGCCTTGTGGACTACTCTGAAAGCCTCATAAGCCCCAGCTTTAACAGCCACTTGGCTGTACAGGTAGGTGTTGGGATGAAGATGCAACACTGCCAGCAGTCACGGCATGTGGGCAGCTTCGGCTGGAATATAAGTTTGATAAACAAGATTAAGGAGCTGGCAGACCACCAGAGGTTGCAGCTGAGAAGCCATCATCAATCATGAACTGATGATCTTTGGTGTAAACCAATTAACCAATAATATTTGTAAGAAGAAAGGTATATAAGGGCTCGCTAGAACAATGACAGGATGGAAGCTGTTTGATTATTTGTCTTTGTGTTTTGTCTTTGTGTGTTGGGTCTGTCCCGACAAGGTCAGGAAACACCAAACAGAGCCCTGAGCCTTCAGCTGTACCGCCGGCTTAAGCCGATCTAACAAGAAGCTGCTGTGGGTGGGTTCACTTGCCCATTTGGTTCCCTCATCTGCACCTTTCTACCACTTCCCCCACACAAGTTGAGCTGGAACAGCTCACGGAGCAGGCTGAAAACTAATCCTGTAGGAGCCCCCTCTGCCTGCCCACCCCACACAGTCAGCTCAGCAGCCGCTTGGGAAGGCACAGAATGGGAAATGGAATGGAAGGCACAGGGGAGGGGGTTTTGCTGGCAATCCACAGCTAAACCAGCTTCAGCTGGTCATCTAGCTGCAGCCTACAAGGCTAGAGTCTGTGATTCCCCATTAGCCATCAATGGCTCCTACCAGTATGGAAGAGCTTCACCCAGCCGGCTGGCCAACAGTACAGAGTAACTGAAACCCAACTACTCTGCTAATTACTGCAGTACTGAGTGTTTCTTACATTCGAATTTGGTCCTGGGAAGTCCTGTCCAAGAAACAATTAAATGATCCCACCTCCACCTCACAAAAGCTTTCAGTTTCAAGAGAGAATAGATTCCTTGCCCCCCCCTGTCCTCCTCCGGACTCTCTTGAATATAATTTTGGGAAAGTCCTTCAAGGCTAAATTAAACATTGGACAAGAGGATGGCAGAAAGCCAGCCACTTTATCCAATGCTTTTATAATAATAGAGATCTCGTATAATATTATTACCCTTCTATACTCATTTTGGCCTTTTCCCTGTCTCGGAACATGCCCTTTGTCATTCATTGATTTTATTCTTTATAATAGCATTACCCTGAAACACGGGCTAGGCTGAGGCTCATGCACATAGCCACACAAGAAGATGGGGCAGTCACATCACCCACGGTGCTTTTCAGAGTATTACCTGCTGTCTTCAGTGGAAGTTGCACCTCTTTGCTCTCTCCATAGCGGGCTCTAAAATAGGCAGAAACTGGGAGCTCACGGAGTCTGAGCTAAAAACAAGTGAAGACTGAGGAAGCAAGAAAATAACTTTTATATGATTAGCAAACTACACACCATCACACATCGTATCGAGCACTCACTGGAGAAACATCCCTCAATCAGCAGCTTTATATGCTATTCATAATGCTGTATAGAAATGGCATGCATGACATTACATGCACACAAAAATTCCTCTAAAAAAATGAAACGCTTGCTAATCTTGTGGGGACATTGTGCTAAAAGTGGTGTATCTGTCAAAAGACAACCAAATTCCATTTCATGCAAGCTCATCAAGAAAACATACACAATATGCAACCATTTCACAGCTGCCAAAAGAGATCAGTCTAATTTCTTTTTTTAGCTAGAAGGGGAAATCTAACCAGGCAAAGCTGCTGGGAGCCAAGAAGACTATTTAAAAAAAAAAAAAGAAGTAGAAAAGTAGAAGCTGTCCACAATTTCATCCAAAGGCAGAAGAGTTGGACAGTGGAATGCACGCACTGGGCCAAGTGAAGCAGCAGTGACACGAATGTGGCTGTATGTGAGCCACGTCAGCTGGTGAATTTGTTGGCAGGTTGGTTGCAATCCTGGAAACTAGAGCTACGGAAAACATTTTATGCAGTTCTGTTCCTGGTATTCCTGTCCTTATCTCCCCCATCCTTGCCCTCCTCTGTCGCCTTCTCAGCCCTCTGCCATACAACAACTGGTTGCACACTTACAGTATTTCTCTTTGTGCCTATGCAAATACCACTAGGTCCAAGCATAATCCCATGGAATTTGAGGTTATCATCTGTTCGTATGTACTGGGTAGTCAACAACTTCCACAGGACAACCCTTCTCCTCACCCAGCTTGTATTTTCTTAAATATATCTCAGGAATAGTTATGAATTGTTTAAACGTTTTAAATTAGCATGAAGAGAAGCCCTTGTACTCACATCCCCAACTCCCCCCAGCCCACATGCCATCAGGAAACCCACTCAGCCCAAAGAGAGGACAGATGTTAAAATCATCTGGAAAAAAAATGAGTCTTTGTGTTTGTGGGCAGGGTGGCTGGATTATTCCACCCTGTAGGAGAATGAGAGCCATCCATTCCCTACACATAGCAGCTAAACCAAGGTGGAGGGAGGACAGGGCTGCACTGTCCTTGCCCCGGCTCTGCCAGGAAGCCAAGTGGAGGGGGCGCAGACTCCTCCTGGGGGTGCCATGGAGGCTGTCACACGTAAGATAGCTCCAGACTTTGTGACTTGGAGATGCACCTAGGAATCAAACCTTTTCCACTCACCAGGAGAGGACAACTAACACCTTACTCCAGGAATAAGTGACTCCAGGAGTAAGTGAACCATGTCAGCTTTGAATCCCAATGCAAGGGGCTCTTACAAAGACACTCACATTTTTCTGTGTCAGTGGTGCAGTCACTCTTCAGGCCCACATGGCTTCCAGCCACTTCCCTAACCCCTTGGGACCTCAGGCACTGCCTCTGAACAGAGCGGCATGTTCCTGGCTGGGGACTCCTCAGAGGCAAGAAGTGGTATTATTACAATTACTACAGTGCCATCCTCCTGCAAATGGGCTGCTTGTGCTGGGTTACCTACCGCAGGTTTTATCCATGAGCATGATAACAGCCTTCTCTCCGTGTTTCCACAGCCTGGCTCTTTGGAGGAAGGTCCTTTGTTCCCAGCCAGGATGATAAATGGCTTTTAGCTTTATTTTCTCAGAGGGAAGCTTATGTGATTGTGCTGTCTGTCATCTGTCTGTGCTGATAAGTTTTTAACTGCCACAGCCAATTATCATTATTTCCAATGAAAAAAATCGCCAGAGGCAGACATCTCCATGATAATTGTGTTTCTATGGATTTTGTGAAAGACTGCAGCAGACTGGGATGGGGCTGGGGGGTGGGGGGGAGGACAGAGCACAAGACCACGCCGTGTGAAGGAAATCTGGGAAGCCTCAGGCTGGTCCTCAGCTCATCCTGGCTGAAAGCAGCCAGCCAGTCCGCAGGTTCCCAAGGGTCAGTCACCACGGCTGCCCCTCCAAACAGCTCACCAGACGTCCTGCCTCTTGCCCTTGGGTGCTCCTTGGCACTGGCAGAGGGGGGGCGGGCACAGGGCTTCCTTCTGCCAGCTGGGATGGAGGGCAAAGATTTTGTCAGCTTGGAGGAGGCAGTGGCACTACTTTGCCCTAGGCCTGTATTTGCAGGTAGAAAAACTTGGATGGCAGAAGGACTGGGCTGGCAGGTGCCTCCAGGGAAGAGGGGCTGGCTAAGTGCAAGGCATGGTTAGGATACGCTCCATGCCCTATCTAAAGACACAATAGGTGCACTGCTGCTAACAAATACTTGTACTGTGGGGGACAACGTGTTCTCTGTGCTCAGAGACCTGCCAGCACTTTAATGGAAGCTGCTAAGGCCAGGTTTGTGAATGCATTCAGGTGACTGAGCCAAGATATTTGAGAGCCTAATTCTCTCTGACATCCAAAGGGATTCTGACTGCGTGGGAAGTCACGTCTCTGCACAGCTTCAGAGCTACGAACCTTTCTTCTGAAATATTTTAGAAGAATTGACCCTCTCTGTGAGTGACTCTTGACTGAAAGGAGAGTTTTCTGGAACTGCCCTGGAGAACAGAGTAGAAAGTTACAGTTTTTGCTTAACTGAGCCATTCCCTGGAATCAAACACACTGTTTCACCATTACAGAACTTTCTTGCAAGGGGCAAAACGCCTAGGGTGAAAGCAGAACATCACCACCTAAATACCGTGACTTACAATCTTGTTGATAATCTGACCCAGTTCTTCAGGAGTCTCACTTAAGTGGAGGGCAGCTGCAGGTAACACCCAAAGCAGCTGCTCTACCAGACTGCCTCAGGCAGTGGCCCGTAGTGGGGTGTTCAGTGACCCCAGCTGCAAATCTCCCTGAGTTCAGGAGCCCCCATGGCAGGAGAGTGTCTCACAGGCTGGGGGAAGTTGTGTGATAATTCCCAGCAGCTGCAGCGGCAGGTGAATAGAGAATGCAAAATAAAAATGGAAATGCAGAAAAAAATGCATTCAGATGCACAACAGGAGTAGAAATGGAGTAATGAGGAAGGGGGAGCATGAAAGAAGCACTGTTTCCCTAAAATAGTCAGTTTTGAAATGTAGGAAAAATGATTGCATTTTATCCTGATAAATCAACTGTGAAAGGTTAGCACTATTTCAAAGCATTGCTTTATTTTTGACTAGGTCTCCAGAAACTGTTACTCAAAGTTAATTCAGGCTTCGGTCTTTGAGAATATTTTAATGTGCTAGTGCTTAGAAGTCCATTAGTATTTATAAATGTCACTTGAATCCCATTTTTACCCTCTTACCCAGGCAGGATCTCTAATAAAAAGAAGAAAATTCCTTTTTCTTTTTTTCTTTTTCTTTTTCTCTTTCTTTCCCTTTCCCTTTCTCTTTCTCTTTCTCTCTTTCTCTTTCTTTCTCTTTTTCTCCTTCTCCTTCTCCTTCTCCTTCTCCTTCTCCTTCTCCTTCTCCTTCTCCTTCTCCTTCTCCTTCTCCTTCTCCTTCTCCTTCTCCTTCTCCTTCTCCTTCTCCTTCTCCTTCTCCTTCTCCTTCTCCTCCTTCTCCTTTTTTCCTTTTCCTTTTTCTTTTCCTTTTCCCACAGCTTCGCTTTTGTTGACCACAGGTGATGATCAATAGCACTCCAAGGAGCCGGGAAATCAGTATAAAAAGGCAGATCAGTGGTAATAAAATAGTTGCCTAATTTAAAGACCTAAACATGTGACTTGGAAGTCGTAAATGATGGACTAATGCACAGTTTTCAAAACGTATGTTAGAGCACTTGGACCCAATATGCCAGTCAGAGGGGTCTGTCCTTTCCACAGCTTCCAAGATGTGTTCCTGTGCAAGCTCCCAGAGCTTTCCACTGGGTGAAGAGACACACAGGGCGAAAAAACAGGGAACTGCTTACAGTGATGTTAGAAAAAGTGGTTACAAGCACGCAGCTCTTCTGTTCAGCAGGGTTTGCTTGGCATACCTGGCTCGGTGAGGAGAGCTGAACCTGCCTCAGTAGGAACTGAAGCAGCAGAACTGCACAACCCAGCTCCCTGAGAGGGTCAGCAAGCAGAGCCATCACAGAGCTTCCCAGCAGCAGCAGGCAGGGCGTTACAAGAGGGAGTGTCACAGATGCACACCTAGACAGCACAGCCACCTCCAAAAAAGCAGGGAGATGGCGTGCACAGAGCTCTCTCTCGGGGATGTGTGGAACACGGTTCAGCAGTACAGAAGGCAGCACCTGGCATGGAGGAACCCTCACACGAGCCTCCTGGCTCGGTGAAATCTCCTCTGCTGTGCGCTGGGGTTGCTTTTGGACTCAGCGTGGGTGCGTTCGTGCTGCCGTGGCAACAGCGACAGCGCTGCAGCTGCAGCCTTCTCCTCATCCCCACTTTTCGTAGAGGAAACTCCCCGCACAGCTCCCCGAAGGGCTGAGCCTGGCCCCCAGCGCCTGCCTGCGGCTCTCACCGCCCATCCATCCATCTCCGCCCGGCCACAGGGGCGGGAGCTACAACTGGAGCAGCCACCTCTTCCCCACCGCCCCCCGGCCCGGAGAGCATCACCCGAGTCGGGCTGGCAGGGGCAGGGGCAGGAGCAGGAGCAGGAGCAGGAGCAGGAGCAGGAGCAGCTGCTGCCTGCCAGCCCCCGCCGGCATCTCTGGAGTCAGACGGCTCCCGCTGGAATGCCGGGGGGTGTCTGAGTGCTTGGTGAATGTCTGGAGAAAACAAGCGCAGCAGTCAAGGCATCAGTACCCATGAATCCCTCCGGGGGGGCTGGGGAGGGATGGAAGAGAAGAGATTCTCAGCAAGCAGGGGCGGGGGGGGGGGGGGAAGAGCCACCCAAGGCAGTATTGATGCTGCAGCTAAAAAAGAATACACGTAGTAAAACCACGTGAGATGTAAAAAATAGGGAAATTCAGTTTCTGGCAGAATTTTTATTCTGCCCTGGCTTTCGTCCTCTGTTGAACTTTGGGACTTGTGAAAATATTTGTATACGTGTGTACATATGTGTGTGTGCTCCCCAGATCTATTTAACAGCCATGGCTTTGAATGCTTCACCCATGCCTGAGAACAAGGTGTGCATTTAGGGCACGAGTATTTATTTATTTATAGATGGGAATTTGGAGACGATTCCACCATTAAAAAGTCCTAAAGAGGGCTCCTTCTGGAGAAAAACATTTGTTGAGACACTGCTGAACCGGTCTAATAGGTGTCACTGCGGAGGCAGGGAGGGGTGCAAGGGCTTTTATCCTCGCTTTTAACCGGAGGGCAGCGCCGCTGGCCGGGGGGGAGCCCCCCCCAAAGGGGCTTTGCACCGCCTTCGTGGAGTCACGGAATGTGCGGAGCGGGAAGGGACATCTCCCTTATGAGGA
>VZRW01014036.1:1753-13298 GCA_013398125.1 Aegotheles bennettii
CAAAATAACCAAAATAACAGAGCGACCCCCAAAATGGGGGTCCCCAACCCCCCCAGGGCTGCCCCCTCCCTCAGCCCCCCCCGAGCACAGCACACAGGGACACCCAGTGCCCACCTCCATCGCTTTATTGGGGGGGGTCTCACACAGGGGGAACCCCCTCCCCACCCCAAAAACGCTCCAAGCCTCCCGTGTGCCCCCCCAGGGGGGCCATGAGGTCCCCTCACAGGACCCCCCTGCCACTGTGTCCTTGTGTGGCTTCACCCCCAGGGGGGGTCCCGGGTCCCCAACTCCGGGGTTTGGGTCCCCACTCCCCAGAGCTCCAACAAAACTCTGGGGTTTGGGTCCCCCCTCCAGGGTCTGGGTCCTCGCTGCTCCGGGAACGACCCCGGTGGTGGCACCAGAGCCACCAGGCACGGCCACCAGTGTGGTGCCACCGTGTCCCCAGGTGTGTCCCAGTGTCACACCGGGCTCAGCTGCCCAATGGTGGCTCCTCCAGGCTCCCGTTGGCGGCTGCTCCGTGGCTCTGGGTGCTGGGGACGGCGTCGTCCGTCCGTCTGTCCCCCGGGTGGCACGGGTGGCCCTGCTGGGGACACAGAAGAGACAGTGGGGTGGCTGCTGTCACTCCTACCCGGCTCGGCCATCCCATGGGGACACCAGCAGGGAGGGAGATGTTTCCTCTGGGCTCCTGCTCGAAACCAACGGCTACAGCAAACCGGGGGTCTTCAGTCAGGGCCTTGGGGTGTCCCCCCCCACCCCCCGACCCCAACAGGGACAGGGGACACAGGACAGGGATGGCTGAGGACATCTCCAAAGGGGACACGTCCGGAGTGAGCCCGCAGGGACATGGGGAGCGAGCTGGGGGTGACAAATGACTTGGAAAAGATGTGGAAATCCTTGGTCTGGGGCCAACAGCTCCCCCCCAAAAGAAAGGGGCTCCCCCCCAGGGGGTTGTCCCCAGCCTGTGAGATGTCCCCAACAGCTCCCAAGCCACCCATCCCACGCACAGGATGAGGGTGGCACTGTCCCGGGGGGGGACAAGGCTCCAGCTGCCACCCCATCACCACTCCTGGTGGCACCCGAGCACGGGCGCAGCTCGGCTCCAAGAGCAGCACCCCAAGGACAAACGGGGGCTTGTCCCCTTGGGGGGGGACACACAGAGATGTCCCAGAGCCCCCAGTGCTCTACCTGTGCTGCTGGCTCGGTGCTTTGGGGGAAGAGGTGGGCAGAGGAGCTGCCCCTGTCCGTCTGCGGGGGGAGGTGGGGCTGGGGGGGCTCCTCCAGGGCCAGGATATCTATGGGGGCTTCTGCAACATCTCTGAGGGCTGGGTCGAGGGCCACAGAGGGGTCGAAGAGCAGAGGGGACGGGGGACACTGGAGGCCATCACCCACCACGTCCAGGTCCTAGGAGAGAAAACACCGGGAGCGGCTCAGCGGGAGGGGGGGGGTGGCACCAGCTGCCCCCTGAAGGCTGTGAAAGGGCCCGATCCTGCTCTCCTCGGGGCACCTGGAGCTGTCACCCCGCTCCCAGGATGTCACACAACCCCTTCTGCTCATCCTGGAGCTCCTCTGTGTGCGTGGAGGTTGGGATTTGGGTTCGTTTCCAGCCTGGTGTGATGGGAGAGGAACCAAAGGTGCCCCCACACAGCCCCAAACCCCTCCCTGAGGAGGGCAGGGGTGGCTGCAGCACAGGGCACAGGGCAGGAGAAAGGGGCTCAGTTCCTTCCTGAAGCCCCCAAAACCCCACCCAGAGCTAGGGACCCTCCTGAAGGACAGGCTGGGGGGGTTACGTGTTTATTTCTGACCCAAAAATAACCCCCCCCATCTCCCTTTGCACCAGCTCCATCCCATGGGAAGCAGGGCTGGGATCTCCTCCAACACCCACCGAGGGCAGGGGAGCGATGGCTGCTGCCACCCCCAGAACCCCACGGCTCCCAGAGGTCCCTCCTCCATCCAGGAACTCTGGATTTGATGAGATTTGAAGCCCCCAAAGATCTCAGGGAGCATCCAAGAAGCAAAGGGAGCGACACCCCAGTCCCAGGCACAGCTCCCAGTGACCACGGGGGCTTTTTGCTTCAATTCCAGGGGATTTTAACCACGCAGGCTTAGCCTACACACAAGACATCAGGATAATCTGGGGATTAAAATCCTCCTGGATTCCTCATGGGGGGAGAAAAGGGGGAGGGGGCGAAATCCTCTTTTTAAAAAGCCCCTAAATGCAGATTTAAATGAGAGCATTTGAACGGAGCAGTCAGCAACCCTGGAGCAACATCTCCCAAACCTCTCCCATTCCTGCTTCCAGGAAGCCTCCTCTTCCCCACGCCAGTAAAAATAATCCTAAATTATCCATGGCTTGCCCCAGGATGCCACAGAGAGCCCCAGGTTTGCCTCCCTCAGTATTCCAGCGTGGTTTTATGGCACAGAAGAGGAATATTAGGGGGAATTTTCCCCGTGGAGCACTTGGCCCCAGTCTGAAGCACCAACTCACGTCGCTGAACTCCAGGGGCAAGCTCTCCGTGGGCTGGAGCTCGGCAGCACTCAAGTAGAGGTCCGTGGGGGCAGCTTCCAGCTCCTCTGGGACAGCCAGGACCTGCTCAGGGACGTACATCTGCGGGGGCAGGCGGAGGTGGAGGGGGCAGCACGGCTCCTCCGAGAGGCTCACGGGGACGGGTTTGTTGCAGGGAGCTTCCTCGGAGCCCTGGCAGGGCTTGAACAGAGCCTGGTTTGTGTCCTGGCAGATGTCTGGGATGTGGTCAAGGGAAAGATACACAGAGGAGCACCCAAACGCTCCCCATTCACCCACAGCCCCCCCCCAAACAGTGTTAACCCCCCTCTGCCTTCCTCCAAAGGGAAGAATCCAGACTCCAGTATCAAATCCCAACTTCCACGATGGAAAACGGGGATGCAGCAGCCTCCCAGTGAGGGCTGGGAGATGCAGTGGGATCCCTGGAAGCACTCATAGATCCTTGGGTGGATCCCAAGTCCCAACTCCCTGCCTTGCTTTAATTTGCAGGATTCCTTTCCCAAGGCACCTGCGGAGATGGGAGCACACACAATGCTCCTTCCACAGCCAGGAGTTCCGTTCCTTCCCACTGGAAAACCTGTTCCTGCCAGAGGTGTAAATGGGATTTCCTGCCTTTAATCACAAAGAGAAACTCGGCGTCGAGCGATCCAGCAGCACAGAGGAGCTGCAGATCCCCTGCCAAGAGCCCCGTGGAAGGACAGACAGATGGATCCATGTCCCTACTCACAAGGGACAGCTGAGATCGTGTCACCAAGCAAGCAGAGGGACAACCCACATGGAGGGGACACCCTGGAGCTGGGGCCAAAGGAGGTCCCAGGTGTGGATCGAGCCCTTCAGGTTGGATCCCTCAATCTCAAACCCACCCAAAATCAGTGCCCGGGTGTTCTCCATGCTTGGGGGTTCCTGTTCTCCATGGGGGAGGTCCCTGTTCTCCACAGGGGGTTCCATGGTGCAGTTGCCCCTTCACACAGTGCAGTGTGGGAGAAGATGAGAACCCCAACCTCCCAAATCCACAAGAAGTGGCAAAATGCCCCAAGTTTAACCCAGATTCTTAAGCTATCGAGGTTTAATTTAACCTTTCCTGCTCTCCTCCCTGAAGGCACCAGGGTTACTGGTGGGCTCTGGAGTGCTGGGTTAATGGATCTCAAAGGTCTTTCTCCAACCAAACCCACCCGATAATCCTAGGATCCCATTCCTGGCAGGCTGTGGGGAGCTGAGAATCTGCTTTTAGCATCCAGAGCCCAGCCCAGAGGAGCCAGATCCAAGATGCTCGAGGGCAGATGAGGAAAGCATCTCTGTTCAGGGTGGGGGAGCCAGGTTTTCATCTCCCTGAATGATTCCCAGCCCGGGGTGGGGGAGCCAGGTTTTCATCTCCCTGAATGATTCCCAGCCCGGGGTGGGGGAGCCAGGTTTTCATCTCCCTGAATGATTCCCAGCCCGGGGTGGGGGAGCCAGGTTTTCATCCCTCTGAATGAATCCCAGCCCCAGCTTCAGCAGTAGCCAAAGGATCACGGCTTGCCAAGAAGCCAAATATCACAAACTCCACCTGGAGCCCGAGAGCCCAGCAGGGACCCAGTCCCTTCCACACACTGCCACGAACAATCCAGCTCCTGAAAAGCAAACAAAGCCCAGGAGCCTCCCGAGGAGGCGCAGAGCAGAGCGGGCTCCAGATGTTATCGGCTCAGCGGGGCTGAGCAGAGCAGGATCTTGTTTGTGTCAGTGAAAGTCAGCTGACGGCTCCAGACGTAAGGAAATCAAACCTCTCGCTTTTTCCACTCCCTGCTCGGAGCCAGCCAGCTGCAAACAGCTCCAAACGTTTTAGAGGTACTTATCCTGTCTTTATTTTGAAGTGTGTGGTCGCTGGGGAGAAACAAAGGCAGCTTCCTGCTCCTGCACGGAGCTGGGGCTGGGTCGGCCAACTCCAGTAAGAAAACAAACCCAAGAGCTCCAACAAAACCCAGAGCTCCAACAAAACCCAGAGCTCATCCTCCCCCCCCCTGGCTGCCAGCTCTGCTCTGGGACCCAGCACCGAGCTCCTCCTGACTCATCCCAGCTGCTCATGCGGCCCCGACACGATCCCAGCGCGCTCCCGGGCGGAGGAGAGGAGTCACCCACCCCGTGGAGCCTGTGCTGGGGTGGGGACCTCTCAGCCAGGGGGATCCTGGTGGGAATCTCAGCCCAGGGGATCCCGGTGGGAACCTCTCAGCCAGGGGGATTCTGGTGGGAATCTCTCAGCCTGGGGCATCCCGGTGGGAATTCTCAGCCCAGGGGATCCCGGTGGGGACCTCTCAGCCAGGGGGATCCTGGTGGGGACCTCTCAGCCAGGGGGATCCAATGGGAACCTCTCAGCCAGGGGGATCCTGGTGGGAATCTCTCACCCACGGGGATCCCGGGGGGAATCTCAGCCAGGGGGATCCTGGTGGGAACCTCTCAGCCAGGGGGATCCTGGTGAGAATCTCTCACCCAGGGGGATCCCGGGGGGAATTCCAGTGCTGGAACTCAAAAAGCTGAGGCTGTCTCAGGAGGTTGAGCAGCTCGAGGCTGCTCACGCACACTGGAGCAAAGGATCCACAGGCTGGGATCCACTCCCTTGCTCGGATCATCCCAAAAATCAGCTCCAGCACCAGACACCCCCTCCCCTGCCCCTCACCACAGCACCCACAGCCGAGCCGAGAGCGGAGTGGCTGCTTCTCAGGCAGGACCCAGCTCCTGCCTCCCATGGGATCCCTCGGGATCCCTTTGCTGCCTCGGCCATCCCGTTGGAGGCTCTGGATCAGCCAAGGGACCACAGGAAGGTGAGGGCAAGCCCCAGCTCTTTGTTGCTCCCACACGAATTGGCCATTCCATAGGGATGGGGATGCCAACAGACCGGGAGACGTTTCCTCTGGGCTCCTGTTTGAAACCAACGGCTACGGCAAACCGGTGGCCTTGATTGAGGGCCAGGGAGGTGGAAGGAGGACCAAGACACACTTCAAACCACCAGTGATGGGTCTGGAGAGCAGCAGGGATCAAAGGATACGTGTGAGGCAGTGCCGGGTCATTGGCAGGGACTGGTTGGAGCATCGGACATCATCGACAAAGGCCAAGCACCTCTGGCTGGAGCGGGTGGTGTGGGCCTGCAAGTCCAAGAGGAAAGCTCAGAGCTCCAGGCTCTTCTCAGGGATTCACAGGATCACAGAACGTCAGGGGTTGGAAGGACCTCGAAAGCTCCCCCAGTCCAACCTACCCCTGCCAGAGCAGGACCACCCAGAGCACACAGGGATGCATCCAGTGGGGTTTGGATGTCTCCAGAGAAGGAGACTCCACAGCCTCTCTGGGCAGCCTGGCCCAGTGCTGTCACCTCACAGTTGACAAAGTCCTTCCTTATGTTCACCCAGAACCTCCTGTGCTCCACCTTGCACCCGTTCCCCCTTGTCCCATCCCTGGCCATCCCTGCGCAGAGCCTGGCTCCATCCTCCTGACCCTAACCCTTTCCATAGTGATCAATATTCCTACTGTATCATAGAATCATTCTGGTTGGAAGGGACCTCCAGGGTCATCAAGTCCAACCTTTATCCCATCATATTCCTGACCATCAGACCATCAGACCATGGCCTCAAGTGCCTCATCAACCCGTTTTTTGAACACCCCCAGGGATGGTGACTCCACCACCTCCCTGGGCAGCCCATTCCAGTGCCCAACCACCCTCCCAGTAAAGAACTTCTTCCTGATATCCAACCTAAACTTCCCCTGATGGAACTTGAGGCCATTTCCTCTCGTCCTGTCATCAGCAATTCAGGAGAAGAGACCAACACCAGCCTCACTACAACCTCCCTTTAGGGAGTTGTAGAGGGCAATAAGGTCTCCTCTCAATCTCCTCTTCTCCAGGCTCAATAACCCCAGTTCCCTCAGCTGGTTCTTGTTCTCCAGACCTCTCCCCAGCCTCGTTGCCCTTCTCTGGACTCACCCCAGCACCTCAATGTCCTCCCCACCCTGCAATGCCCAGAACTGGACGCAGAAAGGGTGTGACAAGGGACAACCCAGCACGGCCAGCGTGGACCTGCCCTGGGATCACTCCCTGGGGATGAGAGGGGACTCGGTGAGGCCGTGCTGTGGCCGTACCTGCTGTGCTGTGCCATCAGTGGCCAACATCCTGCGCTCCTTCAGCTGCCGGTGCAGCAGCGCTTCCACGCCGTAGCGCTGCCGGTACCGCCGCAGGCACTTCAGCCTCTTCAGGTTCTCCCTCTCCTTGGCCATCAGCCCCTCGGGGCCCGTCAGGAGGCTGCTGCCTGCAAGGAACAGCGAGGGAAGGCTCAGAAAAACCACCCCATCTGCCACAGCCTGCTGTATTTTAGCATCCAGAGCCAAAAATCAGCTGTCGGGAGCTCCACCAGCTGACTGAGGACACAGATGTCAACGTGGGGAGTGAGAAAGCAGCCAGAGATGACACAAACAGGAAGCAGAACTTCTGCTTCCATGAGATGACCGAGCAGATTCCACCCCAAAAAAAAAATCGATCCCGACCTCTGTGTGCACACCAGGAGTGCTCAGGCTCAGTATTTATTTAAAACATCATTTTTAAATAAATTTGGCCACTCAAAATGAGTCGATTTGGGATTTCTACAGCAGCTTGTTGAATTTCAGCTCCCTCCCGTGCTGAGTTCTGGAAGCTTCCAGTAAGCAGTGCCCTGTGTAATTACAGGGCAATGCTCAGGAGCTGCTTCTCTATTACTGGGTTTGCTAAAAACAGTTCTACAAAATTGTTATGTACCGAATTCCCAGTTATTTTTACTCGGGTGTTTCGCCATTTTCCGGGATGAGCTATTCCAAGGCTACACTGGGGAGAGAATTCCTTGCACTGTGAGGTTTCCAACTGGTTTACAACACGGTCCTGACTCTGCTGAGCTGCAAAATCCTGCCTGGGAGCAGGGAGAATCCCCCCCCTCGAGGCAGAACTGAGAGGGAAGGTGGTGTCTGTGCCGAGGAGGAATCAGTCACTGCAGCAGCAATTACCCAAACAAACCCCTGCTGATGCAAACAGGACCTCGCAGATGAATAAATTGGTTGTTTATAAAACCAGAAACAGGAAATCCCACGCAGAAAAAAAAAAAAGAGAGGAGTTTTGTCTCAGAATTAACTTTGTAGCCTCATTTCCTGACAATGCTGAGAGCTTTGAAGAGCAAAGAAGCCCGGGAACCTTCCTAACCCAAGCGATGCCTTAACTGAGGCAGCACTGTTCTGAAATCTGCTGCTACAAAGGGCAAAAAACCACAATTTTGGGGGATTTTAATGTGTTTTAGACAAGCGCTGCACCCTCAGAGTGCAAACCGGTGGCTGCCCGTGCCAGGACTTGCCTATGGCTTCGTGCTCTCCCTTGCGGCTGTGCAGGTACCGGCGCTTCTTCTCCTTCAGGAGGTGCTGGAGCCGTTTGAACTGGTCGATGTAGAGGGACTGCAGACGGATCAGCTTCTCCCTCATGATCAAAGCCACCTCCTCGGCCGTGTAGACCCCGGCGTGCCTGGAAAACACCCCCACATGGACAGGGTGGAGTGGGTAAGGGTGCCCTGGGGCTGTTCTCCTGACCAAAGGACACGGATGTTATCAGGAACACCCATGGGTTGGACACACCGGTGGGTGATGAGCACAAACAGCCAATTTATGGGGTTTTTTTAAGTGAGATCACCCAGAGGCTGCTGCTGAAGAGAGGATCACCATCAAACAGCTCACAGAAGAACCACCAGGTCCAAGACTGGTGAGCATTGAGGCCTCACAACTCCCCAAGGCACCAAGTTCAACCCCAACATCGTTGAAATTGTCACCTCTGACTGAGCCACTGCTCCCCTGGTGTCACACAAGCTCTGTATGTGCCAGCAGATGGTGGCCACCAGCCCCCAACTCACTTCAAGGGGTCCTCCTGGTCGCTATCGATGCTGTCGGCCTCGCTGTCCGGGTCCCCTCGCCACGTCTGCTCCACGGTGACAGGTTCCTGCTCACCATCACTCCAGCTGTCCTCATCTGGGAAGAGAAGAGCCATAGGACACCATCCCACGTCCTGCTGTGACACGGGACAGGCACAGACCCCAGGAGCTGGGCTCCACAGCCACACAGGAGGGAACAGGCATCTCCTCCCCAGCACAGCATGAGAAAGGGACATGGGACAACAGGAAAGCCACCAATTTGGCCAACAAAGCTCATGGCTTCTGTGGAGCTGTTCCTGCCTCTGTGAGAGCCATGAGGCACTTGAGGCCATGGTCTAATGGTGAGGAATATGATGGGATAGAGGTTGGACTTGATGACCCTGGAGGTCCCTTCCAACCATAATGATTCTATGATTCTACTGAGGATACTGGAATACTGGGATACATGGTCCAATGGTCAGGAATATGATGGGATAAAGGTTGGACTTGATGACCCTGGAGGTCCCTTCCAACCATAGTGATTCTATGATTCTATGAGCTGGTCCCACCAAGCTGTCTGCTCCGAGGGGACACCCAGCACCGAGCCCACATGGGATGGGTGGGCACCACCAGAGATGAACCCAGCCAAGAGGGAAGGAAACCACCAGGATTTGGGTCTGGTGGCATGACCTGCCAGGTGAGACACGCTGGGGTCTGCAGAAAACCACCTTTACCCTCGGGATCTTCTCTCCACTGGGTTTAAGAAGGGATATTCTCAAGGTTTCCACAGCAAACAGACAACTCTGGGTCCTCTCTCCCCAGTTTCTGCTCCCAATGCTCACCCAGGATGCGGCTGGCCTCGCTGCGGCTGCTCTCGGCGGGCTGGGAGCCCAGCTCTGTCTTGGCATAAGAGCTGAGCTGGCAAAGCAGAGTCTCGCTCGCGGGGCCAGGGTTGGACTTCTTCATCTGAGCCTGGAGAGCCAGGGTGTTCCTGCGGGCGTGCTCGGCGCAGAACGATGAGCTGTTGGGGTCAAGGACAAGCTTGTCACCACTCCAGACCCTCAGCCAGTGACAGAGTGAGCTTGCTGGCACTTGGGAAGCCCTCTCATCCCCTCCCATCCCCACCACGGAGTGAGCTGGAGGCTGTGGGTGCAGCTGGGAAAGGCCAGGGAGCCCCAGGGGGCTCGCAGACCTCATCCCACCACTGCAATGCCACCTCTGAAGCAGGAGCTGGCAGCCACGTGGCACCACAGCAGGGAGAGAGAGGAGCTTTTTGGGTGTGAGCTGCTCTGGGTGGTCCTGCTCTGGCAGGAGGGTTGGACTGGATGATCTTCCCAGGTCCCTTCCAACCCCTGGCATTGTGACTCTGTGAAATGAGCTCCTCTGCTTCCCCCACGTTGACCCAAACTCTCCGTTCCCACCCAAGTCCACATCAGGTGGAGCCTTTTTGATCGCAGAGGGACCAAGAATTAAGATTATAAACATCCATACGCCGTAACCTCTGAGAATGAAACATCCTAAGGGAAGCTGTGCTCTGGCAATGTCCTTTCTGGAGGTGGGCAACTGCCCCAGGTCCTTCCACCCCCAGTCATGTTTTGTAACATGCCAGGACCCAAGGAGCACCACCAGGTCACCAGCTCCACCACCAGAGTGTCCTCAAGTGAAGTCCCCTGGGCTGAGCAGAGAGATGGCACCGTGCAGCTCTTCCAGAGGAGCTGGAGCACTGCAGCCACCTTCTGCTGGCAGGAGGCAGGACCACAGAGACTCCACACAGAGCCCAGCACCCACAGGGGGCTTTTTCTACCTTAAGAATGATTTAGAAGCAGGGAGCTGCTCATCTGAGGGAGCATGAAGAGCAGTAGCTGGATGAGGGGGATCTTTCATAGAATCATAGAACGTGCTGAGTTGGAAGAGACCCTCCAGAGTCATGAAGTCCAACTCCTGTCCTTGTGCAGGACACCCCAAGAGTCACATCATGGCCTGAGAACATCATCGTGCAGGACACCCCAAGAGTCACACCATGGCCTGAGAACATCATCCAAACACTTCTGGAGCTCGGGCTTGGTGCTGTGACCTTCCCTGGAGAGCCCGTGCTGGTGCACCACCACCTTCTGGGTGACAAACCTTCTCCTTCACCACCTAAACCTCCCCTGCTGTCACCCCAAGTCCTGTCACTGGTGACAGGAGTGAAGAGATGGGTGCCTGCCCCTTCTCCTCCCCTCGTGAGGAGGTTGCAGAGCACCCAACTCAACTCCACACGGCCCAGGGGCACTCACCCATCCTTCTTCTCCGGTTTGGGCGCGGCGTTCGGGCACCTCCTCCCGTTCTTGGTGGAGATGTAACTGCACTGCTTGAACGGGGCACTCCTGTCCTCCAGGATGTGCTTGATGCAGAACTCCTGCCCCTCCAGGCGGGGCTGGGAGCAGGGCCGGTGGCTGAAGGAGCATGAGAGGGGCTCCTGGGGCCGTGGGATGGGCGTGAGGCGCCCTCGGCTCGACGGCAAAACGTGGATCCTGATCCTGTTCATGCCAACACCTGCCTGGGACACAGAGGAGGGTTCAAAATGAACCAAAGCAGTAACAAAATCAAGCACAGCCTCTGTGATGCCTGAGTAAAGCTCTTGTTGCCCCGTGTAGGGAGGAGATGAAGTTGCTCCCATCAATATTTTCAATTCCAGCGCCTGAGGAATCTTCTCCCCTCCGTGGTGACCCCGTTTCTGCCCAGAATGGGGCAGATCTGGCTCATCTCAGCCACATCCACACTCAGCTGTGGCACAGCCAGCTCCTGGGGGGGCTCTGTGTCCCCCTGTCCCCCTTTCTCCCAGCTCTGCACCCCCCCAGGGTCCCAGGATCCCACCCCACACTGCCCAGCACAGACCCTGCCCTTCCTCTGTCCCCAGTTCATGGATTATCCCCCCCCCGGACACAATCCTGCCCCCACTGAGCCCACAGTGCCCAGTACAGGATTTCTTCTGCCCAGTCAGGCATCAGTGCAGGACCCTCTCCTCCCAGTACAGTCCCTCGTGCAGCTCCTCAGTGGCACGGTCCCGGCTCCTGGTGCCCATTCCCAGCCTCCCGGTGCCCATCCCCTGCTCCCGGTGCCCGTTCCCAGCCTCCCAGTCCCCACTCTCAGCCTCCCGGTGCCCATC
>VZRW01014037.1:0-12056 GCA_013398125.1 Aegotheles bennettii
TTTTCACTACAGTTTTTGGGCGCCTTTTGTCCATGGTCTATCTGTCTAATTGCCAGCCTTCCAGTTTCTCGCAGGATTCCTGCTCAGACTCGGGTTTCCTCGCTCTGCCCCAGCTTCACCGTCTCCGGGAAGCCCGGCCCCTTCTCAAATCCTCAGTAATTAAAAGGAACAGCTCTCACTGCAGCCACCCCCACTGCTCCCACCACTGCTGCTCTCCGCTCCACGCGGCCGTGTGCTTGATATATGTGCAAAAATCTTACTTCTGATCCTGTATGTCTGGGTGTGGATGAAGAATGTCAAGCCTAAAGAAAATCAAAGGTGGCAAATAACCATTTTGTAGGGTATGACTTTTTCAAGATCAGCAGAATTTATGATAGATTTTAGAGGAAATTAATATTTCTCCTGTATTCTCTTGAAGACATAAATCCTTCTACATTAAGGTGAGCTGGAAAAATTCCAAAAGAAATCTGGTGTAGATACTGTATTGTTGCCATTGGTCTGTACAGTATTCTGTTTAAACCAAGTATTTATTACTTTATCCTTTGTCTCTATCTATGCTTACTGCAGCAAATTTTACTCCATCCCTCACAAACCTCTCCTTGTCCCATAACATTACTTTTGCAGTGCCTTTTGATTTCTTTAAATGCTGTGCCCTCACTTCCTTCTCTTGTTCCATAAGCACTGTCATGGTTAGTGGCAGTGAGTGCTGTGGCTAGGTCCAAAATATACGCAGTCTAATTAATTATGCATTCAATGACTGGCTAACTCAAAGGTCAGGAGAATAGACAATGTTGAGCTTAGACAACACTCTTTCCTTCTGGGCAACAAAATTAAGCCTCTTCTACCCGATTATGAAATATGTTGTAGGCAGCTTGTGGTTTCTGTAAATCTTGTCCTCCTGCTGCCTCCTTTCAAAATTGGTTGAAATAAAGCAAATATCAAAATTTATGAAATGGGGAGTAAGGAATGGATGGACAGACAGAGATAGTCCCACGAACAATCTGAGGTAGATTGAGTCTGAAAGCTAAGGATGTTTATTTTCAGTGAGAAATAAATCTGTAAATATCCAGTTGGCATTTTTATGTTCCCAGCACAGTACACTGAGTAGAGTCAATATTGTTGAAGTAGGACTTTTTTCTTGCCTGAAGTTACAAATTTTTTTTAAACTTGATTCCTTTCCTCTCATCTTTTTTCTTTCTCCTTTCCTTTTTCCTCTTTAAAATCACCTTTAAATTTCAGGTGGATTAACTTATCAAATTTGCAACAGGTATCAACATTTTAATCTAAAATACATACTTTCCTAAAAAAAAACCAAACAAACAAAATAAGCTCTCAATAGGATTTAAAAATTAGGAATAGAGCATGATGGGTTATGTTTTATTGCTCATCCAGTTTACAATAAAGTCAACAGGGACACAGGTTTGATAAGACCATGATTAGGGTTCCCTGCGTGTCTGGTTTCCCCTGGCTGCAGGCCTGTTATAAACCATGTTCATTCAATCTGCTGTATCTGCTACATGTGATCTGGATTGACATGGGACTTCTGCTCTTTTTCCACTGTCAAAACTGGAAAATTTTCCAGCAGCTCCATCTTCTGCCTGTCTGGGCCTTCTATTGGCAAGGCAGTAACAGTTTAGTAAACAGTAATCAGTTTAGCTGATATGTATAGAATGGATCAATAGCTGCAACAAATGGAGTTTTTTACTACCTACCTGTTGGTTGTTTGAGCTCACAGTCTAGTGACACCTTTGAGTTTCTTCCTGGTCTACACAATTTTACCTTGAAAGAAGTAGATATACTGTTTTATGCTTCAGTGTACTCATTAAGTCACTTACTGTAAATGGCTGAGAAAGACTCCTATTGGGTTCATATTGTAACAAGACAATGCTCCAAGCATTTTTTAGGGCATAGTTATGATTTCATCTTCAACCTTTTCAAACTACTTTAAAATGGGTAGGTTTCACTGCTCTCTACTTCCAGAAGATAATGTTATAAAGAGTAATTCAGGTTTTGAACAAGTTTGACCATAACTGAAATGGATGATTAGCAGCTGTAAACCTAATCCACACTGTATTTGAGCTGTGACGTTTGTCAGTCACTTGTCATTGCCTGGCAAGGCCTGATCCAAGTAACAGGAGGAGAACAAACCAAGCCCATCCTCATATTCTTCCTGGAGGAAACAGATCATTCAGTGAGATTAAAAGACAGAAACACAGAATATAGTAATTTACTAAGTGTTAGTTTTCAGTGATCAAAGGTTTGTTACTCTATGCACAAACATATTATATTTTAATTTCATTTTTCTTTTTCCTTTCTCTTTTCTTTTTTTTTTTTTTTCAATTCTTAGGTATACCATCTACTGTGTATATAAAAATAGCAAAACTTCAATGTAGAAGTCGTTTTAGATACATTTTAATGACAAGGATTAAATATTTCACTATTCATTTTGGAAGAAAAAACATTAAAGATTCCTCAAATGTATAAATAAAGAAGCTTAAAAATATTATCTTGCCCGTTCATAACATTGAATAATCTTTCTCAAAAAGTTTGCCTGTAATTGCATTTTTATCATTTGCGTAAGTTTTATTGCTTCCTTTTTAAATGCATTATGATTTACAATAACATCTATCACTTGAATTAAATATTTCCAAAGTCTCTTATAACAATCTATTCATGCTATTTTTTACCGTGTTTTCAAGGTAGAGCATTTTTGTATAAAGTTTTTCAACTTAATTTCAGCTTTTGCACAGTTGCATTGTCAGATCCATTTCCAGATGCATTCTCTGTTTTTCTTCTACCGAAGCTCCCAGCTTTTTTTTAATCAAAGGCATTGCTGCCTTCCTGTGTCTTGAACATTAATATAAATTACGGAAAACACTCATGCAAGTGGAAGATCCTAAGAAACTCTACCATAGTGTCCCGATCTCTAGTAAAAATTTGCTATGATGTAGCTGGAGTTACGTGACAGCTCCCTGGATGCTATTTTATGTTTCCTGGTATTTGAGTCCAGATTTATACCCTATAGCTGCCCGAGTCTTCAGTTGTCGTGTTACCCCCAGGGCACTGTGGCACTGCAGTCATGACTCCAACAGGTTTTGAAACACTTCCCACATAAACTTTTGAAAGCTGGCATAGATCCATTTTGGCTAGGCAGTGGACAAATTTCAGCAATATTCGTGTTAAAAAATGTTATATTCCAAGTGTTGTAATGATGCTGTACAAAATGCCTTGGCATTCAATTATATATTACAAGTATGTTCAGTCTTATCATGTTGGATATAAAAGTCATAAAATAAAAAGTAACACTGGACTAAAGGCAGTAAGGACTTTTTTTTGAGTTCACAAACAGGCTAAGCTGTTACACCAATAGAGCTTTCAAAAGCCAGAAGGGAGATGATCTGAGTTTTAATTTGCTTTTTTCTGCTTACTTTTTTGATATTGTAGAAACAGCCATGATTTTTAGGCCTTGGGACTGACAATTTCAAGGCAGCTGCACATCAAGTTTTTCACATTTTTACAGAGAAATACCTGTGAAGTCCAACCAGAGCTTCTCTATAACACTTTTATACTGTTTGAACTGAAGTTTAGGCAAAGGCCTGAGCCCAGTTATTGTAAATTTTCATCACTGCTTAGTACATTATTATTTCTATACAAATAAAAAAAAAATTATTCCAGTACTTAGAGAGGGTGTCTGATTAAAGCCTTTCTGTGGTAAACATTGTGAGCAATTTGAACACTGCTTTTGATACAAGGAAAGCAAGGGCAAGGATTAATGGATTTGTTGAAGGCTGGTGAATGAAAGTCAGAGCTTAGAGACAAGGTTAGAACTTACTGCTCTGTATGGCTTGCTTCTGCTGCTGCAAAAATAAGGAAAAAATACTGAGGTGGAGTTAGAGACTCCTTACCCATTAAAATAAATTTGAGAAGGAAACAAAAGCATAAGCTATAGTTTTATCCAGAAGAGAACCTGCTATGCAAGCCTGATTGTTCTCTGTTTTAATAAGAGATAATAAAGTTAGTAGACATTGTATATTTTGATATGGGCAGAACAGAGAGGTGTCAGTATTCGCTCCCATTTCCTGCCATACCCTATAAAAACCAGGAGGGTGGGAAGTCTGCCCCTTCCTTCTCTTTTCTTCCTTGCCGCTTTGCTGTGGTCAGATGTCTCGGAGAGAGGATCCTGCTCCTTTGCCATCAGCTTGCTATGTGTTCTGCAGGATCTAAACCCATGAGGTCCTGGGAAGAGCCTTGAACCATTTTCCTGCATTGGCTCTGCCACGAGGGACTTTCAGGCACTCATATCAGCAATCATCAAGATTGGGTTTTGTATATAGACTTATAAATTTTGTTCCTTCTCCCATGTGTTACTATCCATTTTCTGTTCTATTAAATGTGTTGTAGTTTTATCTTCCAACCTTTTAAGTCTCTCTTCCTTATACCCCATTTATCTTCCCCTGGGAGAGTGGAGGGGAGTAATAGAGAGTAATTCTGTTCTCTGGATTATGGCTCTCCCTGACCAGTAAACCAAGACATCCAGTCAGCAAAGAAATTGATTGCAAAATACAGTTTCTAGGAATTGCTGACTCCAGCATCCTTCCACTACTCTTTAATCCAGCAAATTAGTTATCCCTGATAGGGTGATATTTTGCCACTTACCACTCTCTACCTTGCATAATGAAGCTTAGGTGCCATTGCCCTTAGAACTGCTTTACACTGGTAGAACAGCACAAAGTACCCAGGAGAGAAATCCTGTTCACTAGTCCAGATTATCACCTCTGATTTAGACTATTGAGGATGAAGGACCACAGGGTAAAGTTAATCTAAAGGAGGTGAAGTCTTGCTGAATATAACTGGTAAACTCTTATTTTTAGATATAATGAGTTGTATTGCAATTGGCTATTACTGTATAGTAATGCCTTTGTTAAACAGAAAAAATGCTTAGCTTCTGGCTCTTCAAATTCTTCATGAGTGAACCCAGCCAACAGACTATGTATAAAAGTTCAGTGATACTGATGAGGTAGTGTGAATCAGATTGAATAATAGAGAGGATAATCATCTTGTGGGGAAAGTAGCTGAAGTTATTTTAGCATTGGTTAATCTGTAGCATCTCCAACACTAAAAAAGCTGAAATCTGACTCTACTACAATGTTTAGGGGGACTTCAGAAGAATTACAAGTTATGTAACTTATAAATTCTTATTTACATTTCCCCATAGCTGTAGCAGTTACCTGCGGTAAAGTTTTACCTGCTGTAAAAATTAAATGGACATCACAGAGCTGAACACCAAACAGACCTTCCATATGACAAAGCCAGGTTCTGCCAACTTCTTGAAGCCTCAGGATTATTGAGTTACTTCCAGAGGCTGACTTCCTCACTCTACTGTGATGAGATAAAGTTAAACTACTTGGCTAGCTCCAAGAAACTTTTTTTTTCTTAGTAAGTTTAAAGAAGATAGTTAATTTTAAATTACTACTGCTACTGCATACATTTAGTTAAATTCTGAATGACTATTTCCATTGGACACAATAGTCTTTAAGAATTCATGAGGAAAAACTGGTGATGTCTTTTAATATGTGGATCAACTAAGCATACCAAAAAACATTATTTATTTAAATACATAATGAAGGATAGAAAAGTGCCTATGTAGTCTCATGCTTGGCACAGCTAATTCAGAAGGCTTGCTGAGAATTTTGCCCCAATATAATTATTATAATAATTATTAATTTGCTGAGATTACTTTCATGTTACAACTCATAATTCTATGAATTTGAGGTTTGCCTCACATATCAGTAATAAAATACAACCCCTTTTCACCTCTTTCATGTGACCAATTTTGTTGTAATTAGTAGCAAAGTATTTTCTTTCAGTTTTGAAGATTCTTGTATGTATTAAAAAAATACCACTGCTATCATTATGCAAACCAACAGAAAAAAAACTATGGTCACAGGTTAGTGCAGCACAGACATTTTTCCTGATATATGCAGTTCTCTGAGTCTTTTCCTTTTTGAAATAAAAGATCAGGAAATAGTAAACCCTGTATTAATTTCTCTAGTGCTATAAAATGAGCATTGATATCTCTTTTCTGATCTTTAATTGGCAGTGGCTGTTCTTCTTTCTTTCTTTTCTTTCCAAAGCTCTAAAACAGCAGCCAATTCAATGGAAGGCACTAGTTTCACTACTGTGTCTATGAAGTCCAATGAAAGAAAAAAGAAAAAAAATAGTAGTATAGGAATGTGACTGGTTTAGAAATAATCTTTATCTGCTTTCAAATTGATACTGAGCTGGTTTTATACCTGCAGCAGCATGTCTGCGCTGAAAGTAATGGGAAATAATAATGACTGCTACTTCTTGTAATTGTTGAAATGAGCATTACTGTGTCTCAGCTGCTTCCTGGAAATCAGGGACCAAATTTGAGTAAATACAGAGAACTTTAAACGTAAATTCAGACACGTACATCGTTCAAAGAAAGACAGTTTTCAAAAGAATATAGGCTAGCTTAGGGGTGATTTACATGATTATTCTTTCCTTGCTATTATAGCCGCAGGCCAGGAATACAGTGTAAATCACAGAGAAAATGGAGAACCCTACACTCTAGTATTGACAGGAGCCCACAGGCCAAGGTTCAGAGTAAACCCACACTTCTTACTCCAAAAGCTGTAGCTGTGCAGGTCTTTGTACTCTATACTTATTTCAGCTTTAGGTCTCCTTTCATTTCAGGATTTTGCATTTTCTGTTAATGTTTGTGGTACCAGAGCACTGTTTTTATAAGCTTTGATAAGGCCTAGAGCTTCCTTTCTGGAAGAAAGTTCCTTTTCTGGTTAAACTCTATTTGTCTCGTCCAGGGTAATTGTGTGCACACCACTAGTCTGTCTGCTTTTTTTGTTTTGTTTTGGTTTCATTTTTTTATTTTATTTTTTTATTCTAGACTGTAATCACAATATAGGCCCCTATTAGCCTTTCCTGTTAGTCTTCCCCAAATGCAGGACTGTTGCTTTCCTCTTATTTTTTTATTTATGAAAAATTATGTCACCTTTTTTTACCAATTTTCTTTCATTTCTACACCTTCAGCTTTACAGAGTGTGTAATTTTGCTTACGTTTCTGTAATAGTTTTGATTGATTTTCAATTCTTTATTAATGGAAAATTTAAAACCCACAGAGCACCCAACATTCTATTGAAGGTGGAGGTACTTTCTGATTGTCATCTTTCTATTGACATCCACTGCTTACAATCGCACAGTGTTGATCTGATTATCTTATTTTCGTTTACTTGCTCTAGTATCCTCCTTAGTTTGTTTTATTTTTAACTCTGGGAATCAGTCAAGTTGTTTCGTGAGCTCTTCACTGGTGAATTACCAACTATTGCTGTCCCTAGGAAAAATGCTTCTCTGACAGCCCTTCATTTTTTCTTGAGTTTGGAAAGATAAGCTACTTAGAGGAACAGTCCTCGAGAATGTACATTATATACACACTGTAGCCATTGCATCCCTTTAATGATTACTCGTGCAGCCAATAAGAGCACTTCTCTATGGGCTGAGTTATCCAGTTCATTGAAAAGGGTTTATTTATAGCTGTACCACAGTTTAAATTAGGTTCTGGAATGAAGACAAAATTACAATTTAAAAACTAGAATAGAAAACAATAATCTTCCCTTGTCTGTTACTGCCTTAACATGCAGCTGATGTTCTGAAACATTTCTTGAGTAAATAAAGCTGGTATTCATTCTTCTGAAAAAGGATTGTTACAGTTTGAGGGGACAGGCAAAATCTTACAGCTTTTGCTGCAAGGACCCAATGAGGGAGGGGTGGAGTTTAGGACCCTGTTGTGAAAAGGGGTCTGGGGTATCAGGTATCAGTATTCCCTCCCATCTCCTGCCAAGCTCTATAAAGCCAGGAGGACAGGAAGTTCCGGGCTCTCTCTCTCTCTCTCTCGCTCTCGCTCTCTCTCTCTCTCTCCCACGCTCCTTTTCCTGCCTGATCGCCACATGGAGCCTTCCCGGAGGACAGGCCCAGCCTTTTGTTCCCAGCTCGCCACGTGCTCTGCAGGATCCGACTGCATCGGGTGCTGGGGGGATTTTGAACTCTCTTTTATCCCCATCGGCTTTGCAGTGAAAGACTTTTCGGGAGCTTGTATCGGCGGTCATTGGAGTTGGGTTGTATATATTTGTATATATATATTTTCCCCTTTTTCCCCACCTGTCATTCCCTTTCCCTGTGCCATTAAATCTGTTACGGTGTTAATTTCCAACTGTTGAGCCTTTCTTCTTTGCTCCCATTCTATTTCCTGAGGGGAGTGGCAGAAGCAAAATCTGTCTCTGAGTTGTGGCTTGTCCTGGCCGTTTCTAAACAGAGACAAGGATCAACTGTTCATCTAAAAACCTTTTTCTCAGTACAGGATTCATAAGTCCTGAAGTTAGAGATAGGTCATTTATAGATTCAAAATGGAGCAGATGAAAGAGAAGAAAGAAGTGAAATGTGGTCTCTTCCAGTATGACCTTGTTTCCTACTGATTTGAATGTAGCATGGGTTTTTCTCTAGAGACTGGGTCTACATGAACATAGAAGAAATTTTTTAAAATAATTTTTAAATGCTAGTTTCACAAAAATCTTTAGGCTGGATCAAATTCTGATCTTTATTTTGAAGAATTCAGCAATAATTCCATTTAAATTAGTAACACATACTTAGGAAAGGCACTTGTTTTTGTAGAAAATACGCAGTATGTATATTACTGAGGACAAAATTGACTTTGTAATTTATCATAGTTGGGGTTTGAATGATTTAAACAATAAATAAGAGACTAGTTATGTTTGTTTTCATTAATTGTTGTTTTGCTTTGTTTTCTTTCTTTACCTTTTTAGCAGGACTAAGTTGTAGCTATACATAAATTCCTGATAGATGTCCCCTCTGGGAACTATGCAACTATACTAAGAATCTTAGTTTTAAGTAGCATTAAATCTCACAGACAGTACCTTGATTAAGATAAACTTTAATTAAGATAAATGGTAGCTGCTTAGTCATCTGTTTGGCATGGTGAGACTTGAATCTTCAGCCTAATGCTAGAAGTAATGAAAATTTTTCATTTTCTTAGTGAAAGCACAAATTAGATTTTTTCAAGATTGTTGCACAACTGTCCTTGTAAGTATGCACCTGTTAGAAAGCAAGAATAAGCAATTTCATTATACAGATTTTTCTCTATAATGAAGTTGTACTATCTTCCCAGTCATCCTATAAGGATGCAAGTCAGCAGTATCTGTTCTGGGAATATTATATAATCAAGATTAGGCTTAATTGCTACTGATGTAAATAGTCTTAATTTCTTAATTCATAGAACAGGTAGCGAGAAATGCTTTTTGATTTCTTTGGGAAGATGATTTGTTCAGAAATCTAGATAAATTGTTCAGTGGAGAAAACCACAGAATGTATACATTATTTGGGTTTGTTGTTTCATCTTTATCAGCAATGTTGAATAACAATGCATAAAGATATCATTTTGTATGTACATCCATAGGTAGGTTTGGATCTTGTGTAATGAGAAACATTGGAAAATAGTCAGTTCCTTAACATAAGATTTAAACTGAATAGCTTGTAACACTTCTGGAAGTAATTTAAAATAACACAATATTACTGGTTTTTAAACCAAAGCATTCTCAAGGTTCCACTTAAAGAAACAAAGAAAAGATTATCTATATGAACCAAATCTGCCATAGCAGAGTTACACATGCATTAAATCTACATTTAAAATACGAGATCTTTGAGCTTTAAGAACCTTGGAGAACATCCTGTCTTTTTTCTGATCTCTGGGTTGTTCACCGGAGTTCCATCTTTCCACCTGCTCGGTGATTCAGACTTTTCAAGCATGTATACATGAAAAATTTTACTCCAAATGGAAAATAAAAAGTAATTCCCTAGTAGACAAAATAACACAAAGATATTAGTCGCCTAACTTTTTTACCGGAATGGTGTTTGGGTTCCCTGTGTATTTTGGCTGATAATCATGGATTTGTTCCTATCCGTATAGATATGAGAATTTATATTGGAATACAGCTTGGTCAATTAATATCTTTTCTCCTACTACTGACTTACAATGCCATCCTTAAAAAGGAGGTTCATTTCTTCTCTTGTGGGCATTTATCTTACATTCTGTATGTACGATTAGACAAACCAGTTAATGTGTATAATGAAAAATGTATAGACTCTTCAGGATCTCACACTCTTCGAGATTACTTTGTAATGAATCAGTGAAGGTGATAAATAACCTGTAAAACACAGATCCAACCTAATCTTGTGTCTGATTTTGTATAATACCTCTGGCCAGAAGTAGATTATGACTTCTCTTAACTTATGTATAGAATCATAGAATGGCCTGGGCTGGAAGGGACCTTAAAGATCAACTAGTTCCAACCCCCCTGCCATGGTCAAGGACATCTCCCACTAGACCAGGTTGTTCAAAGCCCCATCCAACCTGGCCTTGAACACTTCCAGCAAGGGCGCATCCACAACCTCCCTGGGCAACCTGTGCCAGTGTCTTACCATCCTCACAGAACTTCTACCTAATATCCAGTCTAAATCCACCTTCCTTTAGTTTGAACCCATTCCCCCTTGTCCTATCACTCCATGCCTGTAGAGGTTGATCAGAGTGCTAACTGATTGTTGATTGATAGAGCAGCCCCACTGACCATTACACTCAGGTGTTAATTGTTTTGTAATAATAAGGTTAACTACTTAACAAGACTAAGGACTTTCAAAGGCAGGGCTGGGGGCACTAGGGTATCTCAGTGCCTGAGCATCAGAGGAGAGAGCAGGTTGTACTCTGTGTGGTGGATGTCGAAAACTGCTAAACCTACCACACCAGCAAGAACATCAGGTGCTGGAAGGGCGGCTGGCTCTGTGCACCCAGCGCTGCAGGGCAGCTTGCTGCTAGATTGAGGTTACATCGCCTAGCTTCTCCTGGATCCCCGACACATCGCCTAGCCTCGCCTGGATCCCCAATATGTGGTGACCCTGACGTGATCCGGTAAGGAACATTCGGGGATCATAACAAAAAGGCAGGGGAAAGCTGCTGTCGGTGGAACCTTGGGGAAGGTGTTGGGCTGTCTGGAAAAGACAGGGTTTTTTGAAAAGGATTGTAAGACCAAGGTGAACAACAGCATGGGAAACATGGTATCTGCTGATGAAAACCCTATGGGGAATGTGGTATCCACAATTGGAAAACCCATAGTCGAATGCCTGCTGCAAATGGCTAAAATAACCGAAACAGAAATCGAGCAGCAGGAATTAGAAGAGCTGCTCACCTGGGGACAGCAGAGAGGATTTTTTTTAAGGTCCCTAAGGGAGTGTTTTCACTTTCGGTGTGGCATCGGCTTGGAAGTGATTTGTGGGATTTGNTTCAGGCAGGCTCAGACCTGGAAGCAGTGTATGAGAATGCTTGAACAAGTTAGCTCAGAAACAGATGAGCTAAATCAAACAGTTAGCACTCTGATCAACCTCTACACATGCCCTTGTAAGAAGTTCCTCTCCAGCTTTCCTGTAGGTCTCCTTCTGGTGCTGGAAGGCTGCTATGGGGTCTCCGTGGAGCCTTCTCTATTACCCTTTGTTAATAATCCAAGTTGGTAGAGATAAGATAGAAGGAAGAAGCCCTAGGGCAATTAAAAGGGACTTCAGGGCACTGGGGCAGTAGGTTAAAGGTGTAGATGTACAAGTTGTGTTCTCCTTTATTCCTTCAGTACTAGAGGAAAAGACTGAAAGGAGTAGGAGAATTTACATGATTACTGTGTAATTAATGCATGGTTCAGGGGCTGGTGCCACAGGTGGAAATTTGTTTTTTTGATCATAGAGCAGCTTACATGGGGCCTGCTAATGTCAGATGGGATTCACCTGACTCAGGGGGAAAACGATTATGGCCTAGGTGCTGACAGGTCTTATTGATAAGTCTTTAAACTAGGTTTGAAAAGGGAAGAGGATAAAGCCAGGCTGGCCAGAGTTGAGTCTAGGGCCAGCATACCTTTGCTGGGGGTAAAATCATTAACCTAGCTGAAATGCATCTACACCAATGCATGCAG
>VZRW01014038.1:228-77390 GCA_013398125.1 Aegotheles bennettii
ACCTGGGCGCTGCTCACATTTCTGCTGCAGGGCAGGCAGAGCCTGACCCCACCAGTCTCTCTCCATTTCAGCCTCCCTAATACCTCTAAACTTTTTTAGTTTGCCCTGCAGCCTATGTACTTCATCTTGCAGCCGTGCCGCTCGCCCGAGCAGCTCCTCTCCCTGCTCACCCCGCACACAGCCGTGCCCACAGGTGCTCCTGCTGCCAGTGAGAGGCTGTGGCACTCCCTGCAGCCTGGGACCTGCACCCCTGCAGCCTTCTGTAAGGGCTCGGGCTGGGTGCCCACATCTATTGCGGTTGGTGTCTGGCATAAGGTTTTCTTCTGCCGTGTGGAAACCATTTTCCTCTGACGGAGCTTGTATAAATTTATTTATTTTTTTTTCAATCGTTCTACCCACTCAAACTGCCCTGCCCTTGGTTTGCAGTGCCCAGGTCGCAGTGCTTCTCGGGAACTGGGGGGATTCAAATCAGCCGCCAGTGGTGCTGGTTCGGCCCACACCATGCCCGCAGCCCACCAACGAGCTGTCAGCCCCTGACACGGGTAAGCTGCTCTCCCGGCTTCAAAACAAGCCTCAAAAGAGCTTTTTGCCGGCCTTTTTTGCCGCGATCCCCTTCCCCAGTGTGAGCTTACCCACCCTGGAGATGGTATGCTCAGCTATGGAATCAGTGATGAACTAAGTCATCACTTAGCAGTGATCATACAGCAGGTTGAGGAGCATTAAAATCCCTAAAATATGAATCACAAACCTAAGGGGTTTGTCCCTCTCTCCCACCAAGATTTGTGCAGCAAGCTGTTGGTACACACAGGTGTTGAGACCTAGAAAACTTTATTTACCATTTTCCTTCTTTAAATATCAGGATGTACCCTACAGGGGAGTGTGAGCCATCGACACAGCAAATTGGAATCAAATGAAAGATCTCATTTCCTTGTCTTGAGTTCTTAATACAAGGCTTCCTTAGGGGAAAGATGCACTGGGCTCTCCCTTCACCATCTACTTAGTAGTGGCAACTCCAAACCTTGCATCTAGCAGACTCTTGTAGTTGGTCTTTAACACTGTTGCTTTAGACCCACCAGCAGCATACTGGCAGTGGTTGGGAAAGTCCATTTCCCTCATTCTCCAGTGGCATCCCAATCACACCAGTACAAGGAAAGTTGCCCGCTTGAAGCATTGACCATGCACAGCACCAGAGCTGAGGAGTCCAGTTCCAATAGGAGTATTTTCAGTGAGATGTTTATTTCTCCTTGATGGTCTTGTTTCTCCTTAATGACTTGTGAAGGGTTTGAGAAACACTGAAGAGACTGACATGGTGAAAGTCAAACTGATAAACTATACCTACAGTAACAAATGAAACAGAGTCTGGGTGCACTCCCATACTTTGAAACATGGTAGTTTGCCACTTTAAACTTTTGGAACAGCCTCTGATACTATTTTCTCGTTTGAACTAGCACTCTTCCAAATAATTCCTGAGCACAACTCAGGAGTTCCAATATGCTTATGACCATTCCCAATACCCAGTTTGCATACAGCCATCCTGTTTTGCATGTTTATGAGCACAGACAGACCATCCTGCAATGGCCAGCCTCAGTGCCAGGAAACATTCCCAACCATGCTCAGCTGATTAGCAGGGACAACCAGGCGGTCCAGCCTGGAAACAGCCAGCGTAGAACTTTGTCCAGTCCCAAACTACAATGATAAATGTCTTGCTGGCACACCCTAACTCTGTCCACCCTAACTCTTCATCAAAGGGCCGATTTGCACAGCTCTAGTTATCACACAAGTTGGATACAAGCACAGAACAATGGAGCCATAGCTTTCCTGTAAGCCTCTGAATACTCAAGCCATAGGTCTTCTGAGATACATCCTCCAAAACAGATAAATCTGAAAACAGGTACTCTTCAGGTGTTTTTGCTATCTGTATTTGCCATGAATTCTGATTTACAGCTTTCTAGTCCATCCTTGGATCATGTTCGTCAAAATATGAAATGTACAGCTCCCTTAAACCATCCCACTCTCTGTCCTGTCCCTCTCTGTCAAACTCCCAGATTGCCATGGAACAAAGACTCCAAACATCTTTGCTAGCAAAACATACAAGGCTGCCCAGGGTCAAGTTGAATTTGCAGTGGTGTGTCCCATCTCCTTTGCTATTTAATCTCAATGCGTGCAAAACTGAAGTGGCATATACTGATACAAAAGTAACACCAAGGAACACAACAACATCGAGAATACTTAAGTTTCAAAATATTAATTTGCTGCTTCCTTTTGCCTTAGAGGGCCCTCTTTTCCATTTTTCCTCTCCTCCTCCTGCTTCCCCAATGCTTTTCTTTGTCTGAGTCTTCCCATTTATTTGTTCACACTGTCCAGCATCCAACTCCACAATATGCACTTAACTAGGAAAATACTTTTTTAATAACTGTAGAAAGTGCACTCCCTTCCAATGACCCATTGCATTCTCTTCCAGCAACCTGTTAGTGCAATTCAAACACCTGACTATGGAGCAGCCTTCTTCTATTTATTCTATTTATTTATTTATTTATTAGGTGTCATTTTAAAAAATCACTGTTTCTCAAGCCTTGCCTAGCCCTCCCATGCTCCATGTTAAAATTGTAAAAATAAAGGGTCAAAGTGCTTCATTATATTAATGCTTAAGTCAAGCCTTGACATTTTCTCATCAGAGCTTCTTAATCTGAGGTTTTCAGGTTAAAGTAACTTCACCGCTTTGGGTCTTTGTAACTTGACAAAACTTTTTAAAAGTAGATTCTAAAGAAACCCCTCAAGTGACATTTAATTAGCACAATGCTGTTGATCCTTCCCACAATTGACATTTGCTACCCTTCTACATCTCTATGGTAGTTGTCCAGCATAGCTCTTCATGCATCTTTTCTTATCTTGCTGACTAGTGGTTTCTTCAAAATTTCCAACTGTGTCATGTTTAAAAAATATTCTGCCTGAATTGCTTATATGCTAATCCTTCTTTTAGCTTTACTCCACTCTCATGACCTTCTGCTTTTGAATATGGAACTATCTTAAGCACCACATTAAGCACCAGACTGCCACTCGACTTGCAGGATCTTGTTTTTTCTCTGGGGGATGCCTTAGTTCAACATGTCTGATCAAAGTCTTCTTTGTAGTGCAAGGGAATTTTGCAAACAGTAGTGGAAACAAACAGCTGATTTAGATGACTGAAAATATGAATGCTAACGAACTTTTTAGCCTGGTGGGTCAATGACACAAGTTTTGGGTTCACTGAGTAAGGGAAGCCAAGGGGAAGAAAGCAATTTGCCATAAGATTAAAGAGGAGATTTTGTTTTCATGTAATCTCTTGTCAGCAAAAGATTATGACAAGAATATTGATGGAGCAGACTTTGAGACAAACAGGAAAGCAAGAGGGAAATTATGTTGCAGTGCTCTTGCAAACAACTTTGTGGTCATTTCAAGGAGTTCCTAGAATTATGCTGCTTGTGATTACACTTCGTTTATACAGTACAAATAAGTTGGTTCCAGAACCTGCTAGACTGTCCCATTCAAGTTAAGGAATACATTCAGAAGAGCAAGGGAATTTGCAATGAATTCCTGTAACCACATTCCCAACACCCTTACAACTCCATCAGCTAAGAAACAAAATAAGGCAACAAAGCTGTAAAAGGAACCTAACTGCTAAATGCTACAGACAGATCATATTTATTCAGCAATGGTTTTTAAACAAAAGTATCGATTTCTAACCCCCTAGGGATGTTTTGTGGAAAGCCTTCTGGCAGACAAAACTAGCACTTAAGTTTTGGGGAAAGAAGGAGAGATATATCTACCTTTGGATTACTTTGCATCTTTATTTTCCCTACTCTTTCTTCCCAAAATCTACAATAGCCATCATCTTCCTTTGTACAGACTTGAGAGGTATGTGATTTTTGACTTTATTTATTTGCACCCATGTAGTACAAAGCAACATAGCTGAGGATCAAATCTATGATCCGTATCTCACCAAAGCCACTGGTATTTCACTGGCAATGCTGGTTGACTAAAAAGTAAGAATTCATTAAAAGGGCAGTCACATCCAGGACTATCAGCATCCCTGGAAACTGGTATCTTTAAACTACCATACTATTTTAGCTTATGTTTGCCTATTGCTTCCCCCAAGACTCTTAGAAGAATTTCACAGCAGCAGAACCACGCAGCAGAACCAGGCTCAATGCCTGGTTAATATGAATTTTTCCATTTTGCATGGAAGAATATAGAGGCTCATAACAGTCACTCATCTCCAGAAAACCACATTTGAAACCATGTAAAGATGACTTCATTTGTACAAAGTTATATAAAACATATTGAAATATCCAGTGGAAGAAGAGAAATGCCATACTTTCAACACATACCTTGGCAAATTGACATTCCCTAATTTGCCTGTCATTGGCAGACTGGTACAGTGCTATGGAAACAACTCCCTTCTGTTATTCTCTAGTATGTCATTCAATGGCACTCACAGAGCTGTCCCTTCAGCTCTAGCATCAAGGGACTGGTGCTCCTGATGATGGTACTCCTAAATCTGATTCCTACTACCACTGGAAGAACGGCATACATCATTCTTTCAACAACAGGTCCGGGTTTCTGCGCATCAAAACAGGATCCAGCTTTGAATATTTCAATACTCCAAACACCAACAGAAGCTGGAACAGCTCAGTTCATCAGAATGCAGGTCCAAGGGGCAGACATTTGAGAAGGCCGGAGCCCAGTATCACAGCCAGCTTTCTATAAGAACTCTGCCTCAGTTTCCACTATTCAGGAATAGATCTTCAGACCTCCGTGTCCTGCTGCTGAACACTTCTCATGCCTTGCTTGTTCAAAGGTCATAAAGTCATTCTACTGCAGAGCTGGGAAAGAAGGCTGAGTCCTCCAGGAGCAAGCCTTTGGCACTGAAGTCTCTCCTTTCCTATTCCATAATGGATAGGGATGGATAGGAAGGGTTATTATGTTTTGCAGAGTACTAAAACACAGTCACAAGGAAGCATAAGCAGTGAAGTGAGCTTTCATGTCACAACAGACTTTATTAGCATAATTTCTAATTGTGACTGTTTAGAAGCCCCGCAAGAACAAGAATAATTATGTTTAACACTGGCAGAGTGATAAAGAGACAAGATTAGTCAGTTCTCCATTCCCCCCGCCCTCAGACTGCTACAATTTCCTTTTGCTTTCCTCTACTATTGATTAACAGTACAAGGGAACATATTCCACAGAAAAAAAGTGGCCATTTCTAGTGCCCCCAGGAATCTTCTACTTGTGACCTGGTTGCCTCAAGTGGGACCTCATACAAACCTCTGAGTGACAGCATAAAACGAAGACAAAATTTAGAACCCCACTAGAATACAGTCTATAAGAAAAAGCAAGTGCAACTAAGCAGAAGAATTGGGAAACCTAGAAGTATTGCAATATATCCAGAACTGCACACTGTGAAAGGAACCCATCATTTAGTTACAAGTTTGCAATACGCCTCCACCATTATCAGTAAGAACACAGGAGACGAACACATTTAGTGCTTTTTCATGAGCAACCACTTCCTAACCTGCACCGCATACATCAAGACAGCCCTTGTGGTGCAAGACTGGTTAGAGGATGTTTCAGGGTGTGCTGCAGAGACTGGAGCACAAAGAATTTCTTCTTTTTTTGGTTGGACAGCACAAGCTTGCTATGGGGACTTGCAAACAGCTCAGTTCTATGAAGGCTTATGGACAGAGAGCCTCTTTGCTGAATCCCATTCAGTCATTATAAAGTCCTTGCAACAGTGGCTCTTTTGGGATACAGTGGCCTATTTTGGATACTACTGACTTATTACCAAAGAGGAAAACATGAAGTAGACTCGGCAAAGGGAGTCTGTCTTGGTAAGAAAATGATTTCTAACAGGAACAGCAACTCAGGGTCCTCAGTACACTAATACACTGGGCTGGGGGCTGCCCCCTCCTGCTCTGCTCTCTCCCCAGTCTTCCCAGCTCCCTCTCTGGAGGCAAGTGGGACATGCCCTGGCCAGCAAGGTCCCTGCTTGGCCAGCCCCATGGCTCCCAGGCCCCAGTGAGCTGCCAGCCCCCATGGTGCCTTGACACCGTAAGATCTTTAGATGCCACCTGGTACCATCCACAGCAAATCAAGAGCTGCTATCCTAACAAATGCAAAATTATGCAGCTACTCCAGCTAGCAGGTTTCAGAATAATCTTTTAATATGTATTAGCTATTTTCATTACAGTCTGGGGACAGTTGAACCATTTCACCCCTCTCCTTCTGTCATTTAGCTCCTCCAAATCTTAAAAGAACATTTGTTTTCAAGCTGATTCGTCAATTAACTTCATCCACTCCTACAATTATCTGCAGCTGCAGGTTCAGACCAGGTCCACAACTGTCACCACAACACAAGGGAAAACGCTTCTCTCTGTTTAAACTACATTTTACATAACCAGGAGATTAAAGCAGTCCAAGACTCTGGGGTTTAATTCAAATGGAGACTCTCAGGTGTGATTCTGTTTTGCTGCAAGTATTTCCATCTCCATTAGAGAGAGAAGAGGAACAGAATCTTACAGTTTCATATGGATTTGTTTTGATTTTTATGGCTGGTGAAAGAGCTATATTAATAGCACAGCAGGGGTTGAACTGAATCTAAAGACCTGGAAAATAAAATATTCTCAGTATCCATTATTTCAGTATTTGCGAATTCCAACAAGATGAGACTTCTCTATGCTTACCATGGAAAAGAAAAGGAACAGGCACGGATCAAAATAGATTTAAAAATCTATTTATTTACAGTAAATAAAGCAAATATATCTTCAAATTGTAAAAGGCATGACCCTCGGAGTCCTTGGAGATTGTAATGTACTGGAACAAAAAGTAGGCATGCCCAATTTAAATGCTTGAATAAAAACTGGGCAAGACATTTGTAATCTCACATGCAACTGCTGAAGACAGACCAACCTGACACTGAGAGTACACTTTTGAAGGCCTCAGTCTTGAATCCAAATTTCAGACACTTAAATTTTTACAAGATGTCTGTATGTCTCATCTTAAATCTATCATGAATGCAATGTATGGACATGGTTAAGTCACTTCATCATCTCTTTCTTAAAATTAAGACTCTGAGCCATTGAATTGAGCCATTTGAAAATGTTGTAAGGTAAATTGCCCATAGCATTGCAAAGCAATAATACTGACACTTAGTTTTATTCAGTATTAAACAAAAACTCATCAGGAACCACACACCCACTTGTCAGGGTCTAAAACCCAGAAATAAGAGCAAGTGCCACAACAAAACATGAAAATCAGAGTCTTCTGGATCCCTCTCCCATTTCACTCTTGACTCAGCACCACTTAAGTAAATGAACCTTATCTAAGTTAATTACAAAAACCATGACTCCTTCAAATAACTAATTGAGAAAGCATCAAAGAAATATGGAGGAAAAGATTTCCTTGAACTAAACATAAAAGATCCAAATACACTACTAATAAGGAGCTTCTCACTCTCAGCATGATGAGCCCCTGCTGACCTTACAGACACAAATTTGGGCTGGAGGGTACGTAGGGCTTCACAGATCATGTCCTACACCAACCTGCAGTGCTGAGCAATCACTCTCTACAGGATCAGAGGCTCTAATGTTGGATATTTTAAGGAGAGGGGTCATGATCACATGCAAGATTTCATGGGTATTTCAGTTTTCTCTTTGTAGAATCCTAACCTCTGATTTTATTTTGTATCAGAAATTAGTAGGATCACCACTATCCTAAGATAGTACTGACATTCTGAGAAAGCAAAGGGAGATCCCACATAGCTTAAACAGGAAAAAGTGGGACAAGAGGCAAAGCTTGGGTCACATTGGGTTGGAAGAAGCAGTGAGCCATGAACATGCCTCTCACAGAGGAGTTTTCAGATGCTGGAATGAAATTCAGGGGAACAGCTGATCTGCTAAGGTCTCCCACCAAAGACCTTAGATACTTGTGCTATTCTAGCCACTGGGCAAGAACGATTCAAGAGTCAAGCTTGGGGAATTGCCCAGGCAGCTCCGTGTCGCTTTTCTGTATGCATCCTCATGGTGTGAGAGCCAAGTCTCCTGCTCAAGGCACTGCCCCATGGCTGACCTTTTCAAACTGCTCCTGCAGCTGCAGCGAACACCCCAACAACCTTTGCAGATCACCTACTGCAGTAGACCATGGATCTGAATGTCAGCTCTAGGGACTGAAATTTCTCTGCAGCTCTAAGAAAGGCTGTTGTCAGGACACCAACAGACCATGACCCCTCAAATACTCCTCCACATAGGAGCAAATCCTATTCCCACAGGCCAGTCAGTCTCTACTCCATGTGTTAGCAACAACTGGCACAGAAGCACTGAGCATGGCAAAGGTTTCAGTAAAGGCATGAGCCTTTCAAGAACACGCCTGACATCCCCCAACTTGTTTCACACAAGTTATAATTTCATAGAGAACCTGTTATTTGAATGTCAAATGCAGCATCAAGTCTAGGACCATTGGGCAGAAGCATGTGTTTAGTCTGGCAAAGGGAAGGGTCCCCTATTGATGTCTTGTAGATGCGATAAGTTTAGTTCCTTTATGAGCCAAACACAGGGATAACAAGAGCTAATCCTGCTATGCAACCATAAATAAGTAAATAAATATGATGCCCAGCTACAAGCACTGCTTTTCTGTAAGGATTATGCTGCCAGTTGACTGTGAGAAATCACATCTAGTCAGTGATACAAGACTGTTTGACTTAGAGCATAGGATAAACTGCATTAACACTTTGCCCTAATGATGCAGGAAACCAAAGAGGAATACATATTTATCCTCATTTAAGGTTTCTTTCCCAAAATATTCTTCTGAAAGTTTATAAAATAAATATTTGGGGAAAATTTTAAAAATTAAATATTCATGAAGACTAACTCAAAGTGAACAGTTAGCCAACAACAATGAAAACTGGTCTTTTACAATGGCTCCCTTTTCACCTCTGGATAAAATGCAACTCTGAACTGTTGTGGTCTTTTTGGTTAAACAATCAAAGCCTCCACCATGAGAAGAGAACCATTTTTCAATTTTTTTATTGTTTCTATACAAGAACAGCAGCATAAATCCTGCATATTTGTGATTACCTGTCTACAATCTGTACATAAACCAAGGCCTATTTGCTAAAAGAGATTCATCAATAATTTCAGATCAACAAATTTCAACAATATTACAATTAATTTTCCAGCAGAAAAATGAAGTGGCAAAATGTAATGAACAAAGCATCCAGTTTACCCATTCCCACTGCTACAGCTGGAGTGGTGTGGCTTGAAGCTAATGGAGAGGTCTCCAAAATCAAGTGGGAATGGTTCTCTGCTAGTTCTCCTCTAGTCCCTGCCCTTCAGACAGATCACAGCTTTTGCTACTGACAAATCATTTCAGCTTTTAATTCAGTCTCTCCTTTTGTAAAATGGGCCTAATAGTACTCACTTATCTACTCCACTAGGATGCTTCAAGTATTAAAATTGATGCGTCCCTGATGAAGTAATGTGCTATAATTACCTTGTTAATGTGCCCTCTCTTGGATAGAACAAAAATTGCTTAGCTGTGTGCAGCCTTGGCCTCTGGGCAAGCTCAGGCAATTGGATGACATTTCCTCAAGCCAGTTACTCTGTGAAGCTGAAGTGAAAAGAAAATGGCAGCCCTGCAGCCAAGGGATGCAGCAAGTACGTTCTAGTTGACAAAGCAGGCTCAAAGCCACTAATTATGTAGGAGAGTGCTTTTTCTACAGAACAGTGGGAGCCAAACACTATTTTTTGCCTACATTTGGGTGACAAAAAAAACCCCACAAAACCTGTTGAAATCCTCCTTTTAATTGAACTAGTTCCTTCCCTGATGAAAGCAGTCAAGAAATCCTTCCCTTTTAAACCCATCCACAAGATGCATGTCCCCACCTGTGCTCCAACCACTTTTTACCTCTGTGTGATTCTTCCCAGCTGTGTCCCTTTTTCCTCAGCTACCCTTAATTTCTAAAAACAAGAATAACAATAAGTAATTATGCAACACTAAGGGCAAAGGTGGAAAATTTTCTCTATTTCTTACACAAGTAGCCAGAAGAATCTTTATTACAGATCTACCCTGACAACTGCAAGTCCACCCTTACTATCCAGAGATTTGCGTTGCCCCATCAGTTCCTACAGGCAGAAAAAAGTGAGGCTTGCAGACAGGATATGTCCTCATCCCTGCATGTCTATTTGCACTGCATTGCATTACCTCACTTCCAGCCAATCCAGCCTCTGCATGCCTCAACGCTCTCCTCTTGCCTAGCACGCACTCGCCGCCAGAGCAGCTGATTGCCATGGCAAACACGGGGGAGTTCAGAAAATTATATATGGCCAGCAGTTAGCATTTGTGGAAAGGCAAATAAAACCAACACAAATTAAAAAGGGGCAGGCAAGAGCTTGAAATGAGCATATTCTGCCTCCAACATTTAAAGAAACACAGAGCAACATTCACATATCGAATAGCAGAAAGTTATGTCCTGATAAATAGGTTTTCGTGATTTCACAGCCCGGTTACAATAATCATGAATAAGGTGACCCTCCTGTCTCAGAAGCAGCATTTCTGGAGAGCAATTCTGAACGGCAACACAAACAACAGTGTTGCAGACACCAGACCAAGGCCTCTCAATTCACTACACAAGTGGATACAAAGCCAAAACCAGAAGAACCAAACCCCACTCCTTTGCCCTTATTCAGCTTGGAAATCTCAAATATTCAGCCTCATACATGAAAATCCTTCCTAATCAACCCTAGTTCAGAAATCCCCAAGTATTATTACCACGTGCATCTTAGAGGATGCATTTCTTATAGGTGTTATCTTAAACGAGTTTCTGCTCGAGGTACACTGAATACTGCAGTTGCATTCCTTTAAAAAATAAAGATGACATTAAAAATCTTCATAAAGTATTCAGCACAAACATGTGATCACTTAGTAATGATGACTCCACACATTCACTGTTCCAATGTACTGCTTAAAGCACTGCAGACATTAGGACTGGTTTCTTGTTGTTTTTAAAGGTGGTCAGAAAATGCAAGCAACACTAATGAAATGAAAGATTCAGGACTGTGGCTCACTTATTGAGTCACAGCTGTGCTGGAAGCAAGGGAGGCCCCAAGACTGAACTCTGCAAAGAGCAACTTTCTGCTGAAACCAGTTCTGAAACAGCCAGAAGGAAGTGCAGCTGACAGAACTGCTATGACCCCTGTCTATCACAAAAGCTATGCTTTAATAATGCCATCATACAGCACTGAGCTTCAAACTCACTGCAGCATCCAACTGCTCGCATGGTTATCTCAGCCTGCGCCTACCCCGGTACAAGCCCATGCTGCAGGACAGAACAAGACTTCCAAGTAGTTGCACACAGGATTATTTATCGCTATGAAGATTTTATTCATAACCCCAAAAGTTAGAGCTGACTTTGAACTGATTCTTTTCAGTCTTCAAAAAAAAGTATGCAAATATGCAGGATATTCATGTTATTTCTATTAATATCTAATGCCTTGTTGAATTTTTACCAAGTTTTTCAGTTAAATCCTGCTGTGTAGTAAATCCCTCAGTCTAATTATCAGTTGAACGACATATAGGTATACATATCAATAATATATATAGATATATAATATGACCACAGTCACTCAGAAAGCTCCTTTTTATACATTTCTGTAACATAGCTGAAGGCCAAATACAGCTCCACATTTCTGTGGAGCCTTCAGACAGGCTGAGGCCAGCAGAAGATCACAGCACTATCAGTGAACATTTGCACAGGCTTTTGTATGAGGCAGCCTGAACAAACCCCCACTTCCCACACATTCAGACTTCTCCTATTCCTTAGACCACACAAAAACATCTACCACCAGTCCCACTTCAATCTTCTCAGACTTTCCCACATTTCAGTTTTTTTATTTAAATATCATCACGCACTAGATCATTCAACCAATAACTACAGGACTGTAGCTTCTCCAAAGCAAAACACAGTAACAAAATCCTCCCATACTTAATATGACTCTGCTTTACAGAGGGCAGCACGTACTGCCTCTTCTGTCCAAGCCGTACTGCCTTTCCCGTACTCAAGATGTCCATGGTCTCTGATAGCTTCTGCTGCCCAGACTTCACTGGTGCTCCCCTCCAGGCTAACTATGTGCTGTTTAGGACTCTTGCTGAATAGACCTGGGAGTCTACTCCATCTCACCTTCATTTGATAGCACCAGCATATTATGGTCTGTATTGTGACATATGGCTCATTTCCTGCCTCCGCTAGTAAGCCTGGTACATTATAACATTCCCTGTGTGCCAAGTGTTTAGCAAACACACATGTTGGCAGCCAGAGTGTTCCTGGAAAGGACAAGTGTCTTGAAATGAAGCTGTGCCAACTGCTGCTCCATGTCATAACATGTAAAGTGCCCTGACATCTGAGTTCAGCAGTGCCGGCACTAAGAACAACTGTCATCCAAAAAGCAGAGCTGAAAAAGCACCATGGAAAACATAGTCAAATTAACAAATGTGTGGGCTTGAAAGGTATCTTGTGCACTTTTCTCATTCCACATAAGAGATTTCCATCGACAGATACCTTGAAAATGCTTGGCCCAAGGTCAAAGGGATAACAAAACATGGGAAAAGAGGCAAAGTCAGTCAAGTAATTTGTGTAAGAATATTGAATTGCTGCCCAAAAGCCAAGAATGCCAGATCTATCAGATCTTCAAATAGTTCAGTGACCAGTATAGCATCTGTACTTCAGCCACATACAGCCACCCAAATACTGCCACAAGCTTAAGAAGGAGAGAACTTCTCCTTTAAAAACTGAAGTGAAGAGAATAGAGACAAAGTGTTCATAAAATCCAGAAAAATTAATAACTGGGTATTCAGACTGCAAAGTGCAGTCAGATATTAAAATGATGCGTACTATAGAAACAAAATAATCCCAAACAAATCCAAATCTCAGCTTTTGTGCTTCTGATTTTTCTGGACTCTCTTGTTTCAAGGAGCTATTTCTGGGACTGACTTGACAGCAGTTCTTGTTCTCTCCTGTTAAGTTGACTCTCAGTATTTTCCAAGTATTCTGAGAAACATATACATTAACAAAATTACAACTGTTAAAGATTTCATCATTTAGATTTGTGTGGATTTCATCAATATTGTGAGTATTTGGAAACTTAGGGCACCTGTGAAGGCAGAAACAATGTCCACAGGCTTGAAAAGGACAAACCTCTGACACAGCATATGAAAAAGGAGCATCTCCCTAATAATCAGCAGCACAGGGATTGTGCCACACATGACTATTTGCAGTTCTACCCCATCAGAAGCAACAATGAAATACAAGCATCAGGCAAGATTTTACCATTTTATAGCACAAATTATTGATAACTTATGCTTAATAAGGCAATAGGAAGAGGGAGAAAAAGCAGTTATGTTGGGGTTTTCTGCATGAGGCAAAGTGTGGCAGGAGTTATGTGCAGGCTGTGGAGAAGTTTTTTTGTAGAAGGGTAGAAAATACTTTCTCTCCTTACCTAAATTATGTTATTCTCTCCAGACATTTGAAGAGAGTTGAATTAAGTAGTTTATAACAAGATAAATGCTGCAACAAACATGTATGTGCACTTTCTGCCTGCCATTAGCCAAGTGACTGACAGCTACTTTTTCCTGCACTTCAGCACACACAGCTGCTGCCGCGTTTTAATTGGGGCATTTATTTTGAAAAGCTAGGTGATAAAATCACCAAGAAGTAAATACTCTAAAAACGAGAGAAGGGTGTTCTCTCATCTGGTAGGTAGGCAGTGTTTATCCAAACCGTCTTCATCTCAGGTACATAATCACCTGCTGAACCTTCTCCCTCCAAACAAAGCTACCACAGTGTTTCTCCTTCCCAGCTGCCACAGGCAACAAACATCAGTCCATGCTGCCTATTCCTAAATCTGTTATGACCGCAAAGATTGTCTTTTAATTACAACCACTGGAAGTTTTTGCCAGAACTCTTAATCCAGCCTACATATTCTTTAGGAACTCAGAAATCTGTGCTGCTGAAGTTCGTACAGTTTGCCAGAAGCCTGTACCTGAGGCATGTGCCTTTATAATACAATTACAATTGCATTTCAGATCGCAATGTTCATGCAAAACCCACTAGAATTATGTTTTTCTAACAAAAGGAAGAAATTGCCTGGTGGCTGAATTCATCTCTAATACAAAAACTTCCTGCCAGCATCATCTTCACCCAGGGTGTCTTAGGATACTGCTTAGTTTACCACCTAAATTGCACCCTGTCCCTCCCACTTAAATAAAGGCCATTTAAAAACTTTCCAGAGAAATGCAGGTATTAATCATTTCTGCTTCCCTATTCTTTGCACCATCTATGCAAGTTGATTTCTCCTGGCATTTCAATTGCAAGAGAAAGATCCAGTTTCAAATATTCCCCTAGAGCTAAAAGAACACTTGGAACATGAAAACTCTTCTAAAAATTACCTTTTTGGGAGTAGAAATGGAATAAACTACTTAATCTCATGCCACAGATTATGATGACCTAGCTAAAAATGAACCCATTCTTTTCTCTGAAGGTGTTTGTCTTTCAACAGCAACTTCCAACTGGAATATTGTATGTGCTTTAAAATATATCTTAATCTAGTTTCATACAATTTACAATACCCCTGAGCCATTGGAGGTCAGTAAAAGTATTCACACATGAAGCAAAGGAATATACAGAGACAGTAATTTGTCCAAAATCGTAAGCAGAGTCTTTCAACATAGCCAGAAAAAAGGCAAATCTTTCCATGTCTCAGAATTCACCTTAAACACAAGACTATCATTAGATGCAGCTTGGTCTTTCACAGGAAGGATCAATCAAATAATATTGTGTTTCCTATATTAAATGACTTTCACTGCAGTGGAACTTCATTGCACATACATCTGTAGGTAGAGGCAAGCTATAAATAATTAATACAATTACATACGATACGTATCAAGCCTGCAATAAATTATGTATGCCAGGCTCATACTGCATCTGCTGAGATACTGTAATATGATTTAGCAGATAAAACACACTGATTATTTAAAAAGGTTATCAAATGTTGAAGCTACATTAAACTATACATTGAGCCATTGTGTTTGTGAGGGTGTGCATACTCCTATAGTTTCTGCATATGAATCAATCATATTTCTGCTAAGCCTCTACATGTGCATAACCCAGAGCACTAGACTGTGCAAGGAGTCAAAGCCCAACACAGCACAAAATAAATGGGTTTTAACATGTACTATGGGCTTGGCCCTAAAAGCAGGATAGATGTACTATGGACATTTTCTAGGAAGAAATACACAATTCAGGAATGCATAATACACCAAAACTGCACTGCTTGATTGCAAACTGAAATAGCAGCTCAGCGTGGGTGTACACACATGCACGTTCATCTGAGTTCTCACCCGCTTCTGCTGCAGACACACTACATCCTCTCTGGTGCATCAGGGGTTTGGACCTCACTGAGCTTTTTGGCTGGCTTTTCATCACAGAAGCAATACAGCGATGATCACTCAGGAGAGAACAAGCACTTCAGACAAAAATAATACAAAAGAGCACTCTCTCCTTGTGTTACCCATTCATGGTATTTCTGATCCATCTCACAATTTATAAAGACCAGATGAAGGCTTCTTACACACAGTTCTGCTCATGCTCTGCGGTCCTGACCTCCATCCCAGTGCTATTTTCTCTAACACAAGGGCTGTGAGGAAAACTCTGACAGGTTTTCTAATATGTGCCAGCTGGGACGTAGCAACCTTTTATTTTTATTTTTTTTCTACTCAAAAACAAGAGTTTTTCTGGATACACAGGTCTTTTGATAATAAAACATCTAGCTCTCTGTGATACTGTATCTTTTATGCCTCTGGCTGAATAAATGAATATTGATCTAGTCCGTTCACCCTGTCAGTACAAAAGAACATGAAAGCTTAAACCCTGAAGAAATGTTAAAAACCCTTCACACAGGACAGGGGTCCCATGCATATTCAGTGCACCATATGCATGTATCCCCACCATAATCCCATTCACTGACAGAACAGTTTTCTTCAGAAAATGTTCAGTATCTGGTCACTCAATTTTAGAAAGCATCAGCAGAAACAGTAAGTATACTTAGGAGCATGAGGAGAAAAAAAATAAAATGAAATGATGAGACAGGAGAGATTACTTCCATACAGAACTTCCTTGTTTTATCCAAAATACAGGATAAGGTAGAGGCATGAGAAACATCGAAACATTATATAGCAAGTATTTTCACATGATGCATAATAACCTGTGGAACTCACTGCCACAGAGTAACACTGAACCCCAGAAGCACAGCAGTATGCAAAATAAAAGCAGGCATTTAGGTAGATAACAGAAACTGCTGCAGTCAAAGCATGTACTTATTAAACTGTGTTTATGCATTTCTAGAAAATCCACAGAAATACTCTAAAACATGTGCAGAAGTACTAAGTGAGAAAAGACAGCTGTCAATGAAGATGCGGTGGTTGGAGTGAGAACCTCCACCTTCAGCTCCCTTTTATATGTTAATTGTAGCAGCATTACTAATATACTAATTTTAATAGCAGTCTGTCTGAGAAGTACCACATCTGATGGTCTTCACACCAAATTGAAAACTGACATTTTTCCTTCACGAACATTACCTTTGCTACTGACATTTATTGTATATTCCTCCATGACAAATGAGAATGTCAGGTCACAGCAGCACACCTGTTTTGGCTCTCTGTTCCTTCCAAGCTTAAGGGGAGGGCTCTCCTTGTTAATTACTATGCAAAGTAGGATCACAGAAAACGAACAACAAGTAGCACAGAAGTTAATATATTTAGCTTTTTTGCTGTACTGGAAGGGCCTGCCAACTCTAAAGTGGTCTGAACTACCACTAACCTTTTCTGCACTTGAGTTCAGCTCCACCACTCCCCACTCCAGATCTCTCTCTCTTTTTCTGCAAGCACCCTCGCTGTACCTTCACAGCTTTTCCTACAACATCAGTACTTGCTCAGAAGGAAAATGTGAACAAAGATTACCTCATCATTTCCCAACTGCCTAGCTCATCCTTAAAAAGGCTCATAAACCCATAGGAATTGCAGGCCGGGACCTCCAGATTCCATTATCCACCCGTGTTGATTGGGGAGGGCTGCTCTCACCACTGCAGGACTGGTAAACAGAGAGGATGATATACCATTTCTATCCCTAGTTCTGCACTAATCACTCCAACTCCTTTTAAAAACATATACACATGTGTAGAAATGCTCAAACAGTTCCCTCTAAGCATAATTTCCAGTAGAAAACCTTAAGTACCAATTACGGTTTTCTGTCTGATGATGGAGAGAATTTGTATGAGCTTGACCTATCAGCCAGCAGAGGTGAGTGCAGAGAAAGAGCAACCCCCATCAGAGGCACAGACTCAGTGTTCTATTTAGTCAAAGGTGAATGCATTTTAATTTTTATTTTTTTTTTTTTTTTAGGGTTGGCTTGTTTGGGGGTTGTTGATTTTTAGTTTTCTGTATCCCCTTCATAATTTGCAGAAACCATCTGCACCTGTCTCCCTGGGTGGTTCAAATCTCTATGAGCTTGGCCAGACAGTCATCTGTGCCCACATGAAGTGGCATCAGGTAGTACTATCAACCACACAAACCAAGTCCTGAATAACCACATCTCTTCAGGTCAATATTCCTAAGCATTCCTGAAAAGTAATTTTCACATTTTCACATTCACTCAGTGGTGAATTATCTTGCAGAGTTACTAGATGGAGCTGAAGCACACATAAGAGCAGCTGAAGTTATGTGGATCTAAGATAATACCTTAATGGTGCACATACAGCCTGTCAGAAAATACAATTTTCAAGCTTCAGAAAATGACTTTTTGGCAAAAATTATAATACTGATATATTTATATTACCAATTGCTTCCAGAGGAAATCACTAGAAATCAGATCCTTAAAAATTCAGTCTTAATGACAGACTCCTGAAGCACATATTTCACAATGCACCACAGACTCTCCTCCAGGCTAGAGAGGTAGTGCTGACTGGGAGTTACTGGCCACAGGGCAGCAGAGATGGCTACGTGGCTGACAGTCAGAAGGTACTAAGACAGGAAGCCACCAAATAGCTGCTGCTCTAGAAGGCACTGCCATGCCATGTCTAAACTGCAGTAACTACATTATTAGTTAAAATTTATTTATTTTCTATGAAAAATTGTTTGTTGTAGCTTTTTTGACAAAACAATATATTGGACCAAGAGTGAATATTTTTACATTTTTTCATTGTAAAATAAGTTTCTCTAAAATTTTAAATCTGAAAAATCTTTCTATTTATGATGGCACTACTGCTTAGCCTCATATTAAACAGCTGTTAGCTGTAAGCTTCTGACATGCTGAAAGAGGCTGATGGATTGATCATTCTGGTCCAGAACCATCTCTGGGTTCTGTTTCGCTCTTTGGTTCATTTGTGGGTTTGCACTTGTTCATGAGGAAAAGTTAATTCATTGAAAACAAAGAGCAGTTTCCTTCATGAGGTTTTAGGAGCCCTATTCCTCAGGACATTATGAATGAACAAAGACAAGGAATAGAGGAAAAAAATTGTAACAAGTGATCCTAATGGCTCTGCTTGGCATGCGTTTGTATCTCCATTGTACTTGTACTTCCCTACTCTTCCCTTTCATGCTTCTTCCACACCAGCACAAACAGTTCTTGCATTTCTCAAATGGCCTTGTAATGCCTCACACTGGACACTGCACCTTTTCCTTTCAAATTACAGGAAAGCATGGATCTGCTGTGCCACTGAGGCCAGGCTTCCAGTCTCTTAGGAGCAAAACCACATACATTTCTGAAAGTTGTCAGTAACTTCTGTATCTCTTAGAAAGATCATATGCTGCTATTTTAGTCATCATACAGAACCTCAATCCAAAGCATGATCCAGTGAGGTGGTTAGTGACATCAGTTGCCCCCGAGTTCATGGTTTTATATTGAAAACAAAATGAGTTTTCTACTTACTTGCAGAATGTTATTTCCATGCTTGCAGAGGTACGCAACAGGAGTTAAGGGAGTTCAGCATCTCTGAGGAGAAGTCTGGCTTCAGACCTTTCAAGCTTTGTGGACAAGGACTAGGTGTCCTAATTCTTATACTAGGATGGACACAATTGGGATAACCAGCAAAAAATACTAAAATCTCATGAGAAGACTTAGTTGATGTTATTTCCTACAAAATAATCTAACTAAATACCTTTTTTTCTGTTCAGTAGTGGACCCAACCCTCAGAGCCCTATCCAAACCTAAGCTAACCTCTGGAAATGCTTGTTTTAACCTGGAGTGCCTCTCTTATGCTTTTCTTTTCTACTTTATAACTTAGTCACACACTCTCTCCAATGTTCCCCTGGCTGGAACATTGCCCGCTAGTGTAGCAAAGATATGCAAGGTCCTGTGGGTCAGTTGTTCAGCACTGAAGGACAGGAGGGAGGAAAGGCCCCAAATTCTCTTGTAACAAAGGCAATTTAAAGAGTTAGGAAAGCTTTATTGAAAATTTAACCTGGTGCAAGCACTGGACATTACATTTCTGCTTTTACAAAAAGCTGTGGAGGACTTGTACTGAACAAATCAAAGCACAAACATATTGCACACTTTATCCAATCTTGAATATTTTTTTACATATAATCACAAATGCCAATTAATAAACTCATAGAGAAACAAGAAATATTATTTCTGAAGCCTGGAAAGGGAAATGAGTTTCCCTACAATAATCCCAGAGGCCAGTGGCAGAGCCTGAATGATTCCTTGCTTCTGTCAAAGCCCTGTCAGAGACACAGTTTTGATTTGTTCCCAGCAAGTGGTTAGGATTTTGGTTTGCTAATTTATGCTGCGCCATTTGCTTTTGTAATGTTGCAGTCAGTGCAGGTTAAGGCTACAAAGTTCAGTAAATCACACTGCACTGCACATTGGCACTTCTTTGGAAGTCTGCAGAAGTATTTACTGTGCCCAGATCTACTCAACCCAATTGATTGGGCACAACCCATGTCTTCAGGAAGATGAGAGGAGGGCTACAAGAAGTACCTTCTACCAGTACAAAAGGTTTCCATCAGGAAACCAGAAAAGAAACACATAAGTAGATTTGAAAAGCCATGGAATAAAGTGAGCCACCATCAACAGAGTTTAGCAAGTACAGCTCTGTGTCAGAAGGAACAGCAGATGTGAATTGTAATTCTTTCCCTCCCCTTCCCCCCCAAACTCTGTTCATGTTTTACAAACTAGGACCAACGTGCAAACAAAGAGACTGAAAAAAAGTAGGCAGGAGCTACACAAATAATAAGCAGTTCTGTTTTATTACCACTGCCTGTTTGAAAACCCAGCCTACAACTAGTTGGAAAATACAGGGGCTTCTAGACTATGAAGCAGACCTGATTTAACATCAAAAGCAATAGCTAAGACACCCTGCACAGCCAGTTTATTTGTGTTTATTTATGGCTTACTTGGTTTTTGCAAAAAATATACCTGCCCATGGAAACAAATGCCAATACTCAATTGTTTGCACTGTTCTACATTCAAAGGCCTCATACCATTTTACAAAAGAAAGCAGCACCATTAACTTCTTTTTTGCAAAGGATGAAACCTAAAGCATAACAATTCATCTCAGACCAGCAGTGGCAGAGTTTAGTTTTGCTGCTCTAGCCCTTGCCCATCCTGTCTTTCTCAAGTCTGTCTCTCCCTTCTTCAAGTATGAACAAAAATTATTTCTTCAAGGCTTCAGTGGGACTGAGCCAGGGATAAGTGCAAGTGACCTAAAGATGGCGGGACATAAGATCTAGAGAAGCCGAACAGATTAGTCAGACACCTAGCCATAAACTCTAAAGAAGTTTGTGCCAAAATGCAAGCAACAAAAGCAAACATTATGCCCCAAAACATAATACACCACATTCAGGAATAAAACATTCTTTGTATAAGAATAAATCCATTGGGAAACCTGTATCATCAATGCCTGCTTAAAAATTTAATGCAGCATTGAAGATGTTATCCACAGTATTTGACCAGGGTGGTGAAAAGACATTGTAACTGGCACAAACTTTCATCTGTTGTGTTTAGAGAGGGCACCACCACAGATCACACAGGCCTGCCCTGTTTCCTCGCTCCCTCCTTGAGTAATTTGGACTTAATTAGAAAGTCTGAGAGGTGCCAAAACAGCTCCCACACACTGAGCTGCTATTACCATACAACAGTTTCTGCTCATTCTCTGTAGCTTGGCTTTAGCATGCTGCAAATCATGAGCTCACTGCTTTCATCCATGAGCCCAACAGCAGCTCAGGGAGGCAAAGCAATTATCAACTACCCAGGACTACGGTTGCCCAGTTCCCCATGTTAAGAGAGCCTACACTCGGTCATTTCTCAGTTTGCCAAGCTATAAAAACATGAATTGGCAGGTTCTACAGTTTTCTGCTTTGGAAAAAGAATTTGAATTTAGCAGATGCACAGCACAAGTACCCAGGATGAACCTTGTAGGCCAAGTTGCTGTATCAGAAAAAACTTGGTGATTATTACAAGTATAATTTTGTAAGAGCTTAGTAGCTGAGCTCTAGGACAGAACCCTCCCAGCCTTGCCCCTGGCAAAAATAGTTATTAAGTACCTTCTTAGACCAGAGAGAATAATTAAGATACCTCTTTGTATAGACTCTTGCCAGAAGTTGTTTCTTATAGGTTTGACCATATATTGCTGCCTCCCTTCTCTGCAGAGGATCTCGGCAGTTACGAGGCTGCCATGAAGTAATTAGCCTTCAGATCCTGATAAACGCAACACGAAATCTCACTATAAAAACAAAAAAAGTCAAATACTTAGGATGCTCATCTGGTACAGTGAGGACTGAAGCCCAATCCCTTCTCTAAATCATGCAAGACTTTGGTGCTCTGTATGACAGTCATTACAATGCAATTTGCTTTCTTGAGGTGTGCAGCATACGTCTGTGTCTCACTGCTTCATCACAGGCAAACATGTCTGCTTTTCTTTCACTTCTCATAAAACATTTTATAAATTCTTTCCTTTGCAATAATGCTAAATGGGAATGTTTTTGAAATTTCAAACAAATTTAATGGAACAATCTTGCTTCCCACCTAGTTGTCTGCAACACTGACGATGGATAATCTGAGGAAACAACTGATGTATTTCCACAGCCAATGAAAAAAGGCAGAGCCTAGGATGAAAATACCTGGCAGAGCATCTTCATTTTCTGTATATTGTTCTTGGTAGTAAAAGATAGGTGGAAGATATGTGCATTAAAGTATATTAGAAGGGGAAAAAAAAAAAGAATGACACTGTAGCATTCTTCCTGGTGCATACAGCAGCCCTATGCTGCAGATGGAATGCCCAGAGCTACATGTGCGCAATTTTGTAATGCTTGCTGAAAGAAGATCAGGAAAAGCCAAGTTCTGTATGCAGTCAGGAAAAGAAATCATGAGTTGTGACATGTGGCAGGAGCAGAGGATTTCAAGTTGGTGACACACTTCCAGGTGTGCCAAGAGAGTGCTCAGGCTCTCGATGGCCCACAGGCAGCCTTGCGCACCAACCCTGCTCTGTTCACCCCAGATTCACCACATCCACTGCAACAACCTGCTGCCTTCTTTCCAAGGCACCCTGCCCTCAGGGCAGGCTGACCCTGAAGGCATCACAAGAATTACTATCAGTGACACAAGGCCCTGAAGCTCTGGCAAAGAGAGAAAGGATAGGACTGAGCAGCCCTCTGTGATCCTGAAGGGCTGCACTTGAGTGTATCCTCCATCCTGATGCCTCAGAGTCCTTAAGTGGCTAAAAACACGCCTGGGAACCCTCTTCAGAGGTGTAAAGTAATTAGCACAGGCCCTGCTACAAGGTTTAAAATGGATATGCAATACAGTCAATTAGCAAAACTCAGTGACACCTTCCTGCATCTGCACACCCTGGCTCCTAGGTGCTGAAAATTTCAGTACTCCCACCTCTGCTTAACTCCATTTATTCAGACTCCTTTCAAAGAGAGAGGTATGCATTACTGAATCAGAGAGCAGAGTTTTGTTGTATTTATCCTGTCAACGTTGTAGCCCCAACTAGCCTCTGTACAAGCCTGGAAATGCACAATAACATTTACTCTGCCATGAAAAACATAAGGTATTGGAGTGCTTCAATGAAGAGGTAACCTTAACAGCTTTCAAAGCTGAACCAAGGCACAGTAAAAGAAAACCTCTTCATTAAAATCACTTAGCTGATAGTGCTGGCCCCAGAATTATTCTCTCTCCTAATATTATTAAATTATTATTAATAATAAATTCTTATTAAGGGAGCAACTGCCATTCAATTGGATTTAAAAAAAAAATACAAGAAAGCAGGGAGTATTTAAAATGCTGCTGCAACAGTAAATACCACCTCTGGCATATTTGTCCTAGAAGAACAGAGCATGATTTGGAATACTTAATTGAAATGTGCTACAGGAGATAAGGCTGGCTGCAGAGACTGACATTTTAAAGTGTGAGACACCAAACAAGACATGAAATATCACTGTTGCTGCCTCAAAGCAGAAAGCCACTTTCACAGAACTGAAGCTTTCCCCTCCTCACCCCTTCCCCCACCCCAGCTCTGGCAGACACAGTGAGCAATTAACCCCTTCCCTGTTGCCACCAGTAATGCTACCCCCGCAAAAATATTCAGGGTTACTACAATTTTGCGTAGTTGTCTCCTCCCAAAAACCATGCAGCCCTGCACGAAGCAGCTTGTCCTCCCTCTTCCCAATCCCACTCTGCAAAAATCTTGTTTCTTCCCTGCTGCATCAACATGTCAAATTCCAGTACTTGAGATGCTGTAAACCAGGCTCTACTCCTGCCTGCCCCTGCCTGGCAGCCTGTGCACCCCGATCTGCTTCTGCCTACTGGCCACTGAGGAGGGAATCTCCTTCTCACCAGGAAGAGAATTTAAGGATGATGCCAGAATATCAGAGCTGAAAAAAATTCCTTGACACACAAGTGAAATTATGAAGTGTTTCGCTGCTCAAGCTTTTGCTGCCTTAGTCAGAAGCAGCACTGGTGCCTTTGAGGCATCTGATCTGCTACTATGGGCTAGCAGCACAGGAAGTACACCCAGCAGATTCCCTAAACACACAGGTTATACCAACTGCACTTCAAGTAAGGATTTAATTAGAAATTTACAGTTCATTAAAAGAGCACCAATTAGTTATTTCAACTACATGTTTTTTTCTATGCCAGGATAGCAGGGCAAAGATTTGGATGCATATCAGAGCCAAGCACCTTGTGCTGCTCAGTGAAATATCCCAGTGTCTTTGAAAGAACAGCCCTGGTTAAAAAGTGGGTTTTGAAAAAAGCTGTCAGAAAACATCCTGCAAAGTGGAGTTTCTGAGCCACTAGACTGTTCATGCCAGCAGACTGATCACCAGTCTTGAGCAAAATGGCAAATTCTAGCCCAAGAGAAGTGGGATCTTTTTAGATTTAAGATTTAGATTTTTGGTTTCAGGTTATCAACCAACACTTTCTTCCGTACAGCTGCAGTTCATACCTTCTCGCTCCCCTGAAACAGGATGGGCCAAAAAAACAACAACAAAAAAAAGAGGTTCCTTTCAGTTGAGGGAAGAAACACATCATGGAAAGGTCCACTGGCTAACCAAAGAGAGTCAGCGAACCTGCTTTCCTGAAGCTATGCTAGTTGCTTCCAATCAGGTAAAGTGACACTGCACAGCGTGTGCTACCAAGTGAGAAGGTTCTGCTTTACCTTATAATTATGAACATTAAACAGCTGTGCCTTTACAGGAAACCAGTTTGGACATAGGCTTGTGGCATATATACCACCCTCCCTTGAAGGCTTTCAGTTGCAGGATAAAAAACAACAAAAAAGTTTTGTGAAGGTTTGTGCATCTAATGAACTGGTTTCTCTCCCTCTAGACAGTCGCAGAGCTTGGGGTAAGCTCTTGGCACCATTCTGTGTGCACAGCAAAGCACAGGGGATAGAGCACAGGACTGGAGCAAACGGGAAACAGAGCAGTACAAACAAAGCATAAAAACAACAACAACAAATTTCATAAGCACACAAACAAATGGTGAGATTTCAGATCCTAGCTCATTGCTGTAACTTGAGAGGAATGGAGGTGAGGGGAAGCAACTGATAGCATATACACAAAGCTAATAGTCATAATAACAGAAGACCCTTGCCCCTTCAAGTTGATTGTTCCTCAATCAGTATTCACTCTGCATTTAAAAAAACAAAAAACAAAAACAGAAAAAAAATACAAAACAAAACAATCTCCCCCAAAACAACAAAAAAAAACCCCAAAACAAATAAGAAACTTCTAAATGTCTCATTTCACAACTAGGACTTTAGAGAGGGCTTGCTGGAGTGCATATTGCTTTGCTTTCCAAAGTCTCAGAAGAGCAGCCACTGATTCCTCTGAAGAAGAGGTGCAACAACTGCACTGCAGGCTGAGTACACTACCAATGCAGCAAGAACATCTGTTCAGCTGAGTGTTTACAGGCACCAGTTGGAAGGATGGGGACTGTCTACCCTGCTGCCTACTTTCATCTTTGAGAGATCCATCAGACCACAGATCCAGCTACCCTAGCATTCCTGCTTCCACAGTGAGCCATAAAAGAATGTCTACAGAAGAATAAGAACAAGGCAAACATACAATAGTTCTATCCTTCCATGATTTTCACTTCAAACTTACAAAGGAACGATATCCTGCACAGTATTTTGTAGCACATGATGTATTTCTCTTCTGTTAAAACCCTATGCCCAATTCTAGAGCAATTTTGTCCATAGCACTTCCAGGTGGAAAGCTTGATACACAACATAACACAAAAGAGAAACACTCAGAAGGTTCATCAACTCTTATCAACTCTTTGATCACAGCATTTCAAAAATGTATGCTAGAAACATCGCTCATATGATAGAAATTTTCTCTCCAATGATGCAGCCCTGCCTCATAAACAACAGTCTCACAAATCAAGGGAGGTTTGTCTTGAGAATGCCTTAAGTGTATCCCAAGAAAATATGCAAGGCAACTACATGCAGACCAAAGACTGCAATGTCAGATATTGAAGGTGTTCAATTCTTTTCACAAGTGATTACCTGGTCACTTAAAGATTTGTAGCAGTACTGAACAATTTGTTTTCTTATTCCTCAGTGACATGGGTCACAAGTTTCTATGAGAAGCCACCATTCGAAGTAGGTGGCTAGCTTCTCTGTATGTAATCCCAGCCTCACCAGAACTGCCGTTCTTCTGCCCTCCCCTACACTCCAAACTGAAGTACTCTTGAACAAAAAATTCAGTCTCTGCTCTGTGGTTCACAGCATTTGGATGTTCCGCCAGCACACAGCAGGCTATTTCAAAATCAGGAAAGGCAGATGAGGGACAGGGGGTGCTCCACATGTCCCAGTACAATATTATAATATTTGAGATCCCTGTTAGAAGACACCTTCCCAACACCAGCACTCTGTCAGTACCAATTTGTGCCACCATAACCTGACACCACATGGAACACACTACAAGACTGGAAAATCTTGAGACATTCAGCTCAAGATCCAAAATAAGTGCAGTGGCATCAGCCAAGTCAGGAGAGAAAATACTCCTCAGATAACCTCAAGTCATTTGGCTTGGCTGGCTCACCTACAGAAGCAGAAGTACTAGGAAGTGTGTTAGCAATATTTTTCAGAGATCCAAGTGTAGTTACACAACTGAAAGAAAGGAATGGATGAGGCTGGGGTTCAGATATATTGACAGATTGATAGAGTCCTGAGCTGCCTCCAGAGTGTAGCATAGCAGGGTATAGAGGAGCCCAGGAAACTATGAGAGAGGTGGGGAAAGAGCATATGAGCCTATGTGTAAGCACGACAGCCTGACTATGCTTTCCCCTAGCTGCAGTTAATATTACAAGCTCTTTATTTCTGCAAACACCACACTCATTCCATTACAATTTGAAAAGCTTCTAGTCCAACAGTGAAATACTGCTGAAATTGCTGCTGGGGCTTTACTGAGGCACAAGTTCATGTCCTCAGCACCCCAGTCCATGCTCCTGGGCACCCTATAAACACAGATTCAAGTAAAAATCACAACTTATTCTCTTCAATTTCTTCTATTCATCCCCTTCGTTATTCCATTTTAAATAAATAAAAAGCCCCCTTGTCAGTCACTTTTCCAGAAATCACTGTTATTTTAGGAATGGTATTGAAAGTGCCCACAAGGCAGGTCCTTCTACCGAAGCATCAAGACAACCACACATTTTAGGTACCAGTTTGAAGTATAGCTTACTTTCTGCAGCCCCTGCTTGGTTCTGCATCAATCACTTCAAATTAGAGTGATCTCAGCAGCTATATCAGGCTCATGCTGCAGAGGGGCTGGTGGGACAAGTTTTAATATCTCTGCTAATTGTGCAGAGAAATAGGGAAAGGCTGTGAGAAGCAAACATGCAAACATGTGCACTGTGCAGTATGAACTTGTCCACCTTATTTTTTCAGGAGCTTGCAGCTCTTCTTCCCCTTTTTTTGGAACTGCTGACAGATGTTGGCAGGAAGGGAAGGCAAAGAGAGGGGGGAAAAAAGAAAGAATTAATTACAGCTATATACTTTTTTTTCCCTCTTACTAACTCAAGTCCTCCCCAGTGAAAATATTTTAGATTGATGTGACTCTAGAAATAGACTGGACAATTAAAATTAATTTGCCAGAATACTTTGAAGAAAGCAGCCCTCCTGGGGAGGGAGCTTCCTCTCACTGCCAGACTTGCGTCCCACTGAAGAAATAAGCATCCCTGTATATTAATATAGTCTAAATCAATAGGAGATTGGCTTCCATTACCCATCCATCTCACAGTCAGCTCAAAAGCAACTAGTAAGCAGAGATCAGCATCACTGTTATTTGAGGGAGTAAGTGATAGGATTGGCTTTCTGTTCTCTCCTACTTAAAGGCTAAGAAGCATCAAGAAAGAATCAACAGACCCGAGATGGTCATGGCATGAAGCCTCTCCTGGCATGAGATGACCTTTCAGAAAAACACATTGAAAACACTGATAGTCACTGAACACAAATGCAATTACATGGTGCTGCCAGTCAGAACAAATACGCAACCACACTGTATTGCAGCCACCGCAGGAGGTGAAGCAGAACAGAGCTGGCCCAGGAGGCCAGGCCTTAACCAGCAACTTCAGAGCTCTTACTGGCATCCAGCCCTTTCTTCCAATCCAGATGACTCAGTGCAAGTTTTCTTATATTCTAGGGATGTTCCTGTTCTCACCTTTAAGCTGGGCTTGTTCATTGTAGGAAGTCTTTTTTTGCCCTGGGTTATGCCTATGGGTTTGCTTTTTGCATACCGAGCTGTGCCTGCTAGCACATCATCACACTGAGGCTCAGGAATGACTTAGCTCCTTACTGGGGATGGGGGAGGATTTGTTTAAGGACAGAAAGGGTGACAAAGTTCTTGCCCAATTCTCACCTCCTACCCTCTTTAATACATAGCCATCATTGTGCTGCCTGTGACAGCCAGTTTGGTCTGGGCCTAACTGTAAACCCAGGCACAACCTGCCTTTTACCAGGAGACTGAGAGCAGCAGGTAGAAAAACAATGTGAGGACACCAGCTGTCTGAGGCACTTTCCTACATCTCCACCCACATGGAGCTGCTAAGTAAACACCAGCCCACACATTCGTGACTGCCAGGTTTAACACGTTGTTCTTCCTCCTCCTTCAATAACCTCCTGTCTACAGGAAGATTTGCAAATGGGACCTTGGCCATTTGTTACGTTTCATTCCCTCACACTTTGTGAAGTCTGTGGTCAAACAGGGCTTTCCTCCTGACCTCAGCCTCTCACCACCTCTCTCTCCTCACCATCACCCTTTCCATCTGCATTTTAATCTCAGCAGTGTCTGTCAGTGAGCCAAAGCTCACTGAAGTTACAAAACAGTTTAGATCAATTCTGCAAATTCAGAGATTCATTAAAGGAAGAGAGAGTCGTGCAGCAGAGCACACCATTGTCCCAGTAGAATTCTGATAACTATTTTGTACAACCATGGCCTTCCTCTAAAGCCCACAACTGGGTGCTAAGAAACGTGTCTTCTGTTCCTGGCTTGGCTGAAGATATGTACGATGACAGACAACCCATTTAACCTCTTCTTATTTACTTTTCCTGCCTAAATAATATTAAAAAATATAAATAAATTACAATACGATCAGCCATGACTTTGTGACTTGGCTGTATCTAGAGGTTCATGGGAGCATTGGACACAGAAGACCACTCACTGGCCTTATTGCTGGAGGCACTACAGTGCTTCATGTATCAGCCAGCTCATCAGCAGAGAACCCCTCTCTTAGTCACTGAAGTCTTACAGGGCTCCAAACAGCTGCAGGTGGAGGACAGCTAATAATTCTACTGTGGGCCACTGTAGGGCTTCGAGTCTCGTTTCCTGCCAATAGATGTTTCTTAGGTCCATAGGGTCTAATGAACACTGTCTGAGTTGTACTAGGTGAGCTGCTAGCAGTGCAGCCAGACAAACCAGACAAAATAGCTTCCAGAAATGAGCATTGTGGCCATCAGGGGACAAGGTCTCCAGTAAAAGTTAGGAACTTAAGAGAAACCCTGAGGTGAAGGTTCAAAGCTGTCCCTGAGTAACACCACAGAACAGAAGCCAGAACTGCTAAGAAATGACAAGTTCCTTTGGAGACTCTTCTGGAAGGCAGAGAAGCTTGTGCAGCAGTGTGAACATGCATGTCATCACTTCCCTCTGGGAAGGCAGTGCCACATTTTGCTGTTTTGTTTCAGGTTTTGCTGACTTAACTGCCCAGAATAATAAAACAGATGGAAGCTCTGATTTTGTAGGACAAGAGCAGTGTGTGAAAGCAAACAGTGGAGACAAAAAAGCGTGTCAGACAAAGGAGATAACTCATGGGATGATGTTCAAAGGAGGACTCCAGGCTGAATGGGACGGAAGAGTTGACAGTATGAGGGGAAGCAGAGCACTTAATGAAGACAGGAAGGTATCTGAGCATAACACAAGGAACGGGGCAATGAAATGAAATGAAGAAAAATCTCCCTCTGAAAGGACAGTGTCTTTCAGAATCAAGCACTTATGATCTGTTTAATAGAAAGAACGCTTTCACATCCATTCAAGTAGCTATGTCTCTCTCCAGGGCTGAGCACAGGTTCACTGGTGAGATAGGTCCAGCTGGGTCTGGATTCCCAGGCCAGCACCCAGAGCAGGGCTCAGCAGGAAAGCAAGAAAGGATTTTTCAGGTCTCTCCTCCAAAATTAGCATTACATGATCTTCTTAGCAAGAAGAAAAAACTCCAGGAATCTCTAATACTTTTTCATAATATTGGGAGTAGAAGTGGTGACTAAAACCCCAGCCTTTCCAATAAGCAATATACCCAGATAGTAAAACAGAATTAGATAAGAATTCTTCACAGTTCTAGTCAAGAAGATCAGAGCACCTGTCAGTTAAGTCTATGCAATTATAACACTTGTATTTTATAGAGAGGATAGTATAAACTAACACTACAGAAGAACAGGCATAGTCCAAACATTTTTAAAGACTAGGTGCCCAAACCCAGAAATCTAAACAATTCTTGAAGGTCATCAATAAGCAAAGCTCCAGATGCTCCTACACTCTGAAAATGTAGCTATCATCACAGCTGCCTACCTACAGAATACCAACGCCAAAAAATCAAGCTGCTAACCTCCTCTAACTCTTCTACTTCCTTTTCCAGTACTGATGAATAGAGTGTCTACAGGACACAACTTCAAAGAGGCTGAGATAGTACATAGGGCTCACTTAGCCTATGTAGGAGAGGGAAAGCAGTTACTTTTCAATTAAATGATAAGACAAACATTTCAAGGAATTAACTCTTTTTTCCTTAAATTATAGCCCTAATTCAGTCATTACACATAATTATTAAATTTGCACAAAATGATTAGATAGGCTTTACTTATAAAAGAGAAATAAATGGGACTGACAGTGTTTGCATGTCTCACTATTTAAAATAAAGGCCAAAAGTTCTCCTTGGTGGGCAAGCCTGTTCATGTCTGCATGTGCCCACATACCCATTTCAAACAGTTACATTTTCCAATACACCGAATGACTAATGGAAGATGCCAGCTAAGTGTACCTAAGAGTTTTTGATGGGTGGACACAAGGACTGTCTTGGTTGATGTAGAATATAGCAGCACTGCAAAATTCTCTGGATAGAATAGGCTACAGGGAACTTTCTAGAACTGATTAAAGCTCTTTCTTATCAGTAAAAATAGACAGTGAAAACATCTCCCATTATGAACTTTGCCACTGGGACATATGCATATATACCCCTTATTGAAATATATTTGCTTCACTAGTGGTAACAAGTGTCATATTTGAAAGATACAATCTTAAGCCTGTGAAAATTTTATTTCCTAATTATCAGGAAAAATAAATCTATTGCAAAATTCACTTTTTCCTCCTCTGCCTCTACTCCACTCAAATATGATGTACTTCAACATGAAATATGATCTACTTCAACATGTTTTTAATAAAAGAAAGAAAAAGAACAGGTCTTACAAAACCAACAGACTCTTACATATTTACTGTTAGACTTATCGTAAGCATTTATAGATAGATAGAGAGTTGTTCCTACATACTCCCCTAAGGATCTCAAAGCAGACATTAAATGTTACATGGCCCTTCGGTAAAGTGATATTTATTCCTGTTTTCAGAGTGGCACAGAAGGTTGAGACAACAGAAGATATACAACAGGCTGGTGGCTGAGTCAGGGACAGACAGTGCAGAAAGATCAACAGCCACTGCTGCTAGAAGCAGGGCTGTCCAGCCTTCACAAGAGATAACCGGTCTGGCATTTTGAATCCAACACCAACATGCACTGAATTAAGCACACTATTCCTATCCCTCAAAAACTGTTGATGGAAACTCAGTGATAATCCTTGTTTATTCAGCAAGGCCACTTAACTGGAAGGGACAACACACCAAGGGCTCACCACAATTAATTGACACATTAATTGACAATCCATTGCCTCTGGCTTGCTTAATGCCAGATGCTGATGGTCCTTGTGGACTCCTTGGCTGCCCACTAGCCATCAACAAAACCTCCTGCTGTAGCTCACAGGCTGTCCTGGAGAAACAAGCACTTTGCAGGAGGTTTCAGAGAACCTGCTTGTGTAATTTCACTGCCTCAGACTGTCATCAAATATCACATCTAGCCCAAGACTTCTCCAGAGGGAAAGCAGTAAGCTCCATTTGGAGCTCTGGGAAGGCAAAATGGAGGCTCTACAGCAGCTAGGGACCAAGGGAGAATATTAAACACTCCATGCCTAATCGAGCATCTTTTCAAATTAGCCTGACTGCCTTATTTGCTCTATTCAGACAGAACAAAGAGCTGAAATGTTACAAAGCACCTGCAGCACTCGAGCCCAACAGGCACCCTCCCCCTTCTGTCAAGCTAGGCAATCGCATCCATTACTCATGTGGAAAGTAAATGTGGGCAGAATGGGGTATGAGCCCCTCTCTACCAGTCATCCACCACATGGTGCTGGTAACATTCCTTGCCACATGCCAGTTTCCAGCAGAACCACTCCAACCACAACAGCTTTCTGTGGCTATGATCCTTTATAGATAAGGCTTTCAATTAAAAAAACAATGCTTCCCTTCTTTTTAATCAAGAACTAGTAAAGAATATCACACTAGATAAACCACCTGTAATTATTACGAGACACACAAGCCTCATTTTCAAATAAAAATGGGAACAAATGCATTAAATGCACAGGGTGGTTTGACTCAATTCAAGGATAAGTCAGTAAAAATCCACAGCTCATAATATATAGAGGGCCAGAGGCTGGATTGATCTCATAGGCCCTTTGCAGCTTTAAATTAATAATTTTATAAAACATTTTTTCCCTGACACCTCACCTCTCCAACCTACATCCACACCCCTCATTCCATGTAGTCAACATATGACTGTGCCCAAATCAAACCATATAAACTACTGATATGAAACAAATACATGAACAGCACTCCCTGCTCTGCCCAGCACTGTGCACACTCCTCCCAACCAGTTCACTGAAACATCAGGACTGGGACGTACAGGTATCCAGTATAAACTGAAGCTAGGGTTTTCCACAGAGAAGCCATAAGAACAGGGCAGGAAAATGTAATGAGTTCAGAGCTAGCATTGTTTAATTAGGGCAGTATGAGCTGTTGCAGCTTATTCAACACCCCGATCACTCCAGAAGTCCCCTGCAGAGCGGCAAGGCTTGAGGCAGACAATCCTTTCACCTGTGGGGTTTTGCAACAAGAAAGGAGAAACAGAAGAAAGTGCACATGGTGGAAAAGCCCAAGCATGAAAGTAGAGACTCCTTTGGAATACCAAACCAAAGTTGGGAAGGTAATGGTAATTTTCAAATCAGAGCAGCCTTTCCTCCACCTAAATATAACCTAGAAAGCAGGTCATTACCCTCTGCTATCTGTTTGATAGCAAATGCCATGAACTCCAGAGAGGAAAAAGTAGCACTGGCATCAGTGATCAATCCATTAAAGGATGTGTCCCTCATTTTTGGCTCATCTCAGATCCAAAGAAACCCCTTTAAGAAAAGCCTGCTGGTAAACTCAGCAAGAGACACATGCAGGGTAAGCCAAGGTGTGACTCTGATGTGCTTCTCCATTACCCGTGCCTCTGCTGCCTCACTACACCAACTACACACATTCGGAAAGACTTACTCTTTCAAAACTAGGTTTTGAAATGTGGTTTATGAAGGAACTGCAGCAATGTCTTCCGATGAAGACTCTTCGAGCCCACCAGGTACCAATGTCTCCACTTTCTGGGCTTGCTACAACAGTTGCCAGTCTTCTCAGAGGAGTAAGTTGAGAGTTGACTTAGCAAATATTTTTGACTGATTATTCACATGAAATTAATAATTCCATTTTAGAAACAGATAGGAGAGATGACCGTACTACCTAAGTAATGTTTTCAAGAAATAAAGGCCTTGATAGTTTTGCATCATGAAGTACATGCTAAGGGAAGACCCTCAATCTCATTTCACGTTAATCTAAGATATAAGAGAATCATTTCCAAAGAAGAATCCCACTTTGAAATAACATCCAGATCCCAAGCTTACATTAAATCTCAGGAAATCTGATATAAAGTAGCAAACTGCTGTTGTTGTTACACTGTAAAATTTTGCATCTGTAAGACTACTCTGTCATCTTAGTAAACAGAATAACATCCAGAAAAAATAACAACAATTTCATCTTTTCTTATTTGTCATCCCTTAAGTCTACTGCTAACACATCTGAAGTTCTTCTAGGCTCTTCTTCACCTCGTGAGGCAAGAGAGAGTGATCAAATACAGCAGAATGTATATCCAAAAAAGAAAATCCTGTAATAGTTTTGAACCCTGTTATTCACATCAGCTTATGCCCTCAGCAGTAAGACAGCATTCAGTTCCCACTGATCTGACCTGCTGTTCCTCCCCATTCACAATGGGTAGCTCTTCATTGTTTTAATAAAAGATGTACTAAAACTGATTTATCCTTTACTGCCTTCTGTTTGGTTAGTTATGGTCCCATTAGGTTTGTTACAAGAAATACCTCAAGCTGCTTCCCAAATTCAATCATGCACAACACTGTCAAAGGAGACTGTGTTGTCAAACCTACCAATATTTTAGTTACAGCAATGAGTGTTGGCAGGTTTTGCAGGAACCAAATTGCATAGCAGGTCATCAAGACTAGCAAGACTAGTTCAGACTTCTCATAGGCCTCACTATATTATCACTACATGTTGAGCTATAAATCAGTTTGAGCAGTCTCTGTATTTTCAAAGCTATAAGAAAGATAGTGAAGGTGACTGAGTTCACCAGGCAGAAACAAATTGCCCTTCTTCAGCTCATCAACTTTCCTACATACTTTTACCCTGGAATACCCAGCCCAAAGACCAGCATCCTGAGCTAAACCCTCCCTTGTTCACCACTTAAAGTCTTCTGCACAGCCAGTCTCCAAGCTTCCACCACTGCCACGTGCACATGCACATACACACTGAGGGTCTCTGCAATGTAAGAGTTAACTTCCTCGCATCAGCCATGGACTGAGGGACTTCCTCAGGCTGCTCTGTGGAGATTCAGGTTCTCTCCTGGGACCAGTGCCTCAACTTCCACGCCTGACTCTCACAAAACAGCCTCTATTCATGGGTTTTTCCTGCTCCTGACACAGTTATACCACATGCCACTGGCAAACAAGACTGTAACAATTTACAGATAATGTTAATGTTTTGCATCTTGTGAAGAATCACACAGGGCAGGAAAACTGGGTGTATGACAAACATTTCTTCTCTGACAACAGTGTCCTCTCCTTTTCTCAGCAAAACACTATGAGCTTTTAGAAGAGCAAATGCCAAGGAGCTGCTATCAAGTTTCCAAGCCCCACTGTGCTGAGGAAGCAGATTAACACATGACCTCCTCCTTCCAGCACTTGGTTGGAAGCTGGGAGAGTGCTGAACAGAAAGTATACTAGGAAATGTAATACAACCTGCATTGTTTTTATAGTCTCCCACAGACATCCACTTTTGGATACTGTTGAAAGTGGGATACTTGCTCTGAGCCAGTACGGCCACTCTTTTGTTCATCTCACGATTGGCAGCCCCCATGAACTTCTCTCCTCTTTTAGGAAAGCCTAATGCAATTCCTCACCTGAAGCAACAGCATGAGTGGGAGCACTGCAGCTCTCCTTATTCTGACATGGCCACTGAAATGACTGAAACATTGATCCTGGCTTTTATAGTAAACTGTGACAGGAATATTACAGTACTGGCTCTGTAAGAGCCTGAGGGTGAAAACAGATGACAATTTCAGTATTGCAGGAAAATCCAGCAAGTGTCTGGGAACTTTATGAGCATCTTCAGTTCCAGTTGGCTCAGCATGGGGCACTGTACCATTTGTCATGTTGAAGGAAACACAATACTCCTGTAACTGGACAGGCTGTGTTTCCTCATTCCCTTAGCCTCAAAGCAGCAGAGATCTTTGCTCTCCATTTCTCTGCTTCTTATCTCCATTAAATAGCATTTTAAGCTGGGTGGTCTTGTTTGAGCCATTCTCGTTAAGCTGTGTAAATACTCAGCCCAGCCAACCACTGCTTTCATGACTGTACCAGCTGATCACAAAAACTGACATACAAAAGCAAACTAAAAGAAATTCTTTCCTATCTGTGCAGGAATTTAAGCTTATGGATACAACACACAAATGCATTAAGTAACACCCCTCTAAGTTTCCCGTCATAAGTATATATAACTACATGTGTTGACAAACACATTCTTCCACAAACAGCTACAAATTCATGCAAACTTATCATTAAATCACCCATCCACACATCGAAAGGTTTATTCTCACAGTTGCACAAAACTTCACTTCCACACAGTATCACAAACTCCAATTTATAAATTTACACAAGCAGTGATGTGCCCTCAAACACTAATTCTGCCACTTCTCTTTTCCTCAACCAAACAGGCACAGTTACAGGCACATACAATTCCCATAAGCATCCCTAAAGATCCTCTGAGTTACAGCCACTGTGCAAATTTCAGTCACTCTGTGTATGTCCTGAAATGAACCAGAAGGCAATGCTAAAACCTGGGAAAGCAATGAACATAGTTGCTAAAAAAATATTCAAATACATACATTCTCTTATAACCACAGTCATTCTTAGTTAAATCAGAAAAGACAGAACTTTGCAGAAGAACCAAAGCTAAGTAGGAACCTTGTTAAAACAGTGATGACAATGGATTGGCTTGCAGGAGAGCTCTTGGATTGGAAGGAGTTGGTAGGAACATTGTTCAGGATTCAGCTTTAGAGCACATCTCACTTAATACTTACATTAATTTGACTAGGCACGAGACGGGAATATGCTAAACAAGTTTACTGATGTTCATGTAGGAGGTACTATTAATACAAAGAAAGACCAGAATATCATAAGGATGTGTTTGATCATCTTCAGGACTGGAATAACAGAAATTGCATCTAATGAATACTGTGCTACTTTTTGACAATGAAATACCATAGCCACATCCCTTCTAGATATCCTGTCAGCAGCGACAACAGCTCTCCAGACAAGTCTGACAGGCTGCATCCCCTCCACAGCCACTGTCCCTTACACACTAAAGTGGTCCCTGGCCATCAGCAAGGATGCATGAAGTATCTCCAGACTTTCCAAGATGCTAAAGTTGGCTTTTTCTGTGGTAACTTCACCCCAAAACCTGTGGCTTTGTTGTGCCTTCACAGCTGAAAACATAACTATGCTGAAGAAGAAATAAAGGCCAAGCAAGTTTCCCTTTATAATTTCCACAGAAGTCACATCAATGTACCATAGTGAAGCTGGGTGCCTTTTCTTCCTTATTGTTTTAGAGGCACAGATAAAAAAGCCTCTGATAGCAGACACGGTAATCAAAAGCTTAAGGATCACCCCAAAATAGGCTTTATTTCTTTTGCCATTCAGGCAGAATTTGTGCTTTTTCTGCAAGCTCCTTGGTGGTGCCCAGTCTCAAGAGAAAAAAATGTTCTCAGTGCTCCCTTGACAAGGTGGTCATCAGTACGAGGCCCTTCCATCCTCTCTTGTGCCAAGGGGACAGTACCAGTGTTGCCATCTCCAAATCACTGGAGGAATGCAGGTGCCAAAAAGCTGTGTTATGTTAGGATGGAAAAGACCAGCATAGTTTCCCAGTTATGCTGGCTGGTCCCCAAATCCTGACAACTCCCAAGTCCATCACCTCACTTACACACTGTCCCTCAGTCCAGGATGCTGGAGCCCATGGCCATGGATCCGATGGTGGTGTGTCAGCCCCAGAGCAGGTGAAGTGAGGGATGTCTGCTGGGTGAAGTGGAGAGCCTGATATCACCCAGGGACGGAAGGACTATGGGAGCTCAGCACTGTTGACTGTCCAGGAGGCCTTGCACTGGAGATCCCGTGGAGGCCTAAAACATCTGTCCTTCAGGAGCCACCCCAGCCCAACCAGGTACGACATAGCATCAAGGAGACAACTCAGCATCGAGGGCATCTTTGCCTACACACCACTGAACTCTTAAAACCTCCAGTTCCAAGAGCACGCACCATGAGCTACTGTCACCATGTTATACTGGGGGAAACTGAGGCAATGGTTCAATAAGTGATCACCTATGGCAAGAAAAAACAAAAAGGCACCAGGAGAAACAGCCCCTTGTCTTGCTCTGACCACCCATGCTGGTGCTTCAGCCTGAAATCTCTCTTCAACAGGCAATTTGTCAAACAGCACCTCCCAATAATTTCTCTGGTATCTGGCCTATATATATTTTTGCCACACTATACTTCTTCATTAGCATGTCCTTCTTTATTTCTGAGCATCCTTCCACTGGCCTTTGTGTCAGAGAGGCCTCCTATCATACTTCTGCATGCCATTCACAGGCAAAGACACTCCTCTTGCTTCTCTAAGCAGCTCCGAGTAGCACTGTGCTCATCCTCCATGCAGTCCTGCTCCAACCTGGTTCTCACCAGCACCAGGATTCAAAGGCAGCAGCCTGGGAAGAGGCATCTCTGGATCCACAGAGATAGTCCTCATTTCACATTATGACAGAGGGCCAGAGAGAAACTCATTTGAAGAAGAGAGTAGGCAGGAAGGCAAGAAACAATGGTTCTTTCAATTGGTGACATTTAGGAGATAAGGATCTTTTCTTTTTAATTCCTCTCTTTCTCAAATATATAGAAGAGCAAAAACTATAATCTAGAGATGGGAGCTCTTTGAAAACCAAAGGAACTGCAAAAGAAATTAAAATGAGTTCAGTATTTATACATTTCAGCTCTGATTAAATTACCAGGCCTGCAGATGTGCTGCAGAGATCAGCAACCTACATCCTTCCCCTGAACCCCCTTAGTATTTGTTATCGCTGTAAAGTTCGTGGCTAATTACCAAAATAACTGCAGCTTCATTGAAAAAGGAAAATCAGAAAAAAAAAACAAACCTAACAGAAATAGAAGTAATAATACCTGGCAAGGAAAAGAAAGTAAAGTAAGAGATCAACCATCCTGCCTAGCATGGGTGTCATCAGGTAAAAATTTGAGAGCAGCATTCAACTTTACAAAAAAACCCCTCAAGTTCCTACTCTCTCTGGGAGCTACTGAAACAGGACCACTGTGCAACCTCTGATAAACCAGGGATTTTCTATGGTTACACCAGTATCTGTGAACAAATCTCTCTTCCAACCATTTCTCCAAACACTCAGTGCTATCCCAAGTGGGAGAGACAGATCTGGGCAACTCAGTGTTGCAAACCCTCATGCTTCTCTACCATCTAGTGGAAACAGCAAATCCTGAGTCTGGCATTAACCCTCCCACAGATGTACAGAGAGAGTCAAGTGTTAAAGGGTGGATCTGCTGCATTCAGACATTGTTAGATTCCTCACTGTGAGGAGAAAACCAGGTCCTGCCCAGTGAGTGTCCTAAGCACTAAACTGTAGGGCCTTGTTGACACTTGTATGCTTGCTTGTTCTCACTCTACTCCCACATATCATGAATATCTAATTACTTCAAGCAGAGAAGAGAGTCTTCAGTAACTGGCAGAAAGAGTTATACCTTCCATTGCAAAATTATCTGCTGGCTACAGCAGACTGAGAAATGCTACATAACCAGTGGCTATCACAGGCAGGACGTGTGCTATAGCCATTGGGGTGCCAGACAAAAAGGGAGGCTCCCATCATTTCCATATGCAGTCTGGTACACTACTCCTGAGAATAACTATTAGCCTAAGTGCCAAGATTATGGATCCCGACAGACACAAGCTAAACACTGGTGCTGAGCAGCACTGTCAAGAGAATTAACTCTGCACAGAGCTTTAGGCACTTCAGGAAATAGAAAACACAGCAGCCTAATGACCTCCAGCATCAGACAGTAGTGGGGAAAATAAAACCAAAAGGACGTGGAAGATCTATTGAGGATTTGAGCACTTGAGAGGCAGCTACATGGCACCAGGTCACATAATTTTCTTTTGTGAATATAGCTCAAAGTCTTATTTGCTGATGTTTGTCACAAAGCTCACAAATAATTTTGCAAGACGGGACAGAAATCCCTGGATGTATCTCCAAACACAGGAATGTATGTAATTTTCTTATCGCTAGTTCTAGATGCTCCTTAATGTAAAGCAAGAATACATACAACTTGTGCCAGTACCCAAGTCCTCCACAGTACAATGCATTACACCTTCCTATGTCTCACTTGCTCTCACCCTGGGGTGAAGAGAGGAATGGAAGTCATCCCTTGACACAGCATTACAGGAAATTCCCAGAACAGTACTTTCTGTAAAGCTAGCCTGCAACAGAGAGCCTCTCTCCTTACCCCCAGCTGAGATGATAAGAATTTATGTGCTCAAGTTCATACAGAGAGTTACAGGCAAAAATCAAGAATACAGATAATATCTTTCAACCCCTATCCTGGCAGAGACAATTTCTTCTTGCATCTTCCCTCCTGCCTTTTTCTGATCCAAACACCTATGTGCAACTTGAGTGAAAAAAAATATCTGGACCACCCACCTGTCAAGGATGTTGATATGCAATAAGTAACATCTTAAAATCATCATCACAAAATTTCTTAACCTCTACAGTTTTAATTCAAGCAGGTACAAAACTACCTTGCAGGGAGAAGAAGAGTAACAAGAAAGCCTTGCAAATTTTTACTTACAATACCAGTTATCTCAGATCTTCCCCTTCTAACTTCCCACCTCTAGTGCTTGAGGCTACTTCCATGGCTCTAGCAAATAAGGTATCCAACACATCAGATCTCAAAAGGCCATTTGGATCACACCACAGGCCTCTGCTGTACAAAAGGGTAGAGGAGGAATTTTCCTAAACCAGCCTCCTCAGAAAAAAATCAAAGTGCACAAAGGATACAAAAGAAAGATTTCAATCACAAGGAGTAAAGAATAATATTGAGGGAATAAGATTCCAGGACAAGAATAAAGTTCAGTATTCTTCCACTGTCCGTGTATCTTAGGAAACCAAAGATAGACTTTTGATCAGCTCCAAACTAAACCAGCTACACTCAAATCCCCTCAAAGTATAACTAGAACTTGTTACCAAAGCCTTCTTACACTGTGCATCAGACCTAATAGGTCCAGAGGACCATGTACTACCTGGAGAAATACCAAACAGCATAACCATGATAAAAAGAGAGGAAAAAAAAAAAAAAGAAAGGGATTCAAGAGAAAAGATGAGGAAAATCCCTCAAGCATAATTACAAGAAAGATCTTGTTTTCCTTCTTGTCATCATTGTAGACTTTTTTCCCCTTTCTCTCTCAGAGCAGCTGTCACATTTACTCAGGTCTCATGAACCACTGTGCCGTGGGTATGTGTGATTAATTATACTGTTAGTCTTCGTTAAGTCAGTGGATTGGCACTCAGGCAGAGAGGCAGTGGGACCAGAAGGAGAAGCTATTGACAGCCAGCAGGATCTGTGTCCCACAGTTTGTGTGTATGTAAGCAAAACACAAACTCAAAGTCCTGGAACATTTTACTGCCCCAAACAGCTTGCTCTTGCAGCCTACTCTGTTGTGTGCAGTGGAGACAGATCAGTGTACTGACAATGGCTTTGGTCCTCATGCAACCCTCTAGAGTTAAATCATTCCCAGAAGGTGCTGACTTCTTTCCTCCAGATCACCAACTGTCCAGTAAAGCATATAGTTAAAATGCTTCTCTTTCATCCTTCACAGAAAGAATGCGTTTGGTCTTCCAACAGCCTGGGAAAGGGGGCTTTACGGGTCGCATAAGAGACTATTTTGTTTGTGGCATGGAATTAGCCTCTCCCATGCAAAAGCATGGCACATGTTCTCTGACGCTCAAAGATCAAAGAGAAAACTTGTTTCTATTCAAATTGCACATATTCATCTTAACTGTTTCTACTTGGCCTGATCTTACCCTGTAACTGTGTCTGAGTTGCAAACACCTTACAGGATATGATAATTGCAGCCTAAAATCTCCAGGAGTCTGCTAAGAACTCTACTCTGCACAACTGGGAAGCATGAAGTTTCTGAAAGTTATGACATGTCCTTGTTCTCTTTGGAGTGGTTCACTACAGATGCTGTTGGGAGTTTCCTCTCAAAAGTTCTCCAGCTCAAAACACAGAAGTTCAATTTTTGACATGATGTTACTGTGTTTTACTAGTCCTTGATTATTCTCCCTGAAAGAGAATCTTAATCTGGCAAATAGGGTAGTTCAACTACTCTAGTTGTATCACGTGGTTTAATAAACAGAGAAGCCTAAAACAAAACAGTCCTTTCCAAAGCTGTTACATTAGTTTTAGTCACCACTGAGAACAATCAAACCCCAAATGATCCATCACACTTAGAGCTTATTATTCATAGTTTCAAATCTCCAAAATTTACTTTGCCGCAAATGTAAATTTTGTTATATTGCAGAAACAACTAGTTGTCCTACAGCTCCCATTGCCAGTGCTGCACCAAATTCAGATGACTCAAGGTAATATCCAAGGCAGTCTTAAATTACTTCAGACTAAACTCAAGGACTGCAGAACAAGCAGAATCCATTGACCTGATTTGGGCAAGAGGATACCAGACAGCTCCCTAAGGAAAGGCCAAAAGTGACTCCTACATGGGAAGCTTCAACAGATTGAGAGACAGAGAGATCAGATAAAAGTCCAATAGAGCAGATGCTGTAAGAGGATTAGAGCAAGCGGATTAGAAGCCTTGAGAATGCAAAGATCATCAGACTCTATTCCTCCTTAAACATAATCAGGAACAAGTATCCCAACACCCCGCCCCACTATGAACACTCCATGTCCTTATTTCCTCTCTCCTTCGTCTTCTTCTCAGTATTTCTCATTTTATGATCCCAAGAGATGATTAACATCATATGATGGACCTACGTGGAGCTAAGCAGTGGAAGTTTCTAGACATGTGTCAGGAAGAAGCAGAAGGACTATCAAGCTGGACAAGGACATACCAAAAACCTCAGGTGCTGATAGAAGCTGAACTCAGGTGGGTGGCAAGCAGGAATGCCAGACACCAGGGAAAATGCAGGTCCCAAATGAATGAGGCTACTGCCAAGAACAGAAAGATAACTGGTTTTCCAAACATGCTGTTGTCCAAAAACCTGCTGTTCCCATGACAGCTTCATCTGTTTGTTACATTCCCTTCACCTCTTCTTCAAGTCACTTAGAGATGGCTGAAGAGCCCACCAGCATCTGCTGAAGAACCCTCATCAGGTTATACAATAGTCGTCTTCACTTCCCTACCTTAAATCTGTCCAGTTTGGGCTGTATTGTCTTTATATCCTGGAAGCACTTATCCACAGGACTTTTCCAATAGTCTTCTAATTTGATACACTATACAATAACCCACCCAACTTCACTTCAAGTAAATCACCACCGGCTATTGAAATGAACCATAAAGTTAATCTACATTGACTCCATAAACGTGAATACACACATGGATGGCAAACCACCTCCAGCTGATGCCACAGGTGGCAGACATCCTGCATACTAAGCTATAAGCTCTGGAAGGGGAGATTTCCGTATGCTGGAGAGCACTTGCATTTAGACACAGAATCACAGAATGCTAGGGGTTGGAAGGGACCTTGAAAGATCAACTAGTCCAACCCCCCTGCCAGAGCAGGGTCACCTAGAGTAGGTCACACAGGAATGCATCCAGTTGGATTTTGAATGTCTCCAGCGAAGGAGACTCCACAACCTCTCTGGGCAGCCTGTTCCAGTGCTCTGTCACTCTCACAGTGAAAAAGTTCTTCCTTATGTTCACCCGAAACCTCCTATGTTCCAACTTGCACCCATTCCCCCTTGTCCTGTCGCTGGACATCACTGAAAAGAGCCTGTCTCCATCCTCCTGACCCTCATCCTTTACATATTTGTAAACATTAATAAGGTCACCCCTTAGTCTCCTCTTCTCCAAGCTAAAGAGACCCAGCTCCCTCAGCCTCTCCTCATAAGGGAGGTGTTCCACTCCCTTAATCATTTTTGTGGCTCTGCGCTGGAGTCTTTCAAGCAGTTCCCCGTTCTTCTTGAACTGAGGGGCCCAGAACTGGACACAGGACTCTAGATGCGGCCTCACCAAGGCAGAAGAGAGGGGGAGGAAAACCTCTCTCGACCTACTAACCACACCCCTTCTAATACACCCAGGATGCCATTGGCCTTTGTGGCCACAAAGGCACATTGCTAACTCATGGTCATCCTTCTGTCCACCACCTTCCGTATCCCCTTCTCTGCTCTCCAGCAGGTCAGACCCCAGCCTATACTGATACATGGGGTTGTTCTTTCCCAGATGCAAGACTCCACACTTGGCCTTGTTGTATTTCAAAAAGTTTCTCCCTGCACAACTCTCCAGCCCGTCCAGGTCTCACTGGATGGCAGCACAACCCTCTGGTGTGTCAGCCACCCCTCCCAGTTTTGTGTCATCAGCAAACTCACTGAGGGCACACTCTGTTCCCTCATCCAGGTTGTTGATAAAACTATTGAATAGTACAGGTCCTAGTAACGACCCTTGAAGGACTCCACTAGTCACAGCCCTCCAACTGGATCCATCCCATTGACCACAACTCTCTGACTTCTTCCTTTCAACCAGTTCACAATCCACCTCACTACCTGATCCTCCAGACCACACTTCCTCAGTTTAGCTGTGAGGATGCTGTGGGAGACAGTGGCAAATGCCTTACTGAAATCAAGATAAACCACATCTACTGCTCTACCATCATCTATCCACCTAATTACCTCCTTATAGAAGGCTATCAGGTTGGTCAAACATGACTTCCCTTTGGAAAAAACATGTTGACTGCTACTATTCACACCATTCTTAGCTCTGGATATCACCTCTGAACTTCTCATTAACCCTCCTTATAATTTCTAAACTAATCTGCAGTTCAGGTCACATAACATCCTCCTCATGGTGTTGCCTCCAGGTCACTGTCTGTCCATCTCTCCTAAAGCCTGCATTTTGTGCTTTGTGTTTAAAAACAAATACAAGCAGATATCCTTGTTTGCATGTTCAGTAGAGGCTACAGTTTAGCTGAAGTCATAAATCACCACCAAACCTTTCTTTTGTGGATAGAGAACTTAGGTGCTAAATGCAAAAGGCAGCTTTGCCAATGATCAGCAGCAACAGGCACCTAACCCCAGGACTGCCTGTAGGATCCATCAACAGATTTAGTCTCCCCAAATTGACACTAAGAACATAATTATTAGTCCCAGTAAATGAAATCCAAGAATTGAGCTGTGAGAAGGAGGTAAGAAAGGAAAGGGAAACTCTGCCTGACATAAATGATTCTATCAAGAACTTCAATTAAATTGATTGATACAAGTTTGCCAGCAATAGGGAAAAGTGCCACGTACCTTCCCCAGCCTTGTTTAGACTCTAAATAGCAAAGTAAACCAATAATACAAGGGAAGCTATAAATCTCAGTTGGACCTGGTGACAGGTACTGTGCAAAGCTATTAGAAAAGAAGGAGATTAACTTTGGTATTCAATCCCTTAGGTTCTCTGTTCCTTCTCCTCTTCTCCTTCTGCTCCAAGGTCAGAACCTCAGTTATTTCCCCACACTCACATACTCTTTTCACCCTTACTTCATAAAAGCAGTGCTTGTGGTATGGAGTGACAGGCTGCGACACCTAAGAACCCTAAAGAAGCAGCGCAGGGGAAAGCGTCACTGTTGCTCCCAGAGAAGCCTCTGCCCTAAGGAGCCAGCTGCTCAGGGACTTTGCCATCTGCCCATTTCCAGGTTTCTCCACAGACTGCATATCTACACAGGCCGGAGGAACTAAGGTTGATGTTAGAGAAATGGCTTATTATACACTTGTTTGACTCTGTAGGTAAAAACATACAGCATAAGGTCTCTACAATCAGCAGGTTTACCCAGGTGCATCCCTTATAGGAAAGAATTCAACTGTTTACCACAATTCAAAGTATACATATGTCATGTCAGCTCTGGACATCACCTCTGCTTCCTCACCTCTTCACTACAGCTGCTGCTGTTTGGTCTTTCCCCACAGAATGAAGGATAACCAAGCACCATGATCTTCCTCAATCAGCCCCAGTGGCCTGCTGGGTTTTCTTTTCAGTCCCAGCACTGGGGTTGGGTGGCTGCATGCCTGCAAACCCTGGCTGGCTTTCCCCTCCAATCCTCCACGCCAGCCCACAGTGAATTTGCTGTGACAGGCTGGACACCTGGCTGGGGGCAGGAGAAATACTGCTCATTACAATTAGAGCCCACAGCCAGACACATACTTCTCTTCCAACATGCTGAGAAAGCAAGAGAGAAGACTCAGCCCTGTAACTGGTGTTCATGTGCTCCCTCCCCAAGATGACCCAAGTTTCCTTGCTGGCCATCACACTGCCACATAAAGCAGAATAACCCATACAGCACTCAGAGGGCTGGGCAAAGCAGCAGTGTTACTCCTGCAAATCAGAGACTGACAACAGGGAAGATTCCTCTGCTCTAACTCCACAGCAATTGGATGGAGCAGGTACAAGCAGCCACTGCAGACTTGCCCCAGTCTCTCATTCTGATGGAAGAAGCACAAAACAGAGAAATAGGGGAAAACAAAGACTGTAGAAAATAAACTGGAAACAGATACAGCAGCAAAAATAGCTGGATGTGAGAGTAAATTCAGCTCTCTTGTTGGGACATACAATAGTTCCCCCTGACTACCCAAGAAGTTATTCCTTCTAACAGAAAATTATAAATTAGAGGCATATTTCCTTTAAGAATGAGATCTGTGTTAAAAGCAGAGGCAAGCAGCAGCATTTTACAAGGCAGGGATGCTGTGATGCTCTCAATATAAAACTACAAAAGCCAATGTAAGCAGAATTTCGGAAGTTATGTCTTGGTAGGGCAGCTGATTGGGGACCAATTAGAGGAAAGTAACTGAGATCAGCAGAGCAAAAGGCCATTTTGTTTTGAACTTAGAACTCTGGGAAGTGCTTTTCCAATGCACCCAAACCTGACCCACTCTTCGAGTCTTTGATAATTAAGCTCTCTCCTACACCTCTCAATCTCAAACTTAACCATCCCTGCTATTAGTGTAGTTCAGGCACCTGAAATCTGAGCATCCACCAACTGCTGAACTACACAGCAATGTGCAAAACATCAGAAGTGCGAGCTTGCATTTAATGAGCTAACATAGCCTGCAAAGCCCAGCACCTCAGAGATGAAGTAGTGCATTAGCTTATCTATGTCTCTGTTGATAAGCTGCTTCATATTGTCCAGGGAGCTTTTCTTTTTCTGGATGCAGTGGGAAGTAATAGGAAATAAGAAAATAAAAATAGAAAATAAACCAGAAAAAAAATAAAAATCCAACAATGACAGGGGGGTGTGGTTCCTGAACTCCACTAACGTAGAAGAAGGAACAAGGCAGCAACTGGCAAACACAGGAAAGCAGCCAGCCACTTTGATAATAAGAATGTATCTCCTATGATGAAAGGGAAGTAAGTATCCCCAAGACGTATCTGCACTCATCTGCTTTTAACCTCTGTGGCAGGAGCTGTGCTGACAGACTCCCATCTGCTGGTAGATCAGATACCACAGAAGACACATTATAAAACCCACTGTCTGCATTATTAGAAGAAAGTTATATATGTGGTTATATATACACACATCTCATCTAAGGCTGGTAAGCATGTAGGGATTCCCCAGGAAATTCTCATCTGCCCCCACTACTATTACTTTGCAGTTGTCAGACAGAGGGCTTATTTACAGCTCAAAGGAAGAACTTCAATGAACAGCTCTAAATAACTTAGTGAACCATCAACTATCATCCTGAAATGGGACACCCAGAATTCTGAAACCCAAGCCATAATAATAACTGCACAGAAGTTCCTACAGCAATTTCTTGTAGTTCCATTACTCACAGGGGAGTGAAATGGTTGCATCTTTATCAGCCTGTTGCTGAACTGTCCTTCCATAAGCAGTTCTTATCTACAGAGTCTCTCCACCCTCAGTAGTTAAGTCCCTTAGTACCCTGCAGCCTTCATTCACATCAGTCAGGTTAATAAACCCCTTCAGAGTACAGCTCCAAGTCTTGTTTGATAGCTCCCTCTGAGGCATGATGCTCATAGAAGCTCTAAATATTTTCCACAGGAGACCATGATGGGAGATAGGCTTTCAGAGAGTGAAGGATTCTTTATTGCCCTGTTAAAGACAGAAATCTGTGGCTGCAATTTATTGAACAGTAAGACACGCAAGAAATAAAATTTATCCAAACACAACAAACAGCAAATGACCCAATCTGGGCACCTATCAAGGGAAACAAAGACTTCAGCTCAACACCTGTCACTCCAGGATGGGAGTTATTACTGCTGATGAAAAGCAACCAAATCCTCATGAAAAATACATTCTACATGGAGAGAACAGGAGAGAAGTAAGGACAGGAGAAGCACATAGGGACAAGTATTCATTTGGCATAGGCAAAGATAGACCTGTAACAGGCTGCAAATAACATGGTAATTGGCTGTGAGAACAGGATCTGACAATCTCAAACCTTTGATAAAACTCCAACCAGATCCCACAATCTCCATTACCATTCTGTTTTGTAGTTTTTGCTAAACTGAAGCAGTAGGATTCAGTTTATAGGGCACAGAAGGGGAAAACAGGAACCCATGTCTGTTCCTGGTAGATCTGGCTAAGCCAGTTCCTCCCCCTGTGCCTCAGTTTCACTGCACAGAGAGCAGGCATGCAGCACGTTTTATGCAGCATTTTTTATCTTAGGAAAGTAAGTCCCTTTTTCCTTAGAGAGTTAAAAATTATGACACTTTGTGGTTTTCATATCACATGAAGCACTGTTTGGCCTTTTTACTACCTAGTTTGTGAGCAGCAGAGGCAGAAGAAATGCAGCATACACTTGGCTTGCGTCCACTATACAGGAAGATAAACTAAAAAACTCACATTTATGAAAATTCCTTGTTGATCAAAACAATCGAGCATCGTTCCTGGGATTTTGTCAGTGTGTGGTAGAGTCACCTGGCAACAGGCAGAGGAAGCAGGAGCTGAGCACAAGCAATGGGTTGGCATGGTTGTGCTTCAGGGGAAGCTGTGAACAAGCCTGGTCTCATCCGGAAGGGGGCACTGGTAACACACATTACCCAGGTCTTCAGGCTAACAAACACCAAAATGACAGAAAACTAATATTAAACTAAAAAATGAGTGTATATTGTCTTGATGTTCTAGTAATTTGATGACTTGTAAAATTAAATGCTGGATTCTGCTAAACTAATACAGGTAAGTCCTCTACAATTTAGTAAAACCAAGGGCATTCCCTACCAAGGGATCTTTAAAAGTATGCACATCACTCCCAGGTACTGATGTTTGGCCAGCAGTGAGCAGACAGAGCAGTTTGCTAAACATAGATATTATGGATGCTGCCAACAGAGATGCTCTGAGAAACTGTGTGAGTTCTTTACACAAACACTAGCATGCAGTGATGCAAAGCTTTTCTGTACTATCTCCTGTAGCCAAACCAAACAGCCTGCACAGGACATAGCTCTGAGTACTGAGGCTCCTACAACTGAAACATCAGAAAAAGTAACTTGGCCACAGCAAGTACATTCACTGAGGGACCATGATGAGATTTTCACCTTGTACAGAGGCTTATTTGAATGTGCTTTTCACGCAATACACTCAGTCTCCAGCTCTTTCTCTGGACTCCTCTGTTCCTCATGCCTTACAGCTATGGGCTGTGACAAGCAAAGTAAGGCATCAGGCTCAATGAATACCTACAAGGCAAGATTTCCAGGAGACAAAAAACTAAATGTGGATGTTTACAAGAATGTATGTCCTGGAATCTGGGAATATAGACTTCTACCTGCAAGTTGTGGTTAATCTCCAACACCTTTCTAGGCTGAACTTTCTACAGAGTTGCTGCTCCTCTGTGTCTACTTTTCTCTCTTTTGTGGGAGCTCCAAGCCCCTCAGGCCAGAATCAGCTTGCCACTTCCACCCTGCAGGCCATAACATTTGGTTTTGGTCTACATGAAAAACTGACTTATTCCACCACTGGAGCAGTGGGGCTTTTTTCAGATCTTGCAGTAAGCTAGTGATGAGTTAGGAACAATCATCCAGGCAGCAACTCAGTTTAAGCTATGTAAGCACAGTGTTAGCTTTCTCAAGAGATTGAGACATCTCACCCAAAAGTTCCTGACAAAGTCCCAAAAGTAAGGCTGCTCTAGAAGATAACACTCAGGAGTCTCATCAGTTTGCACTGCTCTGAGCAGCTCTCATTTTTCAAACTTGGCCACTGAGGACCTGTTTCATTCAGAGCCTCTGACTCAGCCCAAGCAGCCCCACTTGTCAAATCTTGCTCTAACCAGCTGCGAGTTGCTTTCCTCACTGCACAAGAACAATGTTACCCTTGAGAAATAAGCACAACTCCTCACGTAGCCCAAGCTGCCAACAACCAGGAAACATGTTGGTTGAATAGCAACAAAACACACAGCCATTTAGGACCTCAAATCTGGATACCCTGGCCAGTCATCACTCCTATCAATGGTGGAGCTGACTTCTGATCTCCCTGCTCAGTCAGCTTAAGGACCAAAAGAGGAATGAAAGGAGATGATGCATTACCTGCTAGCAACCTCAGGTTTGCAACACAGGGTGGGCAGTTTTGATTTCACCCAGTAGAGGGCAATACTAACATAGGAAAGAAAAGGTAAATGGCAGCATTTCATGCACTAAAATAAACAAGCAAAGGAATGAAAGGCGCTGGTATAGCAGCACTGAGCACAGAATAAAGCAGTTGGATAGCCCATGTGCTCATTCCATCAAAAATCCTTCCCCAGTTTGGCCCCATTTAGTGGAAGGTTACCCTGCAATAAATTTTCAGGTAAGATTTTTACTGTTCTGATTGAAACAGCGAAGAGATGATCTGTCTTGGTCATAGCAGAAACACAAACAAAACTTTGTTGTGGTTCATTAATAAAGAAACCCTTCCATCCCACCCAACTTTAGTCTGCATATTTGATAAGGCCCAAAAGATCAATGCTTCATCATTCCCTCTAGACTAGCCTCTGATACTGACCAATTCTTACAAAGAGATAAAATGTACAAGGCATTGAATTGTAAATGTAATGGAATTGCCTCATGCTTGTTAGGACCTGAAATTAACTCTCTATGACCAAATGTGCCACATATGCACACAGTCATCACACATTTCTAAAGCTTGTGACAGTACTGTCACAAATCGTGTTCTAATAGCATCCTTACATAATGAGTTTCAGAGGTTAACTCCACATATTTAAAAAACCCCACTTTTTTCCATATTTTATAAATAAAAGTCTCTGCTTCTATAACCTTTCTATCCCATGACTTAAAAATAACTCACAGACATAAATGAGTGAAGTCTCACAAGGAAGTTTCGGGTTTTTTTTCTACTCAGGCAAATGCCTTTCTTTCTTCAGTGGGTTTCCAAGGTCATACCGTGTATCTACAATGGAGCAAACTTCTCTAGCTCTAGTCTTGTATTTTAACTGTTTACCAGTAATGCTATTCATGTTTACTAGTGCAAGATACTTTTGTTTCTTCTCTAAACTCCTCCATTGTCCTCAGATTATGGAGCTGGAAGATGGAGAGAAACTACTTTTCTATTCACAGTGTTCTGCTATTGTGTTTGTTTGTGTAAAAAAAAAAAAAAAAAGAAGAAGATAAGATATTTTCTAGTGTTTTGTTCATTCAATTTATTTTTCCTTTCTCCTAAACAAAAACACCCAGGACTATCTTTCCAGACTTCTTTAAAAATTAAATAATCTTCTTCATAAGTATTAGGCAAGCCAAGTCCCTCCATGACTGATCTCAATATTGAAAAATAGCACATTACACACAGTTCATTGCTAGCCCAGAGCAATGTACCAAAATCAGTGTAGAAGGGGCTGTTCAAACCAGAAACACACATAAGTTTTGCACCTAGGGAATCATACTACTGAATTTGCAGATCCTGGGCCAAATTTCTATAGAGACACTTAGGCGCCTAGCTTTCATGAACTTCTTTGGGACTTCCCACACGTGGTAGCAGTATGATAACACATTTCTTCGTGGATATGAGCCTTACTTCTTCCTCCCTCTCCCTTGCAGCCAGGGAGGGCCATTTCCACAATGCACTATCAGAGGTGTGAACTCTTTCAGTTTATCTGCTCTATGTAATGGTGATTTTTAAAGCTAGCTATGATCATGTTTATGATAATAATTTTCTTCTAAGACAGAAAAAATAAATTAATTTAGACACAGGCTTAGCTATAGTCATACATCTGATAGAACACACAGACTTAAAGCCTGTCATACATAGACACAGAGTTATTGTACCTCCCAGACACAGAACAGGGACAGCCTATTCACCGTCCCTCCTTGCATCAAGACTGAAAATGAACAGTTTTACTACCTGCTGCCCCGGATGATTTTTAAATTATTATCACAAGAGCACAAAACCAAAGGATCTTAAAATAAATGCCTGGGAACAAGGGGGCCTGGATTGTGTCCCATGTCTCACAGTTACTTCAAAACCCTTGCCATGTCACCTCGACTTCTATGTCTCACTTTCAAAATGGGAATAATGACATAATTGCCTTCCCTAGCAGTGACGCTCGGACTTTGAAATACTCCAGTTCAATACTGGTGACATAGCATCATGCTATCAGAGAGCAGCCAGGACAGGATGTGTAGCTGTTACAGTCAGAAGAGACCAGAAAGCCAGATAGGCTAACTTCTTTTAAGGTTTCACATAAGATACGTTAAGGCATTACCACTTCAAATGCTGGAAAATTTTCTGACCACTAACACCCCTGAACCTTGCCACCGCATCCCTGTGGCCAACACTTTGCCTCTAGCAGGTAACTAGTGCAGGGATTTAGTGACAGCATTGCTTGTTTGAGCATGACAGGTTTGTTTATAACAAAAATAGTTGCTTATTTAAATAAGGTATTTTCCTCTACCACATAGAAGAGAATCAACCTGTAGCATCAGCACTTTTCCTGACAGCAAATTAAAGATCCTGTCAGTAAGGCTGTAAGCACAGGGTAAATGTGTTGTCCTTTGTAAGAGAGGCTGTGAGGGAGGGCAAGGAGCTGGGCTGGACAGAGAGGAACAGCTGTGTCTGCCTGATCCTCTCCGAGCTGACATGCTTGGTCAGTCACCACACAAGATGGTGCCCAACTGGGATTATCCTCATTGTCATTGTCCTGCAGCATAAAGCTGTTATTAAAGCCTGAGAAATAGTTATAAATTGGAAAAGAGTCTCAGTCAGAGACCAGGAAAACATCACACGGTGTATATGGGAGACCTTCTATATCACTCACAAAAGCAAGCAACTCCTAACACTAAGTAAGGTGATTTTAGGCAACAAGCAGTCAGGATGCTTCCTACACGCGACTCTGTAAATGCATCTTTATTCAAATACTGAGTCCATCAACCAACCACACACAGGGCATAGACACCCTTCCTTCACAGGGCATAGGTCCTAGAAATGAAGCAGTTGCCCGCCATCCTAGTGCTGTATCCCCACCCAGTTCAGACACTGATCCTGCTCTAACAGTCTTGGAGCTCCCTCCTTCCCACACACACGCACAGTCCAGCCAGCACACCTCAATCGACACACCCAGTGCCCTTCCAGCAACCTGACCATTGTGCAGCACTCAATGCCCTCACTCCCTCCCTTCCTCCCTCTCCCCGACCTGGGCTGTCACACCTCCAGCAAGGCAGCCCAAGCCAGCTTCCCATCCAGCAGGTCCCACCAGAAAAGGAGACTTCACTCCAGACGCCTGCTGCAGCAGGGAAACAAGGGCTCTACTACAACAGTGCACTTCTATGAACTCACTCCTACAGTATGATTTATTTTTTTCGCTCTGTATGAGGCATTTCCTTATAAACCCATGAACATTTCCTAAACAAACACTACCATGTTTTTAAACCAAATCAGTTTCCAGTTCTCCTGTCTCCCTAAACATACTGAGGCCTTTTTCATACATAATGTATGCATGTTTAATAATTTCCAAATACATACTAGTTTGAAAACTGTTCCAAACTTCATTCCTTCAAGACAGATCATGCAATTTGCATCCTACATGTGCAAAACCTAATGCAAAGAGTGACTTAATCAGACCCACATTCCAGAAGTCCAGATTTCCAAGTTGCCAGGTGACTGGGGCTTACCAGGGCTACCTAATGCTAACTATAAATATTAGCTACAAAACCCTGTTCCGAGCTTAGAGTGTAGAATACACCTAAATCATGGAGGTATATCATTCTGTCTGCTTATTCCACCTTTCACACTGAAAAAACAGCACTGAGTTTGTATGAAAGAAACAACTATGTTTACCCACACCCCCATACCCCCAAACCACACAGATGTAAAAAATCTAAGTGCTGGATATATTGCCTCATCCTTTGATGCTGAGGCAAAACAATATCTTGAACTACTACAGAAAATAGATCAACAACTGAAAGAACCAGGAACAAAGGATAGGTGTCCACACAGCTACTGAAATATAGATCTTAAATAAATGTTGTGAAAGGCTCTTCGGACAGCTTCTGTATTTTAGTGTTTCCTCTTTAAATTGTCTATAAGGCCAAGAGGGACAAATGGCAGGGTATATTTAAGAAGCATGATCTATATCCCTTTTAATTTTTAATTTCCCAGTAAAAGTGACAGTGTTATCTCCAGAAAATCACTTGCTCAGGGGCATTTTTATAGTCTTCAGTTTTGCATGATTCTCCCTAGAGATCGCTTGGTCTCCCGACTCTCATCTAGCAAACAACTGACTAAACTGCCTATTAGGCAATAATGCCCTCCAGCAAGAGGGGAAAACACAGCTCTGCTCCTGGGCCGTCTTCTCCCTCCACCCTCCCTAGTCCCCAGCACAGCACAGACAAGGGAACAAGGGAACAGCTGTCTGTTTTGGGGGAAAAGCAGTCAGTAGGTGAGATATTACTTCTGAGAGTTCAGAGAGGCTCAGTGACACCGGGGGAAGCCTGCTTGAATGGGAATTTCACAACTGTTTCCTAATGTTTGAGGCTGCTGTTTTTTCTTCCCCTCTAGCTAGCAATTACAACCCAGATCACTGCAGGGTTAACCATTTAGCTCCTGTAGCCCACCATGCACACTGCAAACTAGCAAATTCAAAGCCCTCTAAAAGGGACTGGAGATGACACAGCAAGAAACAAATGTCAAACATGCCCTGAAAACACATAAACCAGCCCTGCATTCCCAGCATTAAATGTTCTCTGGCAAACACAGCCTCACACACAAAAAGGATCCCTGCTGGCCTCTCATCTGCCAGGGTTTGTGTATCAGAACGGGAACCCAGCAGGCAAGAGTCAGGAGGTCTCTCCCCATCTTTCACCCTTCTGCAAAAACATATTTCTCCAAAGCACTCAATATTTTCAAGAGGAGGGAAAACCCTTGCAGAATTGAGGACAACGGCAATGAACTGTTGCCTTCAGTAGCTGTGCTTCCAGATTTACCTGCCAGCAATTCCAGCATATGATTCCCAAACCACACTAACCGTTACCATTCCTGAGCAACCTGGTGTTGGGTGCATTCCCTCCTTGTGCAGCTATGCACTTTCCTGAAGAGAATTGCCCTCCCCCTCTCCCCCCCAGAAGCTTCAAACAGAAAGCTTCCAAATTCAGAATGCTTTGGTTTTTTTTCCTCTAACCTACCTTGCTGGAGACCATCCAGGATTTACAGTTCTGGGGCTTGATTCTTCTCTCTAAAGTAACAGCAGTGAGGGTAGAGGAGCGAGACCCACAAAAATGCACTCAGAATCTAGCCACTAGCTTTCTGTGCCCTGGATCAGCCAGGGACATGAATGCTGCATGAAGAGTTGCTTTACTCGAGGGAAAGAAAAGAGTGTGCTTCATGCAGCAGGAGCATCTCTGGCTGGTAGTCTCCAAAACAAACAGTACTGGGGATGAAAGAATCATGCCCTTTACACTGCTCTTGCAGTACACATTTGATGTAATCTTCCCAACACGGACGGACTTCTGTGAGGCTCCAGAAAAAGAAAAGCACTTAAGACATTTCAAACTTAATAAAGCAAAATGCATATGCATTACAGCACAGCAACGTGGAATTGAACTGGCAGTGAAACGGACTGACTGGATCAGTTAGAGTTATTTTATATCCGATTTCAATTATTCTGCTATGCGAGGAGGTGAAGGTCACAGAATAATTTAGTGGCAGGGCTGCAGATGGATCCCAGGTGACTGACAACTAACCTCTCCTCCCCTACAGCTCTGGGCTATCTCTTAGCACAGGAGTCCCTTATCAGCAAGTCACAGATGCAAGTGAGTCTCCAGGATGTAGAAGAAGAAAAAAAGGGTCCCCCAGGTTCTGAGGAGGATGAGAGGTTGCTGGGGACATCACTTTTCACTATCTACTATTTTTATTTTTCATTAGATTACACAGACCAAATATACTTGGCTATTAAGCAGAAAGGCACCAAGGGACCCAAAAAAGACAAATTAATTCCTGATTTATGAACAGAAAATGCAAGAACTGTAAGGGGAAATCAGCATATTGCTCATGTACAAAGACAAAACTAGGAATAAATCCAGGAATTAAGAATAAAATCAGAAGGGCTATGGTTGTAGTTCTGGGGGTCTAATCCACAAAGGAATTGGAGATCACTATTAATTCAGTCACCTGAAGGAATAATAGTATCACTGCAAAACAAAGAGTATTTAGACTCACTGTATAGCAGGGCTAACCCAGATCAAAGGTTTTCACAATCTTAATATCAACACTAACTTTGTATGTATGTACATATACTTATGTATGAATATGCGTGTGTAATGTTTTTAACCTCGGATAGCATCTTCTGCTTCTCTAGTCCTCCACCCTCTCAAATCTCCACTAATGGTGAACCAGAATCCTGTTTGCAGTCTGATTGACTTCCACACACAGACCTACTGCAGGGACTGTGCAAAACTACACTGAGTGCTGAGCTGTGGCAAACTTACCTCAGCTGTGATCTACCTTTGATATACCTGAGTGCTAGGTAAAATGCACAGGGATCTGGGAAAAGCAGTTAGTTCTTACTGCTGAAGGACGGGATGCTGGAAGTTGTGAGTAGAATGAGCAACAGCTCAGGTCTAATAAAACGGGAACTGTGGCAGTCTGACTTCTGCCAGCTAAGGAAAGGCCGTCACACAGTAAGGATATACAGATTAGAAAGTGTTCAGATATGGCCTTTGAAAAAACACTGCTTAATACATAAACCAAACATGTGAAGCTTACTGGAGCATTTGTGCATGCTTAGCACATGGATAAAGTAATGAAGAAATGCATGACAGGCGACTGACAGGCGAGTGACACAAGATTAATAACCAACAATAAAGCACACGGAAACTGCTATACTGTGTACAAGGCAAGGTAGTAATACAAGGTAGCACAGAAAAAGTATTAAGTAAAACCCAGTTCATGGACAAATGAGCTGGAATTCTAAACACACAACTTGATGCCCCCTCTGAATCTGCTCTAACAAATCCATGTCCGTCTTGTACTGGGGACACCAGAGCTAGATGTAACACTCCAGGTGTGGTCTGACCTGAGTGGAATTGAGGAGGAGAACCACCTCCCTCAACCTGCTAGCTACAGTTCTCTACATGCAGCCTGGGATACGATTGACTTTCTGGGCTACAGGCACACATTGGCAACTCATGCCCAATTATTCATCTACCAATTTCCCCAAGTCCTTCTCTTCAGGGCTGCTCTCAATCCATTCATCCCCCAGTCTGTATTGATACTGGGGATTGTCTCAACCCAGGTGCAGGACCTTGCACTTGGCCTTACTGAACTTCATGAGTTCTTTCAGGCCCACTTTTGAAGCCTACCAAGGTCCCTCTAGATGGCATCCCTTACCCTCTATCAAATCAACTGCACCACTCAGTTTGGTGTCATCTGCAAACTTGCTAAGGGTGCACTTGCTCCCAGTGTCTACATCATCAAAGACATTGAACAGTACCAGTCCCAATACAGACCCCTGAGGGACACAGCTTGTTACTGATCTCAATGGACATTGAGATATTGGCTGCAACTCTTTGGATGCAGTCATCCAGCCAGTTCCTTATCCAATGAACAGTCCATCCATCAAATCCATATTCACTGTTTCAATCACTAAAAAACTTCTTAAAATAAAACAGAAAAAGAAAGTCAGTTAGAAATTGTACAAAACCCTGATTAATATCTCATATTTGAAAATAATATATAAATGGAATAGTCCAGCAGGCAATATTAATTTGGGCCACATTTGCAATGATCTCACCTCCTTCTCTTTCTTAGACATTGAAATTAAAGGGATTCAAAGCATCAAGGGAAGCTCACCTGGGCATCAACTCCACCTCTGCTCTCCTCTCTCTAGGTCCTCTCAATAGCCTTTAATCCCCCACGCAGGCTCCACAACCTGTCCTCAGACCACTTCTCCAACAGTGCTGAATGCAATTACGGTAATTGATGTGCTGCTTTTGTTGAGACCATGGTATAAATGGGAGTAAAACAAGCTGCTAAGGATGATGCAGGAAATTTATTAGAATGGATGCATGCAGTGGCTGGCATAATAACTGTTGATGGCCAATTCATAAATCACAGCTGGATTCTTTGGGAGTCTTGTAACTCCCAGGTGGCTTCCCCCGTAAAACAACAGTATGAGGAAACAAATAAGAGACTGCTGTTAAAGCCAGTGCAAAACCTTTGGTATGCCAGTCGCAACCTCAAATGCTAACAAGGATCCATTAGTCCTAGTTACCAGGCTCAGAAGCAGCTAAAAATCCAGCTGTAAATGTCAGACAACCAGTTCTCTCACCTTCTTTTCCAGACAAGTGGGAAGTCACACCTCAGGCACGTTCTCTGACCTCTCTCAAAGCCTGCGATTTTAAGAGAGTCCAGCTACCCAGAAAGCAATCTAGTACCTATCAAAAGTCACCCAGCACTTCAGAAGCATCCAGTCCCTGCAACCCCACAGCTTGGCAGGCACAGGCTTTGCAGTAGCCCAGAAGCAGAAATACTGCACTATTTCAGTTGTGCCACCTTCTCCCCAGGGCAGCCACAACGGTCCCATTACCTGCCTCTGTCCCCAGTACCCTCCAAAATGGAAACAACTAGAGTGGTGGTGCCCTGGCCCATCCCCTCTGGCTTTCACAAACTGCCAAGATGTGAGGGTCCCTGACCACAAGATGCTGGTAACCAACTATCCCATGCCCATCACATGGAAGAACTGACAAACTGGGACACCCATTTGTGCTCCTGCCTGAACTGATCCTTGGAGTCCTTAGCTGTTCTGCCTCCCCTTTCTCTCATATCCATATCTGTGGTGTCTGATCCATGTCAGTGGTGAGAGGGTAAGGAGGAGGAGAGAAAGGGGCTTACAGATGACAAATGTTCCATGTAAATTTTTAATGGCAATAAATAAGTTTTATTTTTATGATGATTTATTAATGCACCTATAAATGTATAGACTGGCCTGAGGCATCATTCCATTGTATTAGAGGTTGCTGCTGTTTGCAGCTGGGGGCGATAAATAGCACCTCCTATGCAACAGACTCAGGAGACTTCTTGTTATGCAAAAAGTTTACCCTTTAGGGCACTGCACTGCTTTAGGACCAGGACTCTGCACTGCAGCCTTACAAGCTGTAACTGCTACACCCACTTCAAAGCTTTCTCTGCTTAGGGCCTCATGCTATAGGTTGATGCTATCATGGTCAAATCTCATTTCAGTCTGTACCCATAGGCCAGTCTCCTTCTTGAGGGGTCCATCTCACACCTTACCAGTCTGGCTGTAAGGCTCCATGAGGGCCATGCAACTATTTCCAGCTGTGCAACACTGTTCACCATATCAGCATATTGGCTTACCCAGTGTGACTTGAACTCACTCAGGGCTGCCTGTTTCTCCAGCATGTGTAACAACAACACTACCATTTGGCATTCACACTGCATTTTTCATTTAGGAATCTCAGAATGCTTTTTAGCAGCATCGTTATCTTCACTTTCCTTTCTTTGTGTAAGGAAATAATTAATGCAAGTCCAAAAAAGTGTAAGTCACAAAATGGGAATGGGGAAAAGATTCTTCAGTTGCCCCACAGCCTGGACCTACTACATTATTCCCCAATATATCTTAAAGCCAAATAAAATTAACAAAGTGCATATTCTGAAGATCTCACAGCACTTAAACACTATAAACTTAATCCAGTTTTATAAACCATTATCTATGAAACTGAGGCACAGGCATGGCAACTAAATTGGCTAAGGTCCTACAACCACTGAGTGTCAGAATCATTTCGTTTACAAACAACCCAAGGAAGATAAGCAACACCACTGTTGCCTTTGCTGTTACAAACAAAAAATGCTAGTTAGAAAGCTCAGGAATAGATACTAACTGCTCTAATTCCTGTTCGATACATACACAATGAGACCACACATCTCCCACCACATCCCTTATGCGAGGGCCTTTTGTTATTTTTGGGTTTTTAAAAATAATTTCTGCTCGGTGATCCTAGGTCTGCAGGCCACTCCTGACTTACAGTGTGCAACTCTGACCTAAAAGCTGAGGCTCCAGACATAGTGGCTAATGCTGCGGTGCGCATCATACAGTCCTGAACATCTAATGAGTACTCAGTCAATAATAAATAACTGTAATAGATTTTATCAGGCTTGAAAGTGCTCACTTTTTAAAACCATCCCAATTTAACTTTAACCCTAATCTCTCTGGTTTATTTTTTCCTTTCCTTCCATACTGCTAGCTTTGATGTCAAAAGTGAAGAGGTAAGTGCTTCTAGTACCACTGCCATCAAGGTAATACACTGATAAACTCAGGCTTACCACTGACTAGGTTATTGATTAAAATTTGTCAGAAGATGCTTTGGAAAGGGCTGTAAGAGGCTTCAAACAGGAGAAAAAAAACAGTAAAATGTATTTCACTCCCAGAAGTGTATTTCAAAAGACTGAAGGTCAATTATCCCAGCAATTTACAGCCAGTCTCAACAATTTGACTTGATTAGAGAGTATAATACAATAGGGGAGTTCTCCTCGCTCAATATCCCCACCCTCCCTTTAGCAGCAGGTTTGAATGTCAGAAATGGCAGAAACTGCCAGGCACCTATATTGCTGAATAAAGCAGCAAAGAGCATTTGTCAGTAGATCTTGGCAAGTGTAGACTTAAGAGAACATATGCTAACTAGCAAGCATTGCAGGAGGGTTTAAAAGCCTGAAAGATTGGGTTGGCAACAAATCAGAAAACAGGAGATGGACGCTTTAATCACCAAGGAAGGTAATTTGATTGGTGAGGATTATCAGTTATTGGAGGAAGATGCACAGAGATTTGGCAGTTGGAAAGTGGATTTGTACGGAAAAATTGACAGTTTTGCACAATCTGTTCACCCCTCACCATCTTCCTCTTTCTTTCTGCACTGACCTGCCAGAGCCACAATGTTTGCCTTCCCCAGGCCCCACTGCCATAGCCAGAAAGCAGAGCCTTGTCACTCTTCTGCTCCCACCATGCTGTGCCACATACCCAGCTTGTTACCATCTTAGCCACCAGTGTCGGATCTTTTCCAATTCTTCCAACCAATTGTTTTAACTACTCACAAGGCAGCTAGTTAACAGTGGGTATCACAACCTAGATGGGTAAAGCAAGCCTGCCAAGCTGCTCTCACCAGCAGTCAGATACACTGAAAGGTTGTGAGCTGGTGTGTTATTTGTATCCGTGGTCACTGTAACTGAGTTGGTACCTTCCTGCTGCTTGAGCAAAGCACTCTCATACACCCATGTCAACCTTAAGAAGGCCAAAAAATTACTATGGTGCAAGCACTTTGTCTACTGATTACTGCAAAATGCACACCCATAATGGCTTCCCAACCAATAGGATTATAAACCCATTGGGCATGCCTCTACCTGTCCATGTGCTATAGGGATTGATGAGTATTTTCTGTTCATTCCTCCCTTTCATAGGTTAAACTGCTCCCTTTCTCTCTCCTCAGAGCAAACAAGAACTATAAAATCTTCCTGACCCAGAGCACACCGATTTTTGTATTTCAAATTGTTTTAAGCTTCCAATCCCCCAAATGCACAAAGCTGTCTTCCTCCCACAGGGGAGCAGAAGGGGTTAAAAGCCCACCCTCATTCTCCTTGATGGAGGCCATCCAGCCATGACCCTGGCTGAGTGGCACACACATAGGAAGTGGATTATCAATAACTCTTTTTCTACCTTCTTTCACCCTCTCTCTATACAACGTCAATGAGCTGGAAAATGAAAGGAATAATGCAGGTTTAAGAGGCCAATAATTAGGTCACAGCTGATCTCAGCTCAGATCAGCTGACAGCTGGTGCCTATCCTGCCCTAGCGAGCAGGGGGGCTTTTCAGGACTCACAGGTTTAGGCCAGCTTCCCCTTCTATTTCCACTCTACCTCTTTGTTTCCAGACTCCCAAAAAAGCAAAAATTGACACCAAAATGCAAATCTACTAGGTTTCCATCAACAGGAGTTTACAGGGAGGAATTATTTTGCTTGCTTTTGTCCTAAATTACCTTAAATCACCTTAAATCCTCTTTCCTGCTGCCTCACCACCACTGTGTGAGACCAGCACCACAGCCATTACTGCTCCCATGCTGTCCTCTTCCTACCCCAACCCTATCCTGCCCACTCCCAAACGTAATCTCAATGTTTGCTTGTTTTAGCTTCCATAATCCTGTTGTCTTGCAAATCTCCTCACCATAATCCTGCTTTTGTCTGTCAATACAATTTGTTTGCTGTGGGGAGAGAGGGACATGAAACATTGCTGGGAATGGAGAAAGCCTTTACTGCTGGTTTTTAAGGCTTCATCCATTTTCACAGAATCACAGAATCCTAGGGGTTGGAAGGGACCTTGAAAGATCATCTAGTCCAAACCCCCTGCCAGAGCAGGGTCACCTAGAGTACATCACACAGGAACTCATCCAGGCGGGTTTTGAATGTCTCCAGCGAAGGAGACTCCACAACCTCTCCGGACAAACTGGAAGATTTGGCACTGCTGCCCACTCCACATCTGAGGGGGGTTCACAGCCTGCAAGACGAAGAGTTCGCTGGGTCAAACCAGGGGCTGCTGCAGAATTAATAGCATGGTAGCAAGGATGTGTTGTCATACATGCCTGCAGATGCTATAGAGGGAAAGCAGGCAAGAAAATCAAAGCAAAGGAAGAAGAGAAGCTCCACTCTTCTTTGATGAAGGGCTTGCATTGTTATTTTTACCTGCACAAAGCAGGGGTAGAAGCCAAGGAGTGGGGCACTGCTGTAGGCAGTGACACACGAGGGAGGAAAGAACAATGCCTGTATCACTTGCACACTAACACAATGATGATGGGCAGACAAACAAACTGGTAATTGATTGGTAGAAGCTGTGGCAATTTTGAGTGTTTGCATGAATAAAGAATCAGCTTAATCAGACTAATTCCTTCCAGTCAAAACACAACATGGGCTCCAGAACTCACAGCAAAACTCTGCTGCACCAGCCAAGTTTCACACCAGAACAAAGAGGCTACGAATTCCACCCAATTTGGATGCAAAACTGAGAATCAGGCCAAGTGCCCAGAAAACACTTCTGAATTCAGGCAACCACCCGCTGAAAAAGGACAGCAAATTGTGAAACTAGGCGACGATCATATGATTTGGAGTTTGTTTTCAAACATTTCAAAAAGAGCTACTGTACCTGAGCAAGCTGCTCTTCAGGTCTGCTGAAATGGATAGGAAAAGAGGGGGCTACATGCCATTCCAGGAGTGAAAGAAAACCAAAAGCAATGCTTTCATGAGATTCAGAAAAGTATCATTAACACCCCTTTGCTCATATCAGCTCTCTACCTCAGGTCTCCTACTAGGAAAGGAAGCATTAAAACGCTGCATTCAGAATATCTCTCCCCCAGGGGAAGTCTGGCTCAACTTCTTTGCAGAGGAAAAGGATTTTTGGATTTAAACTGTGCTAAGCTTGAGATCCAAGCACCTGGGATGCTCGAAGCATATTCAGATTGAGTTGCAGATGCTGTTCATCCTGAACTTCCCATTGTAAGCCTTGATCTATAAAATGTTTTCGACCATTTTTCCTAAAGTACATCATCTGAAAAAGTGCATTCTGAGAAGCATCACTCAAGGTGGTAGTTTTCACTACTGTTTATATAACATTTGAATTTCAGTCTGTAAGGTTTGTTTGGAATATTAAGGGCTAAGTCAATTAACTATGGAGTTCAGCTTATTGGAGATTTTAAGGCAGAACAAATACTCAGAATGCACAAATTAAATAAACCATAAAAGGCCAGCAAGCATCATTTAAAAAAAACCTCTGCATCCTTAAAGCAACATAGAGGAGATTCCCAGACTAAAGGTTGCTAATGCAGAAAGATTCTGGGAAAGGCAGTAAAGACTGTAGGAAAGGCATTTTATGAAGATGTTTATAAATTCACATAAGCACAGCACAAAGAGGGTATTCATGCTATGGGAATTTACAGCTGAAACCAATGCTGCATAACCAGAGCTTTCATGAAGGGGCTGGGACTTTGAGAAAGGGATGGTGTGCAGAGCTTGAGACAGCAGCTATAGGACACTAAGCAATTCCAGTATTGCAGGAGCGGCCACTTCCCACACTAGTTTCAACTAGATCATGAACCTGTTATCCACTAGTTTATTCTGTGTTATATCTTCCTCTGAATGGCAGGCCCCTTCCTCTCCCTTGCCCCTGGTTGCTGCCCTCCAGCTACAGATTAATATATTCACTCACATTCCTCTGATAACCAAGGCTTCCAGAGATAACATAGCTTTTATCAGCAACTTTAGCCCACTTTCATCCACCTGTTCTCACCTACCCAGGGCTGAACTCCTGGCATTTACCATCTCACAGCAGTGTATCACACTCCATTTAATTTCTGAGCAGTCATCACCTAAAGATATGCAGCTCAATGTTGTATGTCTTGAATCAAATGGAGTATTTCCAGACAGGTCGCAATATTTCACACTTATTTGCTTCAAAATCTGGTATACATTCTCTCACCTCCTGTGGCAGGTCAGCCAGTATTATTATGCCCATTGCAGATATGAGCAACCTTAGTCACAGAGCAGGGAAGCCTTTCTTCCTTTAGCTGGGGCAGATAACCAGGTGATAAGGGACTAGATGATCTTGGTTAGTGGTTTCTATTGCCACCTACAAAACTCCCTCTATACGCACGTGGAGCTTGCAATTTTAAACACTTTCACTTAGAAGGAACTTTTTCCCTAAAGGTAATCTGCTTGAATGACAAGAAACACCACTCCCTCTGCACGCCGGGAGATGAATTACCAATGCCCTGCAAGATACAACTCCATGCAGCCAGAACAGCCTTGCCATCTTATCTAGACAGTTGTGTGCACAGAGGCAGCATTGTCATGAAAAACCACTTGTTGAAGCCAGGGTCCCTGTACTGGATGGCACATAAATTATACTGCAAGAGACTGGGACCGAGTGGCTTGTTTTTGAAAAGAAGCAGCTCTTAGTTTAGTATTTATTTAATATTTATGTTCTTCATACTGGCTTAACTGAGAAGCATCCTATCCACAGATCTATAAACCTGCACAGTCAGCCTCCTCACCCTTCACACTTTACAATCTCATTCCCACCACCTGGGATTCCAAGACAAGAAATCTGGCCAGTTTTGAAGTTCAAGGAAGCTCAGTTTCTGTCCTCCACTTCTACCCACACAGCACACCCACATCTCCCTTACATTTTCACCTAGCAGAAGCTTGTGTGTTTCAGAGATTCAGACATAATTTCCCCCATGGGCAGAAGCAAAGTCAAAGTAAAGCCATGAGACAATCAGTGTTCTGAGGAACTTGCTATTCCCTCCCTTCCACCCAAAAATATGTTAGTAAAGGAAGGAAGGTGGTAAAGTTTGAATGTAGGATCATCCTGCAGGCACTCAATGAGGTGACACTGAGTCTTCAGCTCTTTGAGCACACACTACTGAACGCTAGAAGCTGTGAATAGTACGTTCTGCTCAATCTAACACAGACGCTGATGGAAAAGGATAATTTGTACTTCTTTAACTCCTTCTGTTGTGGTGGATTCTGAGGTGTCTTGAAATTCATATGAAGCTTCAATATCACCTTCAATATCAACCTTTTGCACTTGCAGTGAGACACAGTAGCTGCACAGTAGGTAAGAGTTCAGAGCATGGCAGAAAAGGGTTCTGCCCAGAGTGAGGAATGAAGGCAGAGAAGCACTGAAACAAGGTGGTGTTAAAGGTGCAGTTCTGGCCAGGACAGAAAAGCAAATAATTGCTATTAAAGAACTGGTGATGTTTAAGTCAAAGAGCTCAATTTTACATCCAGGCTAAAAGCAAGTATCTGAAGACTTCCTGCCTCTGTTACCTTATTGGATGTTGTATGTAGAAATTGGTTTTGCCTTGGCTTTTGACAGATGCATTTTTCAAGACTCAGTAACAGCAAAGCCCTGAATACTGGAATGTCAAAATTTATGATCAGAACAGGGTCTGACCTTAGATTACACAAAATACAAGAGGTGCATCAGGATTTGTTTTAACAATCCACATACCAAAGTTTACTTGGGTGACTGTTTTACAACTGCTGACACCTTTGACTAAAACAACCTCCACTGTATCAGTGTAGCTCATGACATTTTAGTTCAGACGACATGATGCTGAAACCCTGTAAATGTATCAGCAGAAGCTGCTTCAGATTCACTGCTGCATTAGACTGGATATAATTTGCTCTGTAATCCACTTAACTGGGACATGCTTCCCCAAGGAAGCATGTTTACCTATCGGATTCCACAAGGAACTGATTTAAGCCAGCAATACTTAATGGCAGTAACTACTGTTTAACAGAGACATTAATTCTGCTCAATGGGAACAAAATGCTTCTGTTCAGGAAATTTAGCTAAGACCTACCAACGTATAATGTTAACTCAAGACCTCAGCAGGCTTACATTAGTTAAGCATCTTTCTAATTGGGACAAACGCTTGCTCCAGGTGCAACATTCAAGCCTTCAGTTGTACTAAGACTACACAACTTGCATAAAGATTTCAGGTGGCCCACAGCCGCCAAGCAGCTCTCAGAAATAAACTCTAATAATCTGTATCCCATTAGCTCCCATTCTACTTCCCTGAAATCAGTGGCAGCTCAGACATTTGCTCCAACAGGAGAAAGCTAAGCTTTCATTGTCCTGTATTTAACTCCTGCTCCTTTTTGAGACAGCAGAGACGCTGAGACAGTTTTAGTAAGTGTATGTTACAATAACAATGCCATCACCATTGATGGGAATTTTTTCTTTCTGCACAGCTGTGAAGCTGAGCATTTACTCCAAATTCTCTATCATGCCATTTATGCTGGGGCACTTCTCACCCAACTGGCAGCCAGTGGAAACAGCAACAATGATATAGACTGTGATGACCTATCCTTATCTCACAAATCCCAAGGGAAGCAAAGAGAAAATGCAACTGTAATTAGGAGACCCTCAATATACCTGAAAAAGTAGGTTTGGGTGTGAGGGGTACATTAACAAGCCAGCACACAGCTAGCTCTGATCCAAATACAGTGTTCCACTGTTTGCTTTTCCACTGTTTTTTCTGCACTAATTCACAACCACTGTAACATCAAGACAAGCTTCCATATGCTTCATTTACTGACAGTAATTAATTTCAGCCTCTCCCCACACACACATACACGTTCATTTTATCTGACAAGCAAGTCATGAAAAAAAGTCCATTTCACAGAAAGAATACAGGGCAGCTATCAGAGATCGCCTTTCTTCTGAGCAAAGAAAATCTAATTGGTGCATGTCCTGGGCCACAGCTGCCTTTCTCACCCTCTACTCTCCAGCATGCACACCTTGCCCCAGCTCAGGTCCCTTGCTTCTCCCAGGCCTCCCCCTACACTAGAGAATGTTTTTTAAGAAAATGCTTCCTTCCACAAAAAGAAATAACTGGCGAAACGTCTGGGCACCTATCTCCCTGTCCAAAGAATGAATGCATTAATGGTCATGAGGAGAGGAGTAAGTGCATTAAGAGGCTTAGCAAATCACTCAGAGAAGCACAGGCTCTACCCTTCTGCTCCCCCTTGCCCACTGACAGTTTAACCCACAGCAGCAATGCCAGGAAATAATCATATTTTTATTTTTTTTTTTTTAAAAAGGGAAGATTAGAAAAAATACCAGGTAACTGATTCAAGTTTAAAATACCTCCTTTTATTAGAAAGAAGAATACTTTTTCTCTGAAATCAGCTTTTTACTCATTTGCTCTCATGCCTTCTGCCAGCTGCTGCTCTGTTATCATTCTATGTCTGTATTATTTATTATCTGTTCTCTAAGTCAGCATTCTTTTATGAAATTTGGTAATTGTATTTTTAATTCTCCAGTATGTCTCAGTATCACGGTGGAAGAGAGAAGTAACCATAATTCAGAACTCCAGTGATGGTGACAGAAGATCACACAACTAAGTCAGCAGCTGAAATCCAGACAACGCTACTACAGAGCTGAAGTCATCATTACCTGATAAAAGCTCATCTTCACGAAAAAGCCAAAGTGGAAGTTGTGTATCATACAAATTTGACAAGAAACAAAGGACAAACAGTGAGAGATTTTAAAAACTGTTAACCCAGTTTTCACTATACCATCAAGCATTGCTGCTCCATGTAGAATCACACAGAGCTGAAAAGTCCCAAGAAGACACCATGATTCCTTGATTATCAGCAGATAAGACACCTATCTAAAAAATAATAAATACTTTAACTTGCAATTCTCAGAGAGCAAAGAAACATAGGCTTGCTGACGTATACTTTCTGCTGCCGTTCCTAATGTGTGAGGAAACAGATATGAAGAAGGGTCTCAAGTCTGAAATACACTGTACGGACAGATAAAACAGTAGCCAAATCACCCCCTATCAGGCACTAGACCCACCCCATATCAGGCACTAGTTTGCACAGGTCTCTTTCTGCTGGGGAGGGAATGCTGCTTGGATTGGGTTTTAGACATGTTATTTTCCACTTGCTTGACCTTCACATACCAGCAAATCTATGCCTTTTTCACTCTATGATGATCTTTTGCAGTCTCACTGCCATCTTGTGAGAGTAAAGCCTTATCTCCAGTCCACGAGCCACCTCCAGATTTCTTCTCACACTAAACAATGCATCCAGTGGTAACAGTAAACAGCTGTATCTATCCCAATCTAAGTAGTCTTCTCAAGACATCTGAAAAGCAATTGATTCAGCTGAAGAGTCCTTCCTTTCACTAAACACATAAGGAAACCAAGCACAGAGTGCCTTCAACCAAATTTTCCTGTGAAATGTTTACTTTAGATGCTTTGTTTTAGTTATATAAGACAGCTGGGACTCAATTTTCACAGCACTCTCAACACATAAAAAAAAAAGCAGAATTAAAGCCATGCAGGAACCAAAGATCAAGTCCAAACTAGATATCCAAAGTCACTGACTACTTCTGGTCTGAGGTCTGACAGCAAGCCTGTGGAGAAACTAGGAACAAAGTTCAAGAGTGCTGAATCCCCTTCATTAATGACTTATCTACAAAGACCATCCATTTTCTTGAGATACCTACTTGCACTCTGCCCAACATTTTGAATTAATACAACAATGTCTATGGGATTTAGCGTGTAGATATGGCATTGTAAGTGTGAACTTATTCTCCAATTCATATTTGACCATTTTATTAAGAAACAGAATTCATCAGTCAACAGTCTAAGATAGGATAATCCATCTTCTCACAAGTGCAGCAGCAGGGAAGTGAGAATCAGAACATAAGTACTTGTTCATCCAAAAAAGGAGCATAAAGGTTACCTATGATGTCCAGCTGAGCCATGCACATAGAAATACAAAGCCAGTTGTGTAGCACATAATAGTCAAGAGAAAATTTATGGCCCTTTTCTAGGGGCCACCACACAGCATAGCTGACCCATGTGCAGTCATCCGCCCTTTTTCTGCTACTAGATGCACAAGATGAAAATGCTTTTATATGACCAGTCTTTTACCTCCATAGTCCAGTTCTAAGAGAAATATACTTCTCGTCTGTAGAGCAAATGGTGATAATGCAAGGACTACAGGCAGAATCTGACTTAAGACAGAACTCCCTGACCCCTCCTAGAAAAGACCCATCACAGCTGAACAAAAAATTGCCACACTTTTCCCACTTAGAGCATCAGTCGTTGACTCTCGTAACTGGATCTTCTCATCAAGTTGTCTACAGAACCTACTGTACTGCAGTAGCAGGCCATGCTGGTAACAGAGATCTTAAGCAGCTGCTAATGTGGATTTATCCCAAATACGCAGGATTAAAAGGGCATCTTTGGGAGAGAAGAAAAAGGCTGCTGGATAAATGGGAAAACAACAGATTTGCCCTGATAGCTAGTGCAAGTGCTCTTGAAAATTACCTTGTTTATTGTCTCCCAGAAAGGAGCTAATGCTCCTTCTCATTCACACTTTTTCACCTTTTCTCTGCCCTCTCACCCTATCTCAGTTCCTCCATCTCTGCCCATTCTTCATTTTCTCTGTCTGTCCCTCTCCCTCTCATCCTCCCTCATAAAACAATTTCCCTTGTTTTTCTCCTTTATTTACTTTTCAGCAAGTGAACAGTGGCAGCAGTGCCTGCTTTGCAGGCTGCAATTCCGCTCCCTCACTTCATTTTCCTCTCAGCTCAGATTCAGTGGTTCCACCTCAGCGCTGCTCTCCAGAGACTCCCACATCAAGGAGCAGCCTTGGCTCTTGCCTCTCAAACTTCAGTAGGTTAAGGGAGAGCACAGGAGGGAGTCGAGCAGCCACTGGAAGGGGAGAAATATGTCATACCCGCTGCAGTCAGCCATTTTGAAGGTCATAGCAAAGAAGCCCTCCCCTCTGCCTGCCAACTTGGAGCTGTCACTGGTGTTGCAAAGCAAGAGCCTGAGTGAGGGACTGATGTTCCCTGCAAGCCACTACTTCCTTAAAATAGGACCAAGAGAATGAGTAAGCTCATCGAGGAGGAAAAAAAAAAAATAAGGTGAGAGGAACAGCCAGGCTCTCAGCCAGCACTGTGCTGACAGCAAGAACGAGATGTGGGACCAGCAGACCAACCACGCGCTAAATTTCACACTTAAGTGACTCGTGAACAACATGGTAAAAGAGAGGGCCCTGTCAGCTCGGGTCTTTCCCCTCCCAGAGCCTTTATCCCATTATGGAGACAAAAACTGAGCGCACTGATTACAGAGATGTTCACACCATGCAGCCGATACACACCTGATTGTGTCTGTGGTGGCAGTGCACACCCAGCCACCTTTCCTGGTTTGGGCATTTTCAAGGCACACAGCATTAAGCCAGGCATCGCACAACCTATAATGACAGCCCTTGTTCCAAAGAACATGTAACCAAAACATAAAGCAGAACACTGCAGAAACGCACAGAGAGGATAGTGCATACCAGCACAAGGCATTTTCTGTACAGTGGCTTATTTTCCCTTCATTAATTCACTCTCGTTATGAACAGTAATCACCTGGAATAACAATAAAACTCACCGTCAATGTGGCTATCTCCTCTGCTCATAGATTTACTCTTAAAATGATCCTCCCTTGCAAATGGCTTACACAGCTCCTCCATGTAGGCACAATACCTACTGTTGTCAGGTATATCCCTACTTGCTCCAGCAATTTCTAATGCCAAATCGTTGTGTCCTGTCTTGACTTCACTGACAACTGCTGATGCTCAACATACTGGGGGGGTGCGAGGAGGTGTGCAGGGAACGGCTTCAAATGTGTCTTAAGCTGAAGGCCAAAACCACAACATGCCCAAACACAATCAGTGACAGCTACTGAAAACAGAGCCCAAAGTGACCCCCCCACAGCTCCAATCCAACTGCAGAACCAGTGCTGGGATACGTGAGCTCAGTCTCAGCTGCATCTTTACCCATACTGTCCACACTGTCTCCAACGTAATGTAACAGGATCTACACCCCAGTGAAACTTTCATATCTCATGACTTTGTCAACTTCAGAAGAATGTTTTGGAGCTCACACCTTGTGAGCACCTCCAAAATGCAATCCTCAGTGATTTCTCACACATAGCAGAGCAAGTCCAGAATTAACAAGTCCCCAAACTACCACTGATTTCTAGCAAATTTCTGGTGCGAAGTAACTCAAACCATTTTTCTGAATCATCACCTTTTCTTAGAGGTTCCCTATCCAGCTGCTGACCAAAAATGCACTGCTCCTCAGCACAGAGACCTAAAAAGATCCCAACAGCAAACCATATATTGGCTAAGCTCATACCCAGCACCAGTTTTAACTAGTTGAGCAGCTCTCCCAGCAAAACTTTGTCCTCAAATGCAGCACTGGAGTCACTTTATCCTAAGGAAATTAACATAAAAGAGAGAATGTAAGAAAAGAGGAGAGAAAGAAATTAACAGGGTGCAAGCAAAGCTTGCAAATCATCATGGACAAAGGACACACTCAAACGAGGAGTGATTCAACCGTGACAAACACTAATCAGACAAGAACACCCTTATCAGCTGGGGAGAAGGCACACAGCCAAATGCAGCTCAGAGATAGCAGAAGGTTAAGACACCAAAGCAGTCAAAACAGCTGCAGGTATTTGGGCACCTTTGGCCAAGTTCATGACATATTATAGAAAGAAAGGTAGCCTTCACAGAACTACAGATTCTCTCTGTATCACTTTGAAACAGTGAATTGCCTTAATTCTTATCATAAACTTATCAAATACCAAAGTACAAAATGCAGGTCTCAGGTATCATAGAATCATAGAATCGTTTGGGTTGGAAGGGACCTCAAAGATCATCTTGTTCCAACCCCCCTGCCATGGGCAGGGACACCTCCCACTAGACCAGGTTGCTCCAAGCTCCATCCAACCTGGCCTTGAACACTTCCAGGGAGGGGGCAGCCACAACTTCTCTGGGCAACCTGTGCCAGTGTCTCACCACCCTCACAGGAAAGAATTTCTTCCTAATATCCAGTCTAAATCTGCCCTCTGTCAGTTTGAAAGCTTTTACCCCTTATCCTATCACTACATGCCTTCGTAAAAAGTCCCTCTCCAGCTTTCCTGTAGGCCCCACTCAGGTACTGGAAGGCTGCTAGAAGGTCACCCCAGAGCATTCTCTTCTCCAGGCTGAACAACCCCAACTCTCTCAGCCTGTCTTCATAGCAGAGGTGCTTCAGCCCTCTGATCATCTTCGTGGCCCTCCTCTGGACTCACACCAACAGCTGTGTCCTTCTTATGCTGGGGACTCCAGAACTGGACACAGGACTCCAGGTGGGGTCTCATGAGAGCATAGTAGAGGGGGAGAATCCCTTCCCTCAATCTGTGGGTCATGATTCTTTTGATGCAGCTCAGGATGCTGTTGGCTTTCTGGGCTGCAATTACACATTGCCAGCTCATGTTGACCTTTTCATCAATGAACACTCCCAAGTCCTTCTCTGCAGGGCTGTTCCCAATCCATTCTTCACCCAGCCTGTATCTGTGCTTGGGATTTCCCCAACCCATGTGCAGAACCTTGCACTTGGCCTTGTTGAACTTCATGTAGTTTGCACAGGCCCACCTCTTCAGCCTGTCAAGGCCCCTCTGGATGGCATTTCTTCCCTCCAGCATGTCAACTGCACCACACAGCTTGGTGTTGTTGGCAAACTTGCTGACAGTACACTCCATCCCACTTGCCCATGTCATCAATAAAGGTGTTAAACAACACCGGTCCCAATACCAACCCCCGAGGAATGCTACTTGCCACTGGTCTCCACTTAGACATGGATATATTGACCACAACTCTTTGAGTGCGACTATTCAGCCAATTCCTTATCCACCGAGCGGTCTATCCATCAAGTCCATGGCTCTATAAATTAGAGACAAGGATGTTATGCAGGACAGTATCAAACACTTTGCCCAAGTCTAGGTAGATGACATCAGTTGCTTTAGTACTTTGCCTGTGTCCTCTCATACCAGTTGGGTAAAATTTCCAAACAAGTGAACTCAGAAATTTTTATTATTGAGGTCAGTTGAGCTAAGATTTTACCCCTAGCACCTTTAGAAGTTTCTTACTATCCTGTCTATTATCGCCTCCCTAAACTCTGTGCAAGTTACTCCACCTTCTTTTGTTATCTCTCTATAACTGACAAACTGTATTTCCTTCTCCTTTTACTCTTGCATAGCACTGACAAGCATCAGCAGAGCTCTGTGGGCACCTCAGACTAGAACAGAAAGAGAATGCTTAGGGTAGTGTCATACTGGCAGAAAAACATGTAGCATTGAACTCAAAACATCAGGAGGAGGTATAAATCAAGACTGACATATGCTGACAAAGATGCAAATAATTGGATTTGCAGAACCTGTACCTGGCCCATGACAGATGCTAAAAAAATTTTTCATCAAGAATTCACCAACATCTCCTGGAAGTTAAAAACAAAAGGATAGGGAAAACATGTAATTCATCACAATTTTAGGCCTGTACGCTGTCGGGCTAAGCACCAGTTAAAGAGGAACAAAAAGATGGTCTTTTCGACAGACAGCTTAGTCTCTCAGTAACACTTTTGTGACATCTGGTCCGTTTCTGGTAATAGTCACAAAATGACTGATCAAGCTCCCTGCAACCCATGGAGAGCAGAAACAGAAATCAACCTAAGGCTTTTCACCACTACAGAGAAAATGGAAATTCAAAGGAGTTGCGCAGCTCCTGCCCAAGGGCAGAAGGGAAAGGATGAAGAGACAGGGATGAGCCCTGCAAAGACAGCCTGCTGCTCTCACGGCTGCCAGACACACTGGAGCAGATGCCGAGGAGCACACGGCTGCTGGCAAGGGCCACCCTGTTGTGGCAGTAGCTCCGTCAGTCTCCCCACATGCACTGAATTCAGCCCCAGCAGTGGCCAGCCTGGCTTTCCCAGGCACTGTCAGGGGACACAGAGTTGCTCTGCTGACTCCCGCACGCCCCGCCCCGGGGAGCTCTCACACTGGCTGAAGACTCAGTCCTACCCTATGTCCACAAACACAGGAGCCCTGCAGGACATAGACTGCCCTCCATACACAATCACGAGTTTTGTACTCATGCAATACAATCATTAAGCGGGTGCCAATTAGATAATGTGATGTCAAAGGCAAGAGTTCAGAGATGAGCGATGTGAAGGATGAATAGGCTGAAGGGACTGATTTATAGAAACATTAATCATGAGGTAGTTTTATTGCTTCTTGTTTAAATTTATCTTGAAAAGGGGATTACATAAACCAATAGCAATATTTTTTCAGGGTACAACTCTGACTTTCCTGTCTGAAATTATAGACCGAAGTTTCCAGAATTGCCCCTGAAGAATTATTACAGCTCTGTGTGCAAAAGAATTGAACAGCTTAGAAGTGACTTGTGCTGACAATTACCATGACTATTAGGAGGAACTACTTGCCCATTCTGAACATGAAAATCTGAATATTGACTTAAAAATACTCATTTTATTCCAAGACAACAACCCCACCTAATTATGTTGTTTCAAGTTTAGCCTTCATTAAAGGTACTGAAAGGAATAAAGTGTTAAAATATATAATTTTGTGTTGTAAACTTAGCCCCCTTTGAAACTACATCTCCATACTGTGTTGAACAAATTGCAATTTTTCCCTTTTTTTTCTCTTTTTTTTCCCATGGGGTTTCAGATTTGTGTCAGTTTTAAAAAATAAAGAAAGAAAACAAAACACATTTCATTGTTCGGGAGGGTAAATGGTTATTACTTTTCATTCTCCACATTTCAGCACAAACTAATTTTTTTTAATAGAAAAGTTTCTGTAGAAACTAATTGGGGTGGGAAAGGAACCTTTTTTGCTTTTCTAATTCAACATTGGTTTGAAGAAGCAGCAAAGATAACAACATTTGTGTCAAGCAATGATTTAAATTTTTTCACCCAAATCTTCATCTGTACGTGCTTGATGAAATGACCAAACTGATTTACACAGCTAAGTCTTTGGTCCACGCGTTTGATTATCAATAGCAGTTGATTCTGTATTGCCATACAATAAACTACAGATGAAAGAGCCAGTCTATTGTTAATGCAAGTTCCTACAGAGATACAAAGCACTGACACTACATGGTTGCTTAAAATCAAGCCATTCAACTGCATGTGGCACATTTACTCTTTCACACTCAACACCTCATGTGACACTAAATGGATTTATGAAACAAGGGCCTGCTCGATTCGCTCCTCACACCTCACTGAGCCAAGAAGCAAAACCACGGATGTGGCCAGAGTTGTGCTGATGTAAACACAACTCTTGAGGAAAGCAGGGCCTCATGTTTCTCGCCTCTTTCTCCTTACAGCATGTTAAATTGATCCAGGAAACAGTTCATCTGAAAAAAGATACCTACCAACGATTTGTTTTAAACAAACAATTGCTGGCAGATCCCCCCATCTCCAGTGGCATGCAAGTGTCTCAAAACACAAAAGGCAGGGAATCTGAAATTGAAAATTGATCTCACTGCAGCCACGCAGACTGGAAGAGTGATTTCCTAGCTGTGATTTTAAATAACTCTTTCTTCTCTCTCCATTCCCTCCTCGCTGTATACATTCACATTTCTTCCCCCATATTCTCCATCTTTTGTCAAACAGGAACAAAGACTTCCACCCTCTCTCTCTTTCCCCAGCCTTCTCATCAATATTCTATTACCAAACAGAGCTTTAGCTCCTTTTTTTTCCTCTTTAAATCAATAAGATGCAAAGCAATGAAAGGGAAAAAATAAAATCCCCAGCAGATTAAGAAGAGGGTCTTTAAAAAAGCTAATCACTGCTAAACACTGACAGCTCACCGGAGTGTCACACACAGCTCCTGCTACAATCCACTTGGTCCCACACTGTCATAAAGGTAAGCTACCTGAGCCAGCCTGCCAAAGACAACCGAGGTAGGAGAGAAAACAAAGACAAATAAGGCTTTCGGAATTGGTCTTCATGGATGGTTGTCACCTGGACATAACAATCTGGAAAAGCAAGCCTTTGTAATGCCTGGCCTCTGGGTGAAGGTAGCACTGAGAAAGCCCCACAAGTCCCAGTCATTGAGACCCACCTCAGCTCCCAGCTGGAGGCAGGGGCAGCCAAGCATCTTTATAATTTTTCAGCTATAAAAGTGCTCCTGCCCCTCTTCCAGGCCTAACCCTTCCCTCCCAGGCACATCCACACATGACCTGGGGGTCAGCTGTGCTGCTATATATATGCCCAACGCCC